>CM052804.1:45946291-45959912 GCA_028533885.1 Nasua narica
TTTTTTTTTTAAAGATTTTATTTGTTTATTTCAGAGAGAGAGAGAGAGAGAGAGATCTCACAAGTAGGCAGAGAGGCAGGCAGAGGGAGAGGGGGAAGCAGGCTCCCTGCCGAGCAGAGAGCCCGACGTGGGGCTCGATCCCAGGACCCTGAGATCATGACCTAAGCTGAAGGCAAAGGCTTCAACCCACTGAGCCACCCAGGTGCCCCCCAACTTTTTCTTTTAAACACCATTCATTGGCAGTTCTTTGACACTATGACTTTCTCTTAGTGGGCTAGTTGTTGTCACTGCTCCTTTATTCGTCAAGGGCTCCTGAAGATTCTACTCCATCCCAATGAGCTTTAGAGACTCTTTCAATGGGTTTTCAGTGGTTCTTCCTCTGGGAAAACTCAAACTCATTCATTTGTTCATTCTTTCACCCACTGTGTAATTAACAATTAGTTAATAATACTATAGGGGTGCCTGGGTGGCTCAGTGCATTAAAGCCTCTGCCTTCAGCTCAGGTCATGATCTCAGGGTCCTGGGATCGAGCCCCGCATTGGACTCCCTGCTCAGCCTCTCTGCCTGCCTCTCTGCCTACTTGTGATCTCTCTCTCTCTGTCAAATAAATAAATAAAATCTTTTAAAAAAATTAATAATACTGTAGTAACTACGGTAAACACTAGAGACACAATGGTGAACAAAGGGAGATGGTCTCTGGTGCCTTGGGTCTGGAGAATTAGACCAGGCACAGGGGATAAGGGCAGGGAGTGGGCATGAGTGGCAGATGCATTCCACACGTCTGGGGGATAGACACCCACTCAAGGGCACATGTGGTGTGACCCTGGCATTTAGAACAGTGGGTTGCTTGGAGAGACCTGGATTTCTTGCAAAACCCTGTTGGGAGCCACCTACCGAGCAAGCTCGTCCCTCGGTGGCCTGGGACCCAGGTCCCAGTTAACCACAGAGAACATCCTGTGGGACAAAGGGTGGCCCCTCGGGACAAACGTGCTTTTCATCTGGCAGAAGTAAACGACCTACGCGTAAGGCCGGAGTCCAGAATTCCAACAGTTACATTGTCCCAAGAGTGCAAAGACCTAGTCAGTTTTTATCACGCCATCTAACTGTCCTTTCTGGTCAGGCCTTACCTGCAGGGCTGGGTGACCACGGCTGGTGGGTATGGGGCGCCTCAGTGATTGGACAATGACCTCTGAGACACAAAGAGCTTTCCTTATTTCCCCCCTCCCCATGGGCTCGACATGTTTTAGTGAGGGCATCAGATGGGTGGGTGGGTGGGGAGCTTTGTAAGACGCCTTAGCCTTCAATGGGAAATCCCGTTAGAAGACAAAAGAGCAGCTCAGCATCAGTCAGCTGTGAGTTTGTTCATTTCTCTCTCTTTTTTTTTTTTTACAGATT
This sequence comes from Nasua narica, assembly GCA_028533885.1. Lineage (NCBI taxonomy): Eukaryota > Metazoa > Chordata > Mammalia > Carnivora > Procyonidae > Nasua > Nasua narica. The sequence continues at coordinate 45,947,687 of CM052804.1, forward strand.
TTATTTGTATGAGAGAGAGAGAGAGTGTGCATGCATGAGCAGGGGAAGGGGGGCAGAAGGAGAGGGAGAAGCAGTCCCCTGCCGAGCAGGGAAACTGACGCAGGACTCCCTCCCAGGACCCTGAGATCGTGACCTGAGCCGAAGGCAGACGCCTAACCAACTGAGCCACCCCGGCGCCCTGAGTTCATTCATTTTTCAGCAAGCATTCATTGAGCACCTACTCTGTGTCAGGTGTTGTTCAGATGCTGGGGACAGATAAACAATTCTCTCCTCTCTCGGAGCTTACGTTCTCTCCATTGAGACAGCAGTCGATAAAAAGAGCAAGGAAACAGATAAACCGAGAAAAGAATTCAGAGATCAAGAGCTGTGAAGGAAATAGGAAAAGGTCATAGGGACGGGATGGGGAATGCAGATTCACTAAACAGACGTCTGAACCAGGCAGGCTCTGAGATAAGGATGGGAGTGCAGGCAGTTTATTGGAGAGGTCATTCCAGAAAAGCCCGGCCGAGAGTGGAGAAGTGAGACCGAGTAGGGAATGGGTAGAGGGGTGTGATGCCAAACAAGGGACTGTGTGGGCACCGGGGGAGTAGACCCTGTGCCTCAGAGTTATCCCAGCCATGGGGCAAGGGTGCTGGGAATGCCTTGAAGGCTGCTCCTGGGGCCATTGATTCCCGGGCATGTCCAGCCTGACTTGCCTCTGGGCAGAGTGGCCAACAAGATGCTGAGCACAGCCTCAGGTAGAATCACAGATGCTGGGGGCCTGGAGTCCAGCCACGTGCCCGGCCACTGCTGACCAGGATGACATCGGGACGACGTTGCTAGCTTCCATTCCCTAGACTACCAATGAGCAGGAGGCAGCCATGGAGAGATCGGGGCAAAGAACATTATGGCAAAAGGAACAGCATGTGCCAAGACTGGAGGGCCCTGACCTTCCAGCTCTGCTGGGGGTGAAGTAGGGGGAGGCAGACAGGGCTCCGGGTTCATGGCAAGGACGTGGGCATCATTCTCAGCTGCCATGAGGAGCCCACAGAGGATTCTTGGGCAGATCTGCTTTACTTTTCACCCCATCTTCTTCATGGGATCGTGTTTTAATAGTGCTGGAAGAGATTGGCCATTAAGAGGAAGGGTAAGACAGCATCTTGGAGGCAGCCCAGAGCACAGAAAGCAGAATCTAGCACAATGAGGGCAAACACTGCCCAGCTCCGAGCTGTGGGAAGGGCGTCTCTTTTGTAGTGCATTCTGCTTTAAAGTGAAAACAACCCAGGCAGGGACCCTGGCCTATTTTGAGGATGGCCAAGCCTTGACGAAGAAGAACAATTAGATAGTAAAAGGATTGGAAAATGGGGAGTTTCCAGGGGCCGTTTCTTTGTGTCGCTCGTGATGCATTTTGACAAAGTGTGAAGCAGGGAAAAAGCCCCAGGATTGCAGGGCTGCCTGGCTAGGCTCGGCAGAGCGGCTAACAGCGGTCGCTCGCACACAACGGGGTCTGCTCCCCCAGTTATGAACTTGGAACCGAAGCATGCAAAAAGAGATTACAGTTTAGCATTCACCGCATGCATTCAGTGAAAAATGAGACTGTCATGGAGGCTGGGACTCAATCTGCAAGGGAATGCGCGGGCACAGGAGCCCTGGTGGCTGAGCTTCCGGGACGGGCAGAAATGCCCAGGCTGGAGGCTCAGGGTTCCAATAGCTTTGAGTGAGAGTTTCTTATTTTTGGCTATTAATTGCAACCTTCCTCATATCTCTGACCCCATGAGATTTCTCCCTCCTTCCTTCCTTCTTTCCCTCCTTCCCCCTCCTCTCCTTCTCCCTTTCCTTCCTTCCTTCCTTCTCTTTTCTCTTTTCTTTTCCTCTCTTTCTTCCTTTCTTCTTTCCTCCTCCCCCTCCTCTCTCTTTCTTTCTTTCTTTCTTTCTTTCTTTCTTTCTTTCTTTCTTTCTTTTTTTCTTTCTTTCTTTCTTTCTTTCCTTCTTTCTTTCCTTCCTTCCTTCCTTCCTCCCTTCCTCCCTCCCTCCCTCCCTCCCTCCTTCCCTCCCTCCCTCTCTCCCTTCCTTCCTTCCTACCCTCCTTCTTGCCCTCTTTCCTTTCTTCCTTCCTTCTTTCTTTCTCCTGTCTTGTCTCCATTAGAAATGTGTCACCTGGGTTTCAAAATTAGGCAGACAAAATGAAGAAGGCCCTGTCAGTTCTGGAGTGAGGGAAGGGGAAGACATTCAGTACATTTGAACCAAGACTGTACCTTAGAATTAGGTACGTTTTTCTGGAGACAGTAAGAATCATCCAATCAAACTCCTTCTTCTAGAATGAGCAAACACAGGCCCAGAGAAGCTAAGTGACTTCCTCAGGTTCCCACGGCCTCCTGGTTGGCAGAGCCAAGGTCAGAGCCCAAGTGTGCTGACTTTCATGCCAACACTCTTTTTGTGACACCCACAGACTTATTTTCCTCCTTTATTTGTGGGGAAGCTTGAGTTATTGGCAGAGTTTATTCAGAGCCACAGACAGCCGGAGCCTTTGGTCTGCTACTAAGCTTTGCTCCTTCCCAGATGCCAGGGCCCTGGAAGGAACATCCATGACTCATTGTGCCCACTCTTTCCTTTGTGCAACACGATTGCCATGCCTCGACCTTGGCACTGGGATTGCAAGGGAGGGGGCTGTGGCCTCGGGACAGGGGTCTCTACCCTAAGGAGATGACTGATGGGCTAGTAAGTAAAGTGTTAGCAGAGGCAGTGAATGGAATGATTAAGGCTAATCTTCCAGAACCAGACTTCCCCGGTGTTCACCTCAGCCCTGCCACCTACTAGCTGTGTGAACCTGGGTCATTTATTTATTTAATCTTCCACCTGTAAAGCAGAAATGCGGGCACACACATTTGTGTTAGTTATCTACGGCAATGTAACAAGATTGCCGTCCACATCACAGTCTAAGACAATACATATTTGTTATCTCACAGTTTCTAGGGGTCAGGATCTTGGCATCACTCAGCTGAGTCCTCTGCGAGACTGAAGGCAGGATCTGCTGGGGATGAGGTCTTACCTGACACTCGGCCAGGGAAGGATCCACTTCCAAGCTTGCTGCAGATGTCAGCGAAATGTACGTCCCGTGATTGGGGGACTGAGGTCTTCATTTTTTTGTTGGCTGTTGACCAAAGGCCACCCTTTGGTTCCTTACCATGTGGACCCCAGGTCTTGGCCTCTTGCTTTCTCAAAATCAACCAGGGGAACAGAGAGGCTCCAGCAAGTCAGGCAGTACTACGTAACGTGATCATGTCCCCTTCGCTGTGTTCTCTTGCTTAGGGGCCAGTCACACGTCCTCCCCACCACTCAAAGGTGGAGTGGATGATTACATAAAGGTATGGACACCAGAGATTGGGGATCATGAGGCCACCTTCAAAGTCTGTCCACCACCGTGTCTCAAAGGGTTATTGTGAGGAGTTAAGTGTGTTAATACACATCAAGCTCTTTGAAGAGGACCCTTACTCAGGAAAGCACATGACTGTTGGTTTGGGGGAAGGTCATGTTATCATCATCATTGGGAGGAATGCGCCTCTTCACTTGTACTTGCTGTTGAGAAGTCTTTGGACGAATGGTCTTTAGGGAACCCGGGAGGACATAATTCAATTTAACCAAACACCTACAGCAGTTAGCAAATAAAGTAGCTCCAATAACCTTTCTAATTTCATTTTCTTTTTTTAGTTGGAGGTTCCATGGTGAGTGGGAAGTATACAAAGTTTGACGTTTGAAAAGCTATGAAATTATAGGCAACTTTCTCTGGGCTATGCAAACATTGGCTGTCCTCTTTACATTCTTCTTAATCTAGACTTTCCAGTTTATTTTTACTTTTTTTTGGTAATTACGAGATTTAAATATTAGGAATTAAACTATGTAAGGTAATATAATTGCCACTATTTTTACTTTTTTATGGCGCTGCAGTTGACATATAGCCTTATATAAGTTTCAGGTGTACAACATAATGACTTGATATTTGTATATATTGTGAATTGATCACCTCAATAAGTCTAGTTAAGGTTCCTCATGCTATGTAGGTACAAATTTTTTTCTTGTAATCAGAAATTTTACGATCTGTTCTCTTAGCAACTTTCAAATGTGTCATATGGTATTATTACCTATAATCACCGTGCTGTACATGACCTCCCCACGTCTTACTTAATGTTACAACTGGAAGTTTATACTTTTTGACCCTCTTGTACCCGTTTCATCCCTTCACGCCCACCGACAGCTCATCTGTTCTTTGTATCTATGAGTTTTGTTTTGTTTTTAGATTCCACATGTAAGTGAGATCAGATGGTACTTGCCTTTCTCTGTCTGGCCTGTCATTTAGCATAATGCCTCAAGATCCATGCATGTTGTCACAGCCCAAATTATTTTTGGTTGTTTGTTTGGTTGTAGTATCCCGTTGGCTAAAATTATCTTACCATGCATCTCCAATGCATGCATCTTTATTTACACTGTAAGACATGAACAGAATAGAAATGACAAAAGGTTGGAATAAATAAGAAATAAGCAGGGGCGCCTGGGTGGCTCCGTGGGTTAAAGCCCCTGCCTTTGGCTCAGGTCATGATCTCAGAGTCCTGGGATCGAGCCCCACATTGGGCTCTCTGCTCAGCGGGGAGCCTGCTTCTCCCTCTTTCTCTGCCTGCCTCTCTGCCTGCTTGTGATCTCTCTCTCTCTGTCAAAATTAATAAATAAAATCTTTAAAGAAAATAAGAAATAAGCAATCAAGTGTCTTTGTAATCCTGAAGGGTTGCAAGCATCATTAGCTCATACTCCAAGGTACTTTGGATGAAGTCTGTCATCTATAATCGTGGGCGTACATTCATATTTCGAATTTTTGTCAGATCTAATTAGCCCCATTTTTTTTTTTTTTTTTTTGTTTTTCCTCATCGGATGGCTGACAGGGAGATGAAATAACAAGGGGAGAATGGACTGTGTGTCTAGTCATGGAGAGGCCACGTTATCACTGCGTCTTCAATTCTAGCATCTTCGCGAGAATCCTTTTAAGTTGCTGGCCTGCGTCGTAAGAGTTGGTTTAGGTTAAACAAATCATGCAGTCGTTAAATTAATTGTACGGGTCTCACATAAACTGTGATGTGTCACATTCTGCTTAAAGTATCAGTGAGGGAAGACACCTCTTCAGTCTGCTCTCTACCTCTTCCTGTGGGGGACCCGTGAGTCCCACGAGACATGCGCCATCTCACATGGAGACCTCTTAAGGGTGCTTGAGGAAAATCTGTATGTTAGAAAATTAGGAAAATTTAATTTCTTTTTTCTTTTTATAATTCTAATGTATTTGTTTTTATACATCAGTGCATCATCTTACATCCCCCTCGGGAGCTGTGCACACAACTTGGAGTTGTGTGTCACACCACACAAGTTTGTTTCCTTGCAGACTGATTTTTGGCCTTCTATAGACATGTCTGGAATCTTCCTTCCCTCTCAGGTCGGCAGAGCTTGTGACATGCTCACATTTAGGGCTTGTGATAAAACCGCCCCACGGTGTTGCCGGGTGGCTCTGAGCTACCCTGGAAGTGTTTTAGCAGAGTCCACAAAAGTTGGCGAATGTGCCTGGGCCAGGGACTGTGAGGGACCATCTCACACAACCTTTCTGAGAGGAAAAAGTGCTGACAGCACCAACAGCCTGCAGGAGCTCTCTGTCATCCTTGTAAACACGGTCGAGCTGGCCTGCTTTATCTCTCCGTGCACAATGCAGATTTAATAGGAAGTGCCCTCAGACTCGTTGCTGCTAGGTTGAGTCTCCAAAGGAATTAGGGATAACAGTTTAATAACTGCAGAAAGAGCTTAGGTGCTTTGCTGTGTCGGGTGTATCTGAGTTAGCTACTGAAAAAACAAACTTGGGACATTAAACCCTTTTATCACTCAGATAGCGCAATATGGGGAAAATCCATTCCTTGGCAGGGGATGAGTTTACCAGCTTCTGAAGGGGGTGTGTGTCTGAATACGATAGGGAAGGGAGCATTTGTCAGAGTGGAAGGTGGATCGAAAGACAAATGAATTCTTTGAGTTAAATAAGAGCTTTAAATGATCCGGCTTTGAACTGTTTCACCATCAGCAGAACGTGGCTATGTGGAAAGCCAGCCTGTCTTTCCAAGGTCTGTGCATGGCACAGGGGTCTCTATCTGCTAATGCTGCATTTTCAAGGAGCAAGCAGTGTTAGGGCAGATGGCTCAGGCTGGGGAGGCAAGATAAATGTCGATTTAGCTGGGCAATGGAATCACTCTTGGTAACCTATTCACCTGCAGAAAATAAGAGATTTGGACATAGCTTGTTCCCAATGTTAGTTAGGTGGGCTGGAAGTCATCCATGCAGACTGAGGATGGCTAAATCAGATTAGCTTAGCCCAATGGTTTCCAGATTTGATTCCATGGAATCCCGTCAGTGTTTACCTTCTATGGAAGACTGAAGCATGGTCACAAATTCTATCCGTTTCCCAACACACCACTACAAATCCTTTCACCAGGAGGTGGAGACTGTTTCTCTACTCTTGGAATCTAGGTTGGATATGTGACTTGAGTTGGCCAGCGGGACACTATCAAGTGTGAGCAAAGCCAAGGCTTGATAAACATTTGTGTCTTGGGCCCTCCTGGGGCTCTTGGAAACCATGAGCAGCCCAGGTCTGTCTATGGCAGGATGAGTAGCTGTCATCTCAACCAGCCAGACCCTGTAAGTAGATGCTGAGCTGATAGATGGCCGATGCAGCGGAGAGCTGGCTAGCCAAGCCCAACCCAACTTGCTGACTCCCTGAAACATCAGCTAAATGAATGGCCATTGATGAAGTCATAAATTTTGGGTGGCGTGCAGGCCGAACAAGGGGAACCAGGGACAATGTTCAAGCCCTCAAATTTGATTTCACATGGAGCAGCTCTGATTTGTTTACCCTTTCCTTTAAGCGCTTGTTCGAATAATGTTAAGGGGGAGTTGGAAGGGAGAGTATATACTTGTTCTAGAGTATGCCAGAATATTCCTGTTGCTGGTGAATGAGCCTGAGCCAAATGATCTGAAGCCTTTGTTTCTGGTTTTGTAGTTTAGAAGCTGGGAACCGTTTCTAGGGAAGGCCGATCTGTCCCACCACCCCCTGGAACCACACCTTTGTCATTCAAAGTGCCACACGTCTGGCCATCTCCTCTCAGGGTCAGTTTTTGAAAAGCACAGACCTTTGATTTTTTTTCTCACTAAAAGTAAAACTTTCGCCTTTATATTGTTGCCATTCATTATTCCCATATTCATACCGTGCTGCTGCTAACGCCAAAAGATAAGATTTGCTCTTGAGGAGGAAGGCGGGAGTTAGATGTCTTTTTGGAAGAAGTAAACCAAAAGAAAGGTACAACCTTTGGGGTCTCTAGACAAGGGAGACAGAAATCCAACTTTCGCTCAATTTCTTCTTACGCAGCTGTGCCACCTTTGCATCAGTTTTTCAAATTATTACATGATTAGGTGTAATGGACACGAATAGCTTTTTCCCACTCTTTTATGCCTTCTTCTCCTAATAGTGCCCAGCTTTTCCTTTGGGTTACTATCCTTCCTTCCACTGCACACAGTCTTAGTGGGACTGTGGTTCCAGGTGCCTACTCATCCCTGGTCAAGCTGGGTGCGTGGTCCAAGCCATGTGGATTCCATGCTCTCATCTAAGGGTTTGAAAATTACACGAATGACATGAGACGACACGGTTGCCGCTGATTCATGCTACTGGAGACACTCTAATGAGCCTTTCAGTCTACTTCTATTTTTATACAGCCTACATTCCATCCTGAAATCCCTGATCTCCTGGAAGTCCCACGATGGTGACACTATCCATCCAGGTACCTGATAAAACCTCCAAATGGTCTCTACTTCCGCCTTTCTTCTCTTCATTCCATGCCCAACGAGTTACCCACATTTGTGAATTCTACAACTGCAGGACGTCTTATGTCCCTCCACAGACGTTCATCCTCCTGCTATCGCCCTATTTCTGGTCCTCCTTGTGGTTTACCTCAATGGAAGGAATGATTGTCTTTCTACCTCTACTCTTTTATATGACTTTTATACTCTTTTATATGGCTACCACTTGTCTTCATTAAAGGCAGGCGAAATAACCTCCCTCCCGACATGGTCACCCGCCACATAGAATAAAGCCTGAGCACATTGTCATGGGGTTGGGGTCACACAGTAAGAAGCCTGGAGGTAATATGGGTGCTGGTGTTGGTTCAGCACCTCAGTGAATTTCGGGACGCCAACCCTGTCCTTCCTTTGGCCTCCCCCCTCACAGTCCCAAGGTGGTTCCCCTAACACTAAGTATCACATCCAGAATCCACAATCTAGGCAGGAAGAAGGGAAAAGAAGAAGTGTTGTCAGCCACATGTGTCCCCATTAATGGGGAAGAGTAAAAGCCTTTCCAGAAGTCCCTGAGGACTTCTTCAAAGCCAAATTAAGCACAGAGCTTCTCCTGCCTCTCGAATGAATGTGGGCAAGGATGAAGGGGGCTGAGACCAGGAGTAGCGGTAGAGAAATGAGAGTATCTGCTGCTTTCTTTCCCATTGCATCTCACAGGGATTGTTACTGCTCTGTCATTTCGTTAACATAGAAATATACTGTCATCAGAAAATATCAACTGGGTGCAGAAAGTACCAACACCATCCCGGTACGTGAACTGTAACACAGACATTACGGAATTTAGACACAAGGATGGCGTAGACTGTAACCCTCAGAGAAGATTGCCCTGAAGGTGGGTCTTGAGCTGGGCCAGGGAAGCTTTTAAAAATATACAACGTAATCCCCAGCTCTCAGAGGATTTACAGTCCACAGTGAGGTAAGTGGACCACACGTCAGACAAGAGCGAGCAAGGCAACTCATAAATAAGCCCTAAAACCGGAGGGCACAGCTGAAGTGTTAACAGAAATTAAGAGGGGAGAGAATTAAGGATTCAGTCTCATCCCAATTTATTCATTTCCACTGCCTTCGCCTTGGACGTCAAACGTCTGTCGTTTCAGGCGGTGGGAATTGCTCTGAAGTTTTGGGGAATGGTGCCTTCAATGTCGTCTCGCTACAGTGCGTCGACTAACAGGCTCCTTATTTCCCTTGCCCCACCTCTTCTGATCCGGCAGGCATTTCCACAACTTCCATGCCACTCCAGGGTGTATGTGACCCATTTTCCATCTCCGTTACTGAAGTTCTACATGACTATATAAAGCCCATCTACCCTGACAGGTCATGCAGCTTTCTCTCCCCTGGGAACTTCCTGCCTCCACAGTTCTTCTTGAAAAAGGGGCACGCGATCCCTCTGTCCTTCCAGCTCACTGCCTTTTTTTTTTTTTTTTTCCCAGCTCACCACCTTTTTAGAGAGTTTTGCTTCCCTCTGGAATCTCTCGGTGCTTTTCCCTCCCTCCCCTCCTTGGACACAATCTGGAATGCAACCGTGTAGTCAAACATTTCGGCGATCCTCACATCCAAACAGAAACATTCCATGTTTTATGAAAAAAAAAATTTGACTATGACGCATTTTTAAGTATACAGAAGACTAGAGAAAATAGCAACGAGCCCTCATGAACTGATGTCACACACTCTCCATTATGATCATCTTTCTAGTCTTGAAAAAGGGTTGTGCCTTTATCTTCCCAGATAAAGTATCTTAAAGCAAAAGCTAATTTTTTTTTTTCCTCCTCCTGGTGAAATTTTACTGAAATTTGGCCCAGGAACCAATTGACCTGAAGTGATTTTCAAGAAAGTTCACTTTAGACAAGACGACTAATTCATTTCTTGACATCAGCTCCCTGATGAAAGCGGAGCTTCCTGCTTTTCCTGCCCGTCTATATGGGGGCCCGGGATAGATGTCGCGCTTTTTCCCCCTCAGTGTCCCTCTCTGTGAAGTGGTTGTAATGAGACTTGGCTCTGCGGCCAACCAGGTAGCATTCCCCTGCATCAGGGGCTCCTCAGAGACTATTACATGTAATCACAGAGTGTCACCAGCATGACATGAGTGATTATGCAAAACTCTACGCCCAATTTCCAAGTGGCTCCACAACTTGACAAAATGATGTGGCCATTTGTGAAATGCAAGCAAATGGGAGGAAATAGAGGGTATAGGATTTCTGCAGAAGCGACAGACTCATCCAAGAGCAAGAGCTCTTCCATTCGGCAAATCATACAAAGCGGAATTTTTTTTTACCCCGCATGAACCAGCCTTAGAAAGCACGAGTTTATGCCCAGCTGTCACGGGGAAATCGTTTGGATTCATTTTTAACCAGAGGTGGCACAGTCAACCTGGGCTCACCGGGGTTGGGTGAAATCGGGCCGCTGTCCCCCACACTCACGCGAAGCAGTTCAAGGTGGAGCTAGGCTGTTCCTAAGCTCCCCAGCAGTTGGGCAAAATGTGGACACACAAACACGTACGAACTTTGTCACGGCACACACGGACTCAGGCTACTGAGGCGAGAGTGTGCTTTTATTCCCACACCCCAGACCTGAGAGTAATTCTAAAGGAAGACCGGGGAAGGAAGATGGACCATCAGATACAGCTAGCCTTAGTGGGTCCCCTGTTCTAAGCCACTTCAAACACACGCTCGGGAAGGTGCATATTCTGTCATGAGTGGGGCGAATGGCAATCCGCTAGTTGCTCATCAAGTACATTGGGGAGCGATGGAATTTGGTACAGTAAAATTTGGACTAGTAGCTGGGAGTCAGGTTGTTCCTGTGACTGTGATACATCGAGCATCTCTGGGCTCCACATTTCTTATCTATAAAATACGAATAAGGATAAAATAAGAGTGGGTGATACCGCTGGCATCTCTCTGAACTTTAAAACGTTAGTGCTCTGTGGTTCTAGACTACTTAATATGTCTTTTCTTGATGCGGCTCGTGAGGATTTCCTAGGCAGGACCACCACTAATGCCAAGTGGTGGCACGGATTTAAATAAGAAAAGTAAAGGCAAGAAGGAAAAAAAAACATGGGAAGGAATTCTCTTGGTGTTGACAACTCCTTCCCTTCCTCTGTGTTCCAAGTTTGACATACCAGTTGAAAGAATCCCGTCATTGGCTCTTTGGTGGACTTTTGGGGAGGAGAGGTTCTGGAAGGTCAAGTGTCTTGCTCGGAGTCATAGCTTCTGAGGGACCAAGCTGCTGGTACATGGCAGATCCCTTCAGATCCCTTAGAAGATTTCTGTGGAGGGGGACTCAGAGTTGTCTCTTGTCCTAGACAGTAAGGGAACTCTTCATTAGTGATTGGCAAAATGCTCTGGCTTGATAAAACTCCTCCCTCACTGTGTAGATATGGTCTACTCACCACTCACCTGCTCCAACCCTCCAAATCCAGGACCTCTGTTTCCCGTTTTATCTTTTATGGCATCAAGGTTGAATAGGGCTATAAGGGGGATGGGACCATCCCCTACCTTTTGCATGTTTCAAGGTCCGAGGTGTGACCATGCCCTCTAATCAAAGCACCCACCCATGTGGTAGATGGACTCTAGATCACCTTCAGCATCCTTTAAATGTTCCTGTAAAGCTCTAACTATAGGGAACAAAATGTGGTTTCTTTTCGGTTGTGACCAGGGGGCTGGGTCGTTGCGCTCAGTGGCATGTGGTTTTAATTAATCTTCAGCACTTGAATTTCAGCCAGCTGAATGAGGACTCCCAGATCAGGGTGGGGTTAATCTGGAGATGCTGGTCAGTTTTCAGATGCTCCCCACAAGCCGAGAGTTTTCAAGTCGAGCCTCTTTTGTGCGGCCATAAATGCCACTAGTCCGAGTGGGAGGATAGGGAAAGCAAGTGACTTGATAACATCTTTAGAAACCAAGTAACAAGCCATTACGGGGACTAACAATAAATAAATGCATTTTCCATTCAGTGTCTCTGTGGCAATCCAGACGAGCATACGACTAGGAAAATGTAATGAAAGCAATTGTAACTCTTTCGGTGGAGAGGTAATTACAGTCTAGGGCTGCCTGACTGATGAAAATTACACTGCTTATAATAAATTGCCACACAGCTAAGTCTTTTCTGAAGTCCTTAGTATGATTTGTGTTTGTGCACTTACTTAAAACATCAGGGAACAATTTATAAACATGAGCCTTTTTGGACACTGTCAGGATCGGCATTTACGATTAGAGAGACTGTTTAAGGTTTCCTGATTTATAGAGGATAGATCATATTTTCCCGACACTCTCATGGTCAATTACAGACCTGCATGGTGCATTTGGTAACTTAAAAGCAAATTTAACCTTTTTTT
>CM052804.1:45960412-45994111 GCA_028533885.1 Nasua narica
GGGCAATCCTAGGAGAGGATTTAGGCGGCTATACAGTGTGAACTTGTTTCCACTGGAACCTAAGGAAGGGTAGTTTCAGCATTGTACATAGCAGGGGCTCAGGACCCCCCGCTGTGAAAACTAGACAGGCTAGGTGCTGATCTGGGCTGAGCCACTGAGCATTCAGCAGCTGGGATTTTCCAGCCAACTACTCCCTGCGAATCCCAAGGGAAGTTAGGGAAGTTACGCAGTGGTGGGCTGGAGCCCACCTACACTGGCTCGCTGGAGTCAACGGCGGATGTCTTCACCCAGTGTTGTATTTAGTGACATCACACTGGTAGCTTGAATTCAGCCATGGCAAGAGTATTGACACTGCAGAAATTGGCAAATGATGCCTCTCGGCACCCATTCCCCACCCCCCCGCCCAAGTCAGTTGTTAAACATTTATCACCGCAGCGCTGAATTGAAGTATTTAGATGATCCTCTTCTGCCCTGGCAGCTGGGACCTTTTCGTGATCTACGGGGAAGAGAAAAGCCCAGAGTACATATTTATACATTAGCTTTTACCTCTTTCTTGCAGGTAGCCACACACTAGGAAGGCAGTAGGGCTGTGTTTTGTGCGTGCTGAGCTGTGCGAAGTGGCCTGAGAGGGTGGGGTTAACCTTAAATGGAAAGCCTGGTCTTTTTCCATGGCTGAATCCAGGTTTAATGGGGGAGAGCTGAGAGCCACAGCTGAAGCCTAGAGCAGCGGCCGTCCATGCGTGGTCCTTGGACCAGCAGCAGTAGCATCACTTGGGAACTTGGCTAGAAATACAAATTCTCAGGTCCCACCTCAGACCTACTGGATCAGAAACTCTGGGGTGGGGCTCAGCAATCTGTTTTAACAAGCCTGTCAAGTGATTCGGATGCAAGCTGAACTTTTGAGAACTCCCGTTCTAAACAGATGCATAAGAGGCCACAAAAAGGTGTAAAGATTCTGCAATGGCAGAGTTGGACAGTTGTAATTCAGATCAGTTGGCCCGAAGCACCTCAAATATTTACTCTCTGGCCCCCAGTCCTCCTTCTCTGGGCCATTGCACACAAACGCATGCGTGCACACACACACACACACACTAATGAGAGCTCCCCTGCAAAATTTATAGAGTAGTCATTATTACCTCTTGGAGGATCGGCATTACTTGCTGTTACCTATTCCTCACCTCCCAATCTCACCTCAAAGCTCTGACACTCTTCACTCCCCCAAAGCTACTATTTCCCAGCTGTTGAAAACCTTATTATTGCTCAATTCAAGGGACATTTTTGAAAATCCTTAACTCCCTCTCGTTTTGTTTTGTTTTTGTTTTTTGCATTATTTGCTACAGTTGATCACTACCTCCATTATGAAACTTTCTCTTTTATTAACCTCTCTGACATTTCCCTACACTTACTTGGTCTTCCCCTCCTTCAGGGACTCTTCCTTCACTGCTGGGGAGGGGAAAACACAAGAAGGTCATGTCTATGAAGGCTCAGAAGAGAGTCCTTGGAGAAGGAAGGTCAAAGGTTTCGCAAGCTGATCTTGGCCAAGTTCCATGAGAACGCTCATTTCTCTGGGCTTGGTCCTATGCCCTACACTAATACTACACATTTGTGCTGATGAATTCAGTCATTCACTGACCATCTTATTGAGAATCATAGACCTGGAGATCCTACATCTCATGGGTATCTTCAGCTAATCATCCCACAAGCACCACAAAGTCAACATTTCTCCCTAGAAGACAATGTCTCCACTCAGGGGACCATCTTCTCTTTCACTGTTCCCACTGGGACGCATGGCACCAGTGCCCTTCTACTTGCTCAAGTTAAAGCATGAAACTGCCTTTGCAGGGTCTCAGCCCACAGCCACCAACAACCCATGAACGTGTTTTGCTGAACAAAAGTCATTTTCCTCCTTTTGCTCTCAGCTTTTAAATGAGTCACAAACTCAATGCCTTCAAGATCTAGGAAAGAAAAAAAAGAAAGATAATAGCAGTGGGGACAGTGGCACAATGGAGAGTCTACATTTCTCTGCCCCCGCCCCCACCAGGTATGTAAATTATTTAAATTTTAAATTCCGTTTTGGCCAAAAACAATGCCCCTGTAAGCCACAATGAATTTATCTCTCAGGCCCCAGCTCAAGACCCCAATTACAACAGTTTAAGGCCCCCCTCCATGCAAGAGGTAAATTATAAAAAACTGAGCTTATAACGTACATGCCATTTCATTAACCATCTGGTAAGCTTAAAGTCTTATGAATATTTTTTGATGTCATTAACATTCTATGAAATGATTTGTAATGGCTGCATAGTAGGTACGCGTAATACTTTATTGCATGGACATTTAGATTCTTTTTTTTTTAAAGATTTTATTTATTTATTTATTTATTAGGAAAGATTGAGAGTGAGAGAGAGCACGAGAAGGGAGAAGGTCAGAGTGAGAAGCAGACTCCCCATGGATCTGGGAGCCCGATGTGGGACTCGATCCCGGGACTCCGGGATCATGACCTGAGCCGAAGGCAGCTGCTTAACCACCCAGGCGCCCTGGACATTTAGATTCTTACTGGATATATTCCCTACACCCTCAGCATGTCTAAAATGAAAGTCACCTCCTTCGTGAATATTTCCGCAAGACCAAATCCTTAGAATTAGAGGGGTCAGAGGTTATGTGTATTCATGAATCTAACCTATCTGCTAACTTAGGCTTTAGAAAAGCTGTTCCAATTTGTATCCTCATCAGGCTGATTTGAGAGCGCCTGTCGTCTTCTGAAACATTGGATGTTCTCGCTCAAGAAATACCTTGTTTAATTTGATAGGCGAAAAGGCACATCCTTCCTTCCATTTCTTCGCCTACTGGTGAAGCCGAACACCTGTCTTATGTCAGGTGTCCTGGAAACAGACCTTGAGGTAGGTTGGCTGCAGTGTGCTATGGGGGACCAATTCTGGGGACACCAACTGAGAGTATGAGCAAAACATGACTGGGCAGAAGAGAGGTTGAACTGTAGGCTGGATTGCCTTTGGAGTTGGCTTGATTTGAAGCAAGAGGTCCATCCTTTGTAGCCCCTTGTTTGACCGGTCACTGGGTGTGTGCTCTCCCAGGGGAGGGGCACCATCTTGGGAGAGATAACTACCTTTGCAGGAGGGAAGTCTAGAGAGGGACTCAGCCGGAGCTCCAGGCAGCCAACATTCCCAGGGACTGGGCTCTGTTGGCTGGACCATATCACTCTCTACCCACAACCCTTTTTCATATTGACAGACACAGGGTCCTGCACAGATTAGGCATAAAGATGTTGTGTAAACTACTGAATTTCTCTTTCTTCTTTTGTTCATGCCTTGTGCCCATTTTTTTTTCTGTTGCCATATTTATCTTTTTCCCCTCTCATTTCTTTGCAAAGTGCTACTTCCTTTTTAAAAATACTAACTCTTCATCATATAGCAAAATATTCTCTGCTATTTGCCCTTTGCCTTTAGATTGTACTAGTTTCATTTCTATATATATATATATATATATATGTATGTATATATATATGAAGATATATATCTTTCAAATTTTTATATGGTTCAATTTATCCCTCCTTTTTTCCTTTTTTGCTTGCATGTTTTGGAAATCTTTACAATCCCCAGATCAGAGAATGCTCACTTCTCTGTAATTTTTTTTTTTCCAGGTTCTTTTTAGGTTTTATTTCTTACATTTAACTCTTCAACGCATCTGGAAATTATTTCGGTTTAAAGCATGAGGTAGAGATCTAACTTAATTTTTTTTTTCCCCGGGAAGATCCCTTTATATCACTCCAAGGGATGTGGATTTTATTTGGAAGTTGATGGGGAGTCCCTGAACAAAGCCGGGTGCGAGCAACAATGCAATCGGGTTCTCTGTAGTGGGGGGCTTCCAGCCCTGTGGCACCTGGATGCGCGCAGATGGTTTTGGGCAGTGGGCCTTCCTGCCTCTCCCATCACACTGTGTATGGCTTTCTCCACCTTCCTGGAAGGCTGGCTTTGCCTTTCAATGATTAAAGCGGGCTCCACCGACACTTGAGGAACGCATCAGAGAAACCCATCACGAATTTGCTACAATTCAGCACTTGCCAGAAGCTGGCTGGAGATATTTGATGTGTGTAAGAGAGCATCGAGGGCTCATGTTAAACATCCATTCATCTACATTCTTTGAGCTCAAGCCTGGGTATTGAGTTCGCTCTTCAGAAATCCATGTGTCTGGTGCGTATTATCTTAGTTCCCTTCAGAAACCCTTCCACTCTGTTAAGATTTAATGTTATTTCCCTGCCTTTTATCTAAGGGCCATGCAAGAAACATCCATTTTGAGAATCTTGCCGTATCTTTCATAAAAACACATGGGAGCTGGGGCTTGGTTTTTCTTTGTTGGAGGAAAATACTTTGCATGTGTTTTACGATTAAACTTTATCTCAAATTCTTGGAACTTATAACCGACAAACGTGCAAATTAATGTTCGGAGGACCTCTCGGAGAACTTCAGAGAGGTGTCCTCAATATTAGGTGAGCCCTGTCTTTACCAGTTTGGGGTGCTCTGACAGAACACCACCGGCAGAATATCTTAACAAACATTTAATTCTCACAGTTCTGGAGGCCGGAAAGTCCAAGATCAAGGTGCTGGCAGATTTGGAGTCTGGTGAGAGCCTGCTTCCTGGTTGATAGGTGGCCATCTTCTCATTGTATCCTCACATGGTCAAGCGAAGAATTCTCTCTCTTCCATTATCTTCTAATAAAGGGCACGCGGGAGGGCTCCGCTCTCATGATCTGATGACCCTCCAAAGGCCCGCCACCATATACCATCACATTGGGGGACGGTATTTCAACCTACACTTTTTAGGGAGACTTACATATTCAGTCCATAACAAGCCCTTTGGAGTCTCTCCTGTAGAGAATCCCAGAATTTTCTTCTGCCTTAACTGAGCTGGGTCTGATCAGAAGGCAAAGGGGTCCTGTCTTGGTGGAGGTCAAAGGGTCCACCTGCCCCCCCTTACTTGACCTTCGAACCTTGAAGGCAATCCTGACGCCATCTTGACTGGTAACATCCCTTGTGATCCCCGAGTAGCCTGTCCCGTCTCATAGGAATTTTGCCAAGTGATGTAATTCCTTGTCCACTGACTAAAGCCCGCTGTAGGGCTCGAGCTCTGAGAGGGCCTGCCTATCTCATCCACTCTTGTCTCCTCAGTGGCTGGCACTAGGCCTGGCCCATACTGTAGTAGGTGTGCAGTGAGCATTTGTCAGATGAGTGAGTGGAACGTGAGGCTGAAGACTGAATGCCGCGGGGTCCAGACATGGCACTTTAGACTCCAATTAAAAAGAAAAATGACTGAAGACATTTTTTCAGAGTTCCTTGGGATCAGTCAGATATTTTTCATAGTGATTTTGTTCCTGTATTCCTTCATTTATTTTCTCATTCATTTTAAATTCACCCACAAAGTAAATTTTTTTTTTTTTTTTTTTTGAGCACCCACTCTGTGCCAGCTACTACATAGGAAGCTTATTTGGAATCTCGAACACCGGGTCAACAAACCAATTCTCACGGGCCACATCTGGCCCACTGCTTGCTTCCACATGGCTCCTGAGCTAAGAATAGCTTTTACCTGTTTACATGGCTTTTAAAAAATTAAAAGAAGAATATCTGCGACTTCCCAGATTTAGAGAAAATTCAAATTCTAGTTGTCCGCTAGTACATTTTTTAAAAGATTTTTATTTGTTTGAGAGAGAGAGCACAAGTAGGCAGAGAAGCAGAGGGAGAGGGAGAAACAGACCCACTGCTCAGCAGGGAGCCCGACACGGGGCTCGATCCCAGGATCCTGAGATCATGACCTGAGCCGAAGGCAGAGGCTTAGCCAACTGAGCCACCCGGGCGCCCCCACAAGTGCATTTTTATTAGAAAAAAGCCAGGTTCACTTGTTTACCTATGCTGTAAGGGCAGCATGCTCTAGGGCAGCTTTCGCCGGATATGGTGGTTAATTTTATGTGTCAACCTGACTGGGCTAAAGGATGCCTAGATGGCTGGTAAAACATTATTTCGGGGTGTGTCTGTGAGGGCATTTCTGGGGGAGATAGATGCTTGATTCAGTAGACTGAGTAAAAGATCACCTTCACCAGTGTGGGTGGATATCATCCAATCTTTTGCGGGTTGAATGCAACAAAAAGGTGAAGGAAGGGTGAATTTCCTCTTTCTCTTGAGCTGGAATGTCTATGTTCTCCTGCCTTCTGGTTCTCAGGCCTTTGGACTCAGACCGAATTATACCCCCAGTTCACAGATGGTAGTTTGTGGGACTACTTAGCCTCCATAATCATACGAGCCAACTCCAACAATAAATCTCCTCTAGATATCTCTATGTCTCTAGATAGATAGGTGATGGATAGATAGATGCTAGATTAGATAGATGATATTTTAGATAGATGCTAGATTAGATAGATGCTAGATAGATAGATAATAGATAGGTGATAGATAGATGATAGATAATAGATAGGTGATAGGTAGATAGATGATTGATAGAGGGCTAGATGCTAGATAGATAGATAATAGGTGATAGGTAGATAGATGATAGATAGATGCTAGATAGATGGATAATAGATAGATGATTGATAGATAGATGCTAGATAGATAATAGATAGGTGATAGATAGGTAGATAGATGATTGATAGATGCTAGATAGATAGATAGATAGATAGATAGATAGATGATAGGTGATACGTAGATAGACGATGGATAGATGATGGATGGATGGAAAGATAGATAGATAGATAGATAGATAGATAGATAGATAGATAGATGATTCTACTACTTCAGTTTCTCTGGAGAACACTGACTAATACACAGGACCATGGCAGAGCTGAGTTGTGACAGAAACTGTGTGACCCATAAAGCCTAAACTATTTACTCTCTGGCTCTCTATAGGAAAGGTTTGCTGGGTCCTGCTTTAACATACAGAATGCACATTCAAAACACAAGGCATGTGCCCCTGATGTCCTGATTTTAAATGACGAGGGTGCAAAGGTGGGGAAGGGCCAGCTAGGGCCAGGAGCATCTCCAGGAAATGGTGGTGTGTGGATACCGTAGGCCAATTAGGCGATGGGGCAGGAGTAGGGCAGTGAGGCAGCTGGTGCAGTTCTGGCAAGTACAAGATCAAGTTCAAGGAGGTAGCTGCAGCACGAATGGCCATGGAGAACTGGAGGGGTCTAGGTAAACATGTTTTCCACCGTGAGAGGCAGAGGATCAGCCCAACCAAGGCAGCGAAGGAAGTGCCATGTCATTCCTATGGCAGAAGCTGCTGCCTGCTCGCCCGTTTCTCTGGGCAGGCGTGAGTGGGCAAGGCTCATGGGTCATGTTTGAAGGACATTCCAGGGTGCAGCCTGTGCACCCAGTAAAGGTGGACCAAAGTCAGGGGTGGGGGTACAGGGCAAGTCTTCTGGCAGGTGCACTCACTGCACGGTAGAGGGGAGGGACTTCCTGGAAAGATAGGAAAGCTGGAATTCACAACCCAAGGGAATGGATTGAAGCTATTAACAAGTGCCTCCACAGTCAGGATTGCTGAGTACTTATCTTCTTGGCATCTCAGTGCACGAATGCAAGCATGGAACACATGTTGCAAGCAGGGAGAAAATAACGAGGTGGCACCCATTTCAACTCTTGATTTCGTCCGACATCGCTTTAGACGGCGACAACCTGCAATTTTGTTAGGGGAAGTCTTGCTGTAAAGTGAGCTGACATTCCTTTGCGACGGGAGAGAGAATAAAATCTCATCAATGCTTTGGGGGTAGGATATTGATTTTCGTTCCATTTCTCCCTGGCAGAGCAAGAAAACTGAGTTGGGCATGTTAATGGAGTAGAAGCCAGAATGTTAAATACAGGTGGTTCTGCACCATTAACCTCAGGGAACTGTCAAGAAGCTTCATTTTCATGTTGGTGTCGTCCAACTACTCCTTTAAAGAGGAGGGAGCTGGGACTGACAGCCTCAATTTCATAAGGCAGGAATTTTAACGCCATTGTGTGTTTTTATTCGTTAATGGATTTATTCTGCTTAAATATTCAGAAAAAGGAAAGCACAGCTCCTTATAGAATATGGCTTCTGCCAGAGACTTCTTTAAAACGTAGAACATTAAGCAAATTGATGGACTCTTTTAATATTTAGGAAGTTATGTTAAAGCAGGGGATGGGAAATGAAGACAATTTTATTCGAATGGAAAAAAAAAAAAAGCCCAGAGAAACCACAAAGAAATATATATATATTTTTAAGTGGCTTAGTCTGTCTTTTCTCTCCTTCCTGTTGTAATTAGGGAAAGAAAATAAAGAAGCCAGGACACGTCTAGTTCACACCAACTCGCTTCCCTCCCTCCCTCAGCCACCAGGGGAGAGGATAAAACAAGACCTTGCTTTCTCCAGAAGGGGCGTCGTTTCAGTCATGGGGAGTCCCCGAGGCACAGCCTGAATCTTAGCGATAGAACTCCGTTTGTACAACTCAGTCCGATCTCTGCTCTGATTCACTACTTACTGTCTACCAATAATTTAGTCCCCGCTAGCCTCTAAGCTAGGGATTTCTAGCTCGGTCCATTGGAAGGCCTTTTTCCGAGTTTCCTTCCCTCCTCCTTACGGTTGCTGATCAACAAAGCACCGGCCTCAGCCAGGGGTTGAGTCTGGGAGGAGAGATGTCCCATTTGAAGGCCTCTCGTAAGTCTCTTATAAGCAGCCGCTGCCCTCATCGGGTCTGTTTCTCCATTTGGCACAGGAGGGATGTTTGGTGGCCCTGGGGGGGGGGGGGAGTAGTAGGGTGCCATATTGAATCGCTGTGTAGAGGCTTGGCGTGGATGCTTTGCACAGATGCCACTTCACATCTGGCAAGGAGCCCAGTCACATGACTTTGATGTGTTTCCTTTCATTTGACCAGGCGACTTCCCGCGGCTGGTCACGGCAACCTTTCAGCTACTTTCTGCCCCTTGGAAAATTTTGAGTTCCCCCTCATACTGTGAGTTCCCAGTCCAGAGACAACTGCGGTCCATTTTGAATCTCTCATTTTTAAATAGGCCATCCTCCTCCTTCCTAAATTTTTGTGCCCAGGGCTGCCAATTTCCAGTAAGAGCTAAGAGTCAGCACTTTGGCCTTCCTTCTTTCATGTGTCCCCAGAACTTTGAGGGGATCCTTCCTCTCCTCCCTCCTCTTGACTTTGCCCACCTTCCATCTTGCTTACCGCTCTATTTTTTTATGGAAAATGGGAAAACATTCTCTCCAACTGACGTTTGTTTTTTAAATTTGCTATTATTGGTTTTCATCTATTCTCTCATAATTTTTGTCTCCCAAGCAAGAATAGGGTCTTTGTTTTCCTTTTTTGGTTTTGGTTTTGGTTTTTGACCTAGAAATTCACTTCCGGCATCTTTGCGGTTGGCAGATCCTGTTGGCAGAGTTTCTTTGCCAGGTGGGGTGGGTCCAGGCCATCAGAGAGGTGGAGGGAGCGGAATGGGGTTCATTCAATGAGCACCTCCCATGTCCAGGAGCTCT
Organism: Nasua narica; assembly: GCA_028533885.1. Taxonomy (NCBI): domain Eukaryota; kingdom Metazoa; phylum Chordata; class Mammalia; order Carnivora; family Procyonidae; genus Nasua; species Nasua narica. The sequence goes on from CM052804.1 coordinate 45,969,913, forward strand.
CCTGGGATCTTTTAATAAGTTAATTTTTGTACAAAAGAACAAATTGATGGGACTATGGGCTATCTAGTTTCTGTCTTGACATCTGTTTAGCAAGATAGGATGCATAATATTTTTGAAGGGCCACCCCAAATGCAGCCCTTTCGTTGAGCTGGTCAGTTGCCCTCCCCGGTATACCCAGCAACCAATTTCCGTCTTTCCTCCCGCTACCTCTTCCGACCTGTTTTGTTCGCATGTTTTCCTCTGCCTCTGGATGAAATCCCAGAAAGTTCCCAGAGCTTCTCTGGCTACTTTTCTTTGGGTAATAATGATAATACAACCCAGGCCTCTCTAACATCAAAACTCTGGGCTCTTCTTCAATTGAAAATTTCATCCCACCCTCTGCTTGTGCCCATCTGGGCTTGGAGGTCTGAGGCAGGAGAAGAGACCCCCACTTCCTCTCACTGCTTCCTCTTGTGCTCACTAGCTGGGGGGATGCTGTTTTTCCAGGCCTTGGTATGCTCCAGCTGTGTCTCAATGAGCGCTTTGGCTTCTTTCTCATGCTGTATAGTTTTGGAGAGTTTCTTTAGAATCCCTACCTGCTGCTGAGGTCTGCTACCTGCAGTTCCATTGATTAGGTGATACCTTATTTACCTAACTACTAAGACTCCCTCACTCCCTGGCTTTTGTTAGGTCACTTCTATTGGGGTCACCTTGCTCCTCTGGGTTTCTTGGATAGGGTCCATTTGGAAATGACTTATGGTCGTCTCCCTTCCCGTAAGAAGCTCATGGGACCCAAAGCAATATGGATGCATCCTGAGCAAACAGAGATGGCAGACTATGCCTAAAACAGCTGTCTTTTGCTCTCCTGCCATCACTGGGCTTCTCCCATTATTTCTTCTTCAGATACGAGGCAGCTATGAGCCCATGTGGCCCCAAATTCCATGGGAAAAGGTCAAGTCTCTGCATTTTTCTCCTGAAGTTCCCATCATGGCTTAAGGGGAGGGTTTATTTCTCTCCCCCCGAGTAAGAGAATGGAAACATTGCCCTCTGGAAACAAAGCTTTATATGTCCATCTTCCTCCTTCATCTTCTGAGCCTCCCATTAATAACCTTGGGCAAGTGATGGGATGATGCAGGCATATGAATTTTGGGCTACCTCTTTGATAAGTCTTACGTAGACAGTCTAGCACCTCACTATAAAAAAGGAGACTGGGTGGTGCTCGGCACCTATTTTTCTTGTCCTTGGATTGAAATTTATAAAATGGCAGGAAGAAGTTGCTTAGGTATAAGCCTCTTGTCTACAAAAAAAAGCACCTGATTCGAAGTCACCTGGATCCCAAGTGAGGACCAGCACAATGACACACCCACACATTGGCTCTTTCTGCCCCTGGCTTGCCCCCTTTTTTCCTCACCCCTGTCCCCTAGTGTTGTAGTGCCTACTTAAATAGAAGACATAAGCCTTTGCGTTGGGCTCTGCTTTCTGGAGAAGCCAGGCAAATATAACCAGCAAGTAAAAAACTGCTAGATGGTGGGGAGAACACAAGTTGGAAAAGGAAATATGGTTCTTCTCAAATTTGTTGAGCCTTTGGAAATACAAGTGAGGTTAATCAAAGCTGAGATGAGGCACAATGGTTGGAAAGCAGCTCCCTAGACCAGTGTTAGGACATCTATTGTGCTTCGCTCGTTCTTTCCTAATCCATTTCTTGCTCATGATGTGGGTTATAACAAGGACTGGAGGAAATAAGGGCTCTTCTTGGGAAGATCAAAAGTCTTCATTGGGAAATACGTGATCACAGAGATGGCATCTTTTCCCTAAATCTCTCTACTTAGCTCCCAACCCACAATGATCTAGTAAGTCGGTTAGACAGAGAGAAAGACGACTGAACATCAATTGTTCTCTGTTTTTTGCTCTTTGTCTTTCTAGGCTAATGGGGAGTAGCCATGAATGTATTTTTTTTTTTTTTTAAACTCCTGGCTCTTTCATCCATTCTATACCACAGGTCATTTCTCAACTTTCCACTAAGTAGGAGTCAAAAAGGACATAAGAAAGAAGCCTGCCATGTTCAAGGTCAATTAACTTTGCATTAAAATGGGCATATGAGCGCCCACGCATTCTCAAACACACAGACACACATCTATCCACATTCTCGGATACATATTCTCTTATTAAAAGTGGCTGAAACTCTGGGGAAATGAACTGATGTTATAAAGAAAAAAAAAAAAGACAAACGGTATTGGCCTTGGCCCTGAGATAAGCATCAGCCATAGATTTGAATCATGCCGGGAGGAACGCACTTCCCGCTGCGAGTAGTAAAAACAAGGTAGCTCTGGCACCCTGCCCAGAGGCACTGTCTCCTGATGCCTTGTGTCGGGTCCTGTTGAGAGATTCTTGAGGTCCCATTCTTAACAGCAGACACGTTGTTTTGATTAAGTCCAAACAAGAAGACCGAACGCTTATCTAAGGAATTTGTTACTGTCTCTAGTACTCCTGGGTGATATTTCGACCTCCACAAAGGCTCAGTCATCCCTTGATTTGTTTCAAGTCAGCATGTCATTAGCTGTGAGTGCAGATCCGGGCTGCGTCAGACGACTAAGACAGAGAATATTTCCATCATCCATCTTCAGCTTAAAGAGCATAATTGAATTGTGAAGAGTTAACAAGTCCGTGGCTCACCGATTCTGAATCTCTCAAGGTGTAGCAAGAGAAGCCACAGAAATGGACAAAAGAATAAGAATAGAAGCATCAGAGAGCCTACGGGCATGGTCAGGGAAACTGGGGGACGGTTCTCAGTTCGTCCTAAATAGCAAAATAACTTTGGCGCCATGGCCTTCAGCCTTTGGGGGCCTTCTCTGAAAAGTGAAAAGACTGAGACTGACCAGGAATTAGATACTCAAATGCCTACAGAGTAAGCGGGTCACTCACATGGATGGGGTGCCCGGGTGGGGTATATGGGGATACCTTGTGGGGGCAATATGAGCGGTTCTGAACAGCAAAGCATCCCCTGTGGTGTGAGCCTTGGAGCCCATCCCAGCCCAACTGCTTTCTAAGGAGACCAGCTGACTCTCAGCTTTAAGCCATAGCTGCCATGAAGGAATACAGACTTGATGATAGCAGGTGTTTTCATTTGTAGAGAAATTAGAAATCCAGCTTTTTATGTGCAATATCCCAATTTTTAAAAGCCAGCTTAAATTACGCACAAACATTCTGTTGTCCAGTGAGAACATGTCTACGCTATACCTAATTTTGGAATACTACTTGTGGATCTCTGAACGAGATCAATATTTTGAAGTGTGTTCGTGTAGAGTAGATGAGTATAGATGGAAATGATCCCCCCCCAAAAAAAAGGAAAGAAAGAAAGAAAGAGACAGGAAAAGAAAAGAAAGAGAAAGAAAAAAAAGATGGTTAAATAAGTTTTTTGGAAACCCTGGGTTAAACCAATTAATGTTTCTTTACTGTAGGCTTGTTAGGGCCTTTAATATTCTAAGGCTATGCTGTTCAATATGGCTCCTCTCTACTGAGATGTGCTGTCAGTTAAAATACACACCAGATTTCACGGATTTAGTATGAAAAAAAGGAATGTAAAATACCTCATTAATAATTTTTATATTGATTGCATGTTGGAATATTAATATTTTTGATATATTGGGTTATATAGAAATATTATTAAACTTAAATGTATTATTTTTTTAATACGGCTCTCTGAGTATTTTAAATTACAAGTGTAGCTCACATTATAATTCTCCTGGACAGAACTGGGGTAATGTATCCTGTGATCATCCAAGAGATGGACAGAGTATGAGAATTTCCAAAATTTATTTGACTTCAGATTCTTTTTATTCAGAGAGCAACTCATGAAATTAGTGTTTCAGGGGATATACTTCAGGAAAGTGATTGAGCTCTGACATTCAACATTCATGCTATTCTGAGATGAAGGAGCAGCATTGGCCTTGATTTTGTTCTGTGGTCCCCATGGTCAGAGCCTGTGAGATGGCATTTAGGGCACCCTAGCCTAGGCTTGGCCAGCATTCTCGCCTTCTCGTTCATTCGAAACTTCTTCACCCACTTCTTCCTTAATTTTAAAAACATTTTATTCAATTATTGATGGATTGTAATTTATATCAATTTATTGACATACTATAAAATGCTCCTAATTCAATGAGCTTTGACAAATGAACATACCTGCACAACGATCACCACAATCAAGACAATAAATATTCCCATCGTCCTAAAATGACCTTTTGAGTCTTTTTTTTTTTTTTTTCAGTTAATCCCCACCTCTCAACATCCAGTTGGTGCGACCATCAGTCCACTTTCTTCTCCTGGTTTTCTGACCTCTGATTTCTCTTTCTCTCTCCCTTCCTCCCAGCGTTTGGGTTTAATACAGTCATGCCAACTAGAAGACAGTCATGTCTGCAAGGTCACAGAATCCTTTCTTACACAGGTCTTTTCATCTCCATTTTGGATCTAAGCTTTTTTCAGCCACTCTAAACTTCTCTATTAGCTCTTGGTGACCTACCTCCCTGGCACCTTTCTTGGTCTCTGTCGGTCTGATCAGGGTTCCTATTGAATCAGATCCAATTCCTTCCAAAGGGTATAAATCAACCAGCTAGCAAGTAACCAGATAATATGTCTTATGTATTATGAGAAAATAAGCTTCTAGAGCCTAGGATCTTGACTATGTAGTATAAGCTTGGTTCAATCTCTTGTTCAGTTTCTACTGGGTAATTGTGATGAGTGAGCCAGTCTCTGCCATAGATGTGAGAAGTAGGTGGAAAGCATTAAGCCAATGAAAAAATGAGACAAGGAGCCAAGGCAGGAAGTTGAGGAAATGGTACAGCGGTTCTCAGTATGGCCCAAACATTAGAATTCCCCTTGGAGCTTTGGAAATGTAATCGATACTCAGGCTAAGCTTCGGAGACTCTAATTTCATTGGCTTTATATTTAAAATTTTTTCCCCAACTGATTTTAGAATGTGACCAGTCTTAAGATCCACAAGCACAGTGAGGTCCACCCAATTTTGCCGTCTTGGTGAATCGTCCATAGGGATCTTCTTAGATTTAGAACTTTGACCAGAACTTGGCTTGTGCCCTCCCAGACTTCATGTGGAGACAGTTGGCAGAATAGCCATCTTATGATGGGTTCTTGTGATGAGTTCAGGCAGAAATAAGACCAGGACAAGGTCTGTCCAATGGCATTTAAGTAGTGGTGTTGCCCCCCTCAAACTGATCCTGATACAGGACTCATCCCATTTTTCCCCCCTTACAGCCAAGAGCCAGTAACAAGAGGACAATATGCCTCTGCATTTCCCTGGGGTGGAGGGAGAGGCAAAACTATTAAGGAAGGAGTAGACATTTATTGGGTGACTGTAGATAGTTCAGCATGGCTGCCGTGTAAAGTGTGGCGATGTGGCAGGTGACCGTGTTAGACAGGGAAACAGCTGGGCAGGGTCTGGGCATGGTCTTGGGCACCATGCAAGCGGATTCACATTTTATCCTGGGGAGGTGATGAGGCCATTACAAACTTTGCACTTGTGAGTCAAGGATCCATCTTTAATGGTGAGCAAGCCTGCTCTGACAAGAGGGACTAGGAAGGAGGTTGTTGGCACGGTCTAGTCCTTTTTTATGATCATGAATATCCATTTTCCCACTCCAAGGCTACACTGGAAGAAACCCCCACGCCTGAGGAAGACAGTCTGATGCCTGATTCTTTCCAGTCTTTAGAGCTCCCTGCAGCATTAGGACCATGCTGGGACCCCGGCGAGAGGCCAGGTTATACTTTGAGTTGTTTGGGGCCGCAAAGCACCACTGAGGATTTAGAAGCCCCAGGACCATGGGTATTCTGGGTGGTGATGCCTCATGGTGGTACAAGTCTCTGAACGGTGCATCTGTTTCAAGACTCTACTAAGACCTTTTTACAAGAAAATGCCAGCATTTGTAGTGAGGGTCATTTCCCACAGTCACATCACCATGGGGAGCTGTCCATGAATTCTAACAGGGCTGCCATTCCTTCCAGCCACCTTTTTTCGTCTTGACCTATTACTTTCAATTTGAGTCACACAGGAAATCAGCCTGATATTTTTGAATTTGCTTTAGTTTATCATGAAACGGACGAAAGCACCCTTATTATAGCGAAACTTCATCATCTTGTGACCCCAACACGGCACCAAGGCACTGACCTGATTCTCCCTCCTTGGCTCCAATTGTCTGTTGCCTGTTTCCAAACCTCAAATCCCACACAGAGGATTAAGATGTGCCACAAGCTCTGGAGGAATTTACCAAAGAGGTATTTTCAACCCTGGCTTATGTAAATTCTGGAACATTTGGTAAGAGTCTATTCACTACCTTATAGTAGCACCTCATAAAGTTGCCCTGGAATCCAGATCTGGCCCCTGAGAAGTGTGAGGGAGAATGGTTTCTTCAGGTGAATGTTACTAAACAGACTCCTGGTTCTTCCTTGAGCTGGTTGTGTCCGTGAGGGAGCCAACTCCTGCATGGCAACGTCTCTTCCTCTCACAGATGGTCTGGAATTGGCAATGATCGCAGCCATTTTCCCCGTCGTTCTGCTCTAGACAGGAAGCCTCTCCATGAGTGCGAAGATTTCTTTGAAGGTAGTCTTCCCATTTCTTTGAAGGTAGTCATTTGTCTCCTAAAAGAAGCACACATGGAGTGAGACCACAGATGTTGCTGCATCCGTTTTACTCTACTTCTGCAAAGGAGGCTGACTGGTTATTATTATTATAATTATTAATTATATTATGATTATTATTTCTTATTCTAATTGACATGACCTCAGAAGCATCTTTGCGCTTAAGCCTTTGTTGGATCCATGGATGTTTAGGTCCTCGAGTGGGCTGGCGGAAATCTTAAGGGCAGCAGAGGCATACTATGAAGCAGTACAGGTCCTCCAAGGGACTCAGGGGACACTAACATAGCCTTTGTAGCTCTGTTTGGACCACTCATTAAAGAATTCCAGAATTCTCCGAGCTCGCTACTTGGTTAAAGACTTTGGACGCTGATCCCAGAGGGTCATGCAAATTGACTCTTGCTTTCCCTTACATTTGGCCTCGTTTCTGCAGGTACCTTGGGCCCAGGATCCCCCGGCCTCCATGTCTGTCCAACTTTACTCTCCTAAAGATTTGGTGCTTTATCCTCATCTCTTATCTCACCTCCCCACCCCGACATTCTTGTGTTGGGTGCTTTGGAGCAATGAGTACCCAACTCTTCCTTTAAGCAATCCTTTCTTAAGATACGATTTCTGCAGGTGCTGAATATGTAAACCGATGCAGACATAAAAGCCTACTTGACCCCGGTGTATTTCAGAATTACCAATAGATTACCAATTTTAATCACACGTTTACAATGTCTAGGATATGCCCTGGAATGTTCTGTGTACTACCGAGGTTCAGAATTCGAAGGTTTGGGGGTTCAGTCTAGGAATCTGCATTCCAGATTCTGATGTAGGATTTTTAAGTGTTTCATGAATTAAATTTTTTAAGAAGTTCAGACCATGTTTTGGGAGATACTGTTATATGGCCTTAAAATGCCGTGGCTTTAAAAAATACTTCTTAAGAGGATGGTTGGCATGGGACTTATAGGGCTTGACCCAATTACAAAGTGCACTAGGAGGGAAGATGCTGTATCCCCAGGTTCTACCATAACGCCTGACATAGAGTAGACATTCGGGAATCTTTTTTGAGTGGATAAATGAAAACTTAAGTTAATGAATGAGTGAATGAATTCTAATGTCTTTGGTTTCACCTGTGACTTCCCCCTACTACAATTCCTTAGTATAACTTGGATTCATGTCCCAATCTTAAGGAGAGGTGAGATGCAAATAAAACCTGAAAGCTATTTTCACTAAAAACTTGTAAGACATCAGGAATGTAACAGCACTGCTTAGCCATTTGTGTAATAAATGGGGTGAGAAGCATTCTCCCTCGTTGTGCTGGGAATACCGAGGGCTTTGATGTCCAGAGGGCAAGTGATGCGTTGAGTTCTACAAGGCTTGGCCTCCTGCAGGAGTGGATGAGAAACTGAATGGTGAGATGCAAGCAGCATCAACCAGCAGCAGGTGGCTTGCCAGTGGATAAAGGGCACGGTGGCAAAGTGCCTTTGTTGTCCCTTACAGGCAGTAGAAGACTCAGAATATACATTACCAAAGAGTTCCTACAGAGCAGAAGAGAAAGGAATGGCAGGTACCATGTGGTAAATGACGTGACAATTTGTGAGCTATTTCTGGACATTCCTGGTAATAAATGGTGAGGTCTTGGCAGAAAGCTAAGGCGGTGCTTCTTAAACTTTAGTGTACCCGTAAGGATCTTGCAGATTTTGATTTAGTGGGTCTGGGGTGGCGATTGAACTTCTGAGTATTTAAGGAGCTCCCAGGTGATGCTAATGTTATTGATCCATGGACCACACTTCGAGTAATAAGAATTACTTATTAATTATAATCAGAAATTATAATTTAAGGTGATGATAAGAGCCAATGAAGTAAAGGTTCTTGTTATTAATAGGGTGCCATGAGTATGCCCACATCAGTACTGTTTTGGGGAAATCGAGATGATATTTATAAGTGAGAAGTAAAATCAGAGTCAGGAGAACTTACCCAAACGGGTGTCACATTCTACCGAGGGCCCTGATGGACAAAATTCACTGATGAGAGAAGTATTTGAGGGTGGTTTTCTGAACATCTAAGCAGAATCAGTAGGGGAGAATGTTCCCCCTAGGAGAAGATGGGAATTGTAAAAAAGGAAAAGAGAATAAGCATTTGACTGTCTTTCCCACCCTGAAACCTTTTGTTAAGAATACACAGTGTCAGACCAGAGAGGTGAACACTTGTGTTGGGGGAGTTTGGAGCTAGAGTGGTGGCTGTTTGTTTACAAAGTGGTTATGTGTTAAAAACTCATCGAGTTATACAATTTAAATGGATGCAGTTTACTGCACATAAATTATACCTCAATGAAAATGATAAAGCCCGTATTCAGTGTTTCCATTGTAACTATGTTACCATTGTTCAATTTGAAGCTGAATATTTTGCTATTCCTGTATTTCCTTTTCTATATGCACTTTTATTTTGCATGGAGTTAAATCATTGCTTTTTCTGTTTTTGAAGTTTTCCTTGAGCCTATAATGAAATGGTCTTCCAATATTTCTAAAGTTCTGTACAATGTTTCTCAACATAAATTTCCACGTGAAAAGGAGAACCTGTCAAATAGTAGATCATTTTCTATTCTTTACTTGAGGACGTTTCTCCTGAAGCCATCCATCCTCATACCCTAACAGGGACTGAATATTTTTTTTTAGAGATTTATTTATTTGGGTGAGGGAGGGGAGAGGATGAGAATCTTGGGCAGATTCCTCACTAAGGACAGAGCCCAAAGTGGGGCTCAATCTCACAACCCCAAAATCATGACCTGAGCCAAAATCAAGAGTCAGAGACTTAACTGATTGAGCCATCCAGGTGCCTCAGGGATTAAAATTTGTAAGTCATTTGCCAGCCACATGCTATTCTATATTTTTCTTTCATCAGTGCCATAGGAATTGCCTTCATTTCTCTTTTAAATATCAAATCCTCTTTGTCCTAACTTCCTCACTTTTGGTGTCACTCATCTTCCAGTAGTTTTCTTTGAAATGGCACAAGTTGATATACTATATGTTGGCTAATTTAATTTAAGTAAAAAAAAAAAATTTTAAAGGCACAAAAGAAAATACTCTCTTATTGTAGAGTTTTGAATTTTTTTAGATTATTTATTTATTTGACAGTGAGAGAGAGAGATCACAAGTAGGCAAAGAGGCAGGCAGAGAGAAAGAGAGGGAAGCAGGCTCCCCGCTGAGCAGAGAGCCCGATGTGGGGCTTGATCCCAGGATCCTGAGATCACGACCTGAGCTGAAGCAGAGGCCCAACCCACTGACCCACCCTGGCGCCCCAATTTTTGAATGTCTGAAAATGTCTATGTTCTACTCTTATACTTGACTGATAGTTTGGCTAGGTATGGAATTCTAAATTGAATTCTAAATTGAAATTAGATAAATTTCAATTCTAAATTGACAATAATTTTCAATTTTAAAAAAATGAAGGTATTGTTCCATTATTGTATCTGAGGAATCTGGTGTGATTTTATTCTTGAATCTTCAAATAGAACTTTTCTGCCTCTCTGGCAACTCTTGGGATCTTCTCTGGAATTCTAACATTTCACAGAAATGTACCTTAATGTTGTTAATTTTCCCATATTGTGTGAGTACTTTGAGGACCTTCTTAATTTGGTGATTCATGTCATTTAGCTCTGGGGAATTTTGTGTATTATTAATTCGATAATTTTTTTTTCATATTCTCTTTATCTATTCTTGGGATTCCTATCTTTTGGTTGTTAGACCTTTTGGGTCAACCTTCTAATTTTCTTTTTTTTTCTAATTTTCTTTTCTATCCTATTTTCCTTCTAATTTCTTCATTTCTTTTATTTTTCAGAGAGATTTCCAATTTTATCTTCCAAAACTTCTACTGAATTAAAAAAACTTACCTGAAAAATTTTTAATCATCAATACAACTTTTTTGTTTTATAATTTAAAAATATATTATTCTTGTTTTATTTTCTCTTGCCTTCTCTCTAGAAGAAAGTTTCGTGATGTCAATTTTTTTTTTAATCTTTTTTGGTCGCTACTATATCCCTTATATGTAGAAAAATGTTTGGCACACTATTAACACTCAGTAAACGTGTGTTTAATAAATGAATGGGCCTCTCTGGAGAGATGAATTAGAGTTTCTCTGAAGCTGTTTCTTCTTTTTTTTTTTTTAAGAGAGAGAGAGAGAGAGATCACAAGTAGGCAGAGAGGCAGGCAGAGAGAGAGGAAAGCAGGCTCCCTGCCGAGCAGAGAGCCCAATGTTGGGCTCGATCCCAGGACCCTGAGATCATGACCTGAGCCAAAGGCAGAGGCTTTAACCCACTGAGCCACCCAGGTGCCATGAAGCTATTTCTTGATCCCTGGATTGTCTATATTGTTTGACTGTTCCAGTCTCTGCCTTAAATGCTAGAAATCTTCTTCAAACATCAAAGGACCTTTTGCTCTCCACTAATTTTTGAAAATGAAGCTGGTTTTAAGTGAGAACTGCTTGGAGTTTGCCCCACCCCCACCTCCTGCAACCTCATTGGGTCAGGCTCATAGGGCTTAACAAGTGATGAGTTTCCCTCTTGGACCAGTTGGTTTTTTAAGTCATTGACACTATATATATTAGCATCTGCAGATGTTTGCTATTGGGGTTTTTAGTTTCTTGAGAGAATAATATCCTCATTTACTAACTTACTTATATATTTTTGGAGAAGATGAGGGCCAGGAGAAAGTATGGCATAGTGAATAACCTAAGTATTGGTCAGAGGAGGAGGACTAGGAGTTTCCCTGTTTTTACTTAATCCCCCTGATATTACTCTAGGCCAAGGGGGCTATACGTTATAGCCAATTGCTCAAATCCAGGCTACTACCTGTTTTTATAAATAAAATTGTATTGATACACAGACACACCCATTTGTTTAAGTTTTATCTATGGCTGACTTTGTGCTACCACATCACAGTTGAGTAGTTGTGACAGAGGTCATTTACCTATGAGGCCTAAAATATTTAGTATATGGATCTTTACAGAAAAAAAAATACTTGTTGACTCTTGCCCTAGACTCTCATCTTTACCCTCTCTATGTCTGGTGGCCCAAAGTCCAAAGCTTCTGTAGTTCACTTTCTCCAGAAAATATACTTCCTATTTCCTACAGGTGGGGAGAAAAGATAGTGCCTAACTGTGAGAAAGTATATTTAAGAGTTTAATTTCTTCTGGTTCTTGCTTTTACACAAGCCTCATGGTTTTAGGAATCCTTCACAATCTTTAGCAGGTGCCACCAGTTTATTAATTTTGTCAAAGGTTCTTCAAGGTGATGATTAGTATGCTGCACTGTAAATATCCTGGTTTGACTGTCCTCAGCTTTTCTGAATCATTTTCTATTTCTTCATTCAGTCTTTGTCTTCATATATTTTGGCTTAGGGTTCAGAGGATTCTCTTAGTTTTACTCAAATGTGCTTCTGCTTCTTATTCTTTTTATTGACTTAAAGTGATACAATTATCTTTAAGTCCAAATGGAAGTGTACATTTTTGAGAAGGACCAGAGAGCCAGACCTCAGAACACCATATAAATGCATAGTGGTAACGCCAGTGTGTTACAAGCATGAGTATATCGACATCAATTGATTCAGAATGGTTTTGTGAATAGTCAAGTATCTCAGTACATAAGATCACTATATATACGACTGTTTGGTCAAGGTTTTTTGTGGCAGACATGGAATTCAAACTATGTAGCTTAAGTGAAAGAATTTATTAAGATAAGTTAGGTAGCTCCTAGAAACCGTCTGGGAATATGAAAGAAAAATGGCTGACTGTTACGCAGCTAGAAAGAAGACCAAGACATCCAAGACATCCAAGACTTTTCAAGACTTTTCAAGAAGAAGTACCATTGCTGCTGCTCTATTGCTTGGCATTAGAAGAACATACAAGAACCTGAGAAACTTTTCATAGCTAGCCCAAGAGAAAAAAATATCTACTCCGCTATGTTTACCAGAAGATTGAATATCCTATGCAGCCGCTTATACTGCCCTCCCAGCTCCAAGACTTGCTTGGATTTGTCTATTTTGTGGCATGTACATCACATACAAAGCCCCAGTACAACTGATCTGAGAATATAAGATTTTAGCCTTCATACCCTCAATCTGTATTTTAAGAAGGTAAACTAGAAGGAGGAGGGAGTGACTGTTGAGTAAGCCAGACCTTTATATCTTTAAGGCAGTGCATTGGAAAAAAACCAGTGCTGCCCCCCATCCCACACTGTAAACAATCCACACCAAAGAGGAGGGTATAATAAAATTTGTAAACAAAACAAAACAACAACCCACATGGACTAGAGTCTTCGATGGAGTATGTTTAGCAATATACGTATTGTAAATGAATATTAAACAACCTTCTTAGAAGTGAAAAGTTTTGATTGCAAAAAATGATGGCACAAGTGTTACTTACAGTGTGGCCGGTGGACCAGTGCCTGTCTACACTTGCTATCAACCCTTGTCTTGATAAGTATAGACACTGTGAACAAGCATTTATAAACTTTTACAGCAACTCAACATCGCCATGACATCTGAGTGCGTGATTTTGTATTTTATGAAAGCTTGATCAGCTATGGATTGGAAATTTTAAAATTACTGGTCCTTGGCCACAGAGAATTTGAGAAGCACTGCCATAAATAAGGCATATAAATATATGTGTGTATGAGCCCTGGAAAAAAATGATTTACAGTGAAGCTGGTGAAGTATTAAAATCTATAGTATACAAGGATTGAACAAATTGACATGAAAAAATGGATCAAGGAATAAGCAGTAATTCATAAAAGTAAAATCCAAATGTCCAATAAAATCATATGTCATTTGAATTCATGAGTGGTCAGGGCTATGTTTCTACTCTTCCAACTTATAAAAATTGAAAAGAGCTATAATACCTATTGCTAATGTAGTTATAGGGAAATTCTCACACATCACTGGTGGAACTTTTCAGGAAGCAATCTGACAGCATCCATAAGAATAAAAATAAATTGGACATACTCCTTGACTCAGCGGTATTCTTCCTAGGAACTGATCCCATCAAAATGAAAGCACCCATAAGTAAGCATATCCGCTCAAAAATATTTATGCTGCCCCATTCATAGTAAGAAAAAACCAGAAGCAGAGTGAATGCCAGTAATAGGGGAATGGCTGAATAATTTGTGGTCCATCCACCCCAGGGAAACTTACTAGTTATTAAAAAGAATGAATTAGAATTATACCAGTTATCTTGGCAGGATTTTTATGAAGTATCCCTAAGTGAGTAAAATAAGATCCCAAAATTGTTGAATATGAGCTCATTTTTAGGAAATAATAAATGACAAATTGCTGTATATATTTCTATATCTGTATGGATATTGATATATCATTATGACAAAATGAAAAAATTAAAAGGAAATATACTAGGTGGTTAACATGAGTTATTGTGGGGTGTGCTGGTGAAAATACAGATGGACCTGGGGAGAGGGAGGAGGGGAGACAAGAAAAAGCAAAGAAGACTGTATTATAAATCCCATTGCACATAGGAGGATTCAATTTATGTTCTAGCAGTATCCATTTTGTGTATATACGCAAAAGATTTTTTTAACACAATAATTACAAAAGATGAGTTAACTTCCAGCGAACTAACTTGTAGAGGTGGTCATGATAAAATGACAATAAAATAAAATAAGTCAATGAGGAAATCAATCAGGAAATCAATAAGGAAAAGGTTACTACCTTGGTAGAAAAATGTTCAAAGGACATATACAGAAATTCAATAAAAGTAAATACCAGTCCCTACTTGCCATGTGAGAAAGCTGCAACTTGACTAATAATCAAAGATGTAAGTGAAAACACCATGAGATGCATTTGTTCTAGGTCAGTTTTTGAAATATTACTAAAGTTGGTAAACCTTAGGTTGTAGATGGAACTCTCAAGTTTATTTTTTTTTAAGATTTTATTTATTTATTTATTTGTCAGAGAGAGAGAGAGAATCCCAGTATTATTTAAACTAGTGACATATTTGGAACTGCCTAAATCCCCAACAGAAAGGAATTCATTAACTAAAATGTGTACAACCATATAAAACGCCTATTGCTGTGGAAACTTGCTCACAACACATTGTGATGAGAAATCCAGGTAAAACAGCAATATGAACACATCGTTGATTTTTGAGTAAAACATTATACATTGATGGGTCGAAAAGTTGGACAAACAAAAATGTAATATGGATATGGTCGATAGGACTATGGATGCCATTTTTTGGGCCTCTGTGCCTTTCTGTGGTTTCCAAATTTTTGTGTCAACAAGTCATTTTAATTAAAATGAAAAAAGACGTCCTAAAAATGTTAAAAGGCTATAAAGATTACCATCTCCTGGAAGGAGCACTAGGAAAGGAGATTAAGCAGGTAGGAGTTATGAGCCTTCTCAGGAAGGGAGCCGGCCACCAGACTATGTCACTCTCTCAACACAGGTTGGGCATATGAACCCTAACCTTTGCTTTCAAAGCTGGAGACATAATCAAAGGTAGGTCATTAGTTAATTGCTTTGAGGTTATTCCTGAGGTCCCTAGTGGGCTGTTGTAAATGATTAGTAATATCATTATTACTTATACAACTGTGGGCCAGGCTATTATTGCTTTATCAGCACTGACTCAGGATTTTATAGGTAAATGGCTCTCAACTTGGGGTACCCTAACCTCAAGAGGTCCGAAATGGTGGTCAGCTCTCTGAACTACTTCGTGTACATAAAACGTGTCAGGAAATTATGCATTTACCCTTACAATGCTGTGTGGTCTGACAAAGCCTTACTTAATTGCTTTTCTTTTTCTTTTGATAGAACATAGAGTTTTCAGTTGATGCGTTGTGGTGAATTGGTGATTGGAATGATTTTTGATAATTACATGCGTTGGAAAAGTTGATCCTTTGCTAAATTAATCAAAATCTGGATTTTAAAAAAGTCTTTAAAACATGAAATCAAAAACCTTTTATTTAGCTCTTAAGATGATTCTTAAAATCAGAGGGAGAAGATGGGGGGAGAAAAAAGGGGCCGGAGAGAAGGAGAGAGAGAGAAAGAGAGGAAGGGGTAAGGATAATGTAATTATTTCAATACTTCTATAAGGTTGCTGCACTAAACAGTTATTTTTTTTATTGTGTTCAGTTAGCTACATCATTAGTTTTGGATGTAGTGTTCAATGATTCATTAGTAAATAGTTCTTTTAATTAGAGGAAAGGCTGAAGCGTTGACAAATTAAGCACCTTGCTCAAAGTCACCCACTCAGAAGCAAAACCAGGATTTGAACTTGGGCAGTCGAAATCCAGAGCGTTGGTCTAACCCCTCTTGTCACAACATTACATTCCTCTCCTTGACAAAAGAAAGAGAAAAGGCAATCGAAGCCTTGTGAAAAGAATTCTTTAATAAAATGACGAATTCTGGCAACTGGCCCAGAGAGAGAGGGTAAACCCATTTAGTTTTAACTTCTAATGCTGATGCATATCTTAAAACCCAGTTTCTTGCTGGAAGATGTTTAAGATTTTAATCGTAAAGTCTGAGGAACTTAAAACAAAACCACACACACACACACAACATGGACTAACTGAAAATTCTGACCTCCCTTGATCCGCTGGCATAATGCATTTTAAAGAAAGGATTTTTAGCCAGTTTGCACCTGAATGAAATTCATAGCTTCTCAATCCAGCCAGTTAGTGCTTCTGATGTACTAAGTGCTGGCTACCTGAACATAATTTTAAAAATTTATTTTTTCGAAAGAAAGAAAGAAAGAGAATAAAGAAAGAAAGAACTAAGAAAGGAAGGAAGGAAGAAAGAGAAAAAGAAAGGAAGAAAGGAAGAAAGGAAGAAAGGAAGAAAGGAAGAAAGGAAGAAAGAAAGAAAGAAAGAAAGAAAGAAAGAAAGAAAGAAAGGAAGTCTGCTTTTGGTCTATTCCATAAGGGACCCAAACAAAGAAAGTGCTTTCAATGTTACTTCCTTTGCTGTTTTTGGAGCATGTTTGAATTATGTGAGCATGCCGGGGTGTTTCAGGTGTCAGAAATCTAGCACTGGAAATACAATTTTGAGAGTCCAGAAAAACCCTTCTAGGTGGGAGGATAGATTTATATTTGGACTCTCAAGAAAAACTTTCAAAAAATAAAAAGTTTAAAAAAAGGATTTTAAGGGTGAAAATACAATGGTTGGTTAGGGTATGTGTGTGGGGGGGGAGTTAGGTGATGGGGAAGAAAGGTGGAAGGGCCTCCTTTTTTTTTGAGGACCCCTTTTATTCATTTCCCCAACTCTTCAGCCCATCTGGCCAGGGACATCAATACTAAAGTATTTTTTGTTTGTTTGTTTGTTTGTTGACTGAAGAAACAAATGAGCTCCCAAGTGGTGTAACCACCCCAAAGCCTTCACTCACTCAGTAGAACATTTCACTAGAGAATACAAGTCCCTGATCTGTCTCCTGCTGGGCATAGAACATGTGTGGAAGAGGTTTTCCCTCTGGACACTGGTCATAAAGTCCAATATCTTATTAGAATCCTGTTTTAAAGGTCAAAAATCCAGGCACTTTCATTGTAAAAAATGGCCTCAACAACATTTGACTTGTTGACTTTCCTTGAGCACATTCTCACCATGTCAAATTCTGATTATGTGAATGCTCCTCCTTATAGGAGATATGAAAGGGCTGGATGGTAAATTTGGGGAGGTATGTCTTTTGCTCTGTTTTCTTCAGCACTATCTTTTTTTTTTTTTAAGATTTATGTATTTATTCGAGAGAGAGAGAGAGAGAGTACAAGTGGGGAGAGGGGCTAACAAACAAAAAATGGTAGTTGTGAAAATGTGCTAGATTCCGTACGAAAATACCCGATAATTTATGTGGGAGTTTAAAGAACTTTGGGAGTAAGGATGAGTGTCAATCTGAAGATTTTTTTCAAGAAGTAACATTTGGAAAAAAACAAATTTTTTAAAGATTATATTTATTTATTTGACACAGAGAGAGAGATCACAAGTGGGCAGAGAGGCAGGCAGAGAGTGAGGGGGAAGCAAGCTCCCCACTGAGCAGAGAGCCCGATGCGGGGCTCGATCCCAGGACCCTGAGATCATGATCTGAGCCAAAGGCAGAGGATTTAACTCGCTGAGCCACCCAGGTGCCCCAAGAAGTAACATTTGAATGGAACTTTAGGGAAGAGGGGGTCTATGTTCCCTTATTCTACCATCTTTCTTTCTTCTAGGGGAAGGCATACCATTTGATCAAACCCTTATCATGCATCATAGATTGCCCCACATTTCCTAATGTGTATGGACTGTAATTTTTAATGCACAGTAATTTTTAAAGACACTCACAGATCGTTAAATTAGGGCAACTGGGTGATGCAGTATTCTCTCTCTTTTTATGCTCCCATATATCTGGAGTTGTGCTGGTGTGGCCCAATTACTCTTCTTTCCCTGTCTCCAATTCTGCCACCAACAGATGTATAGGCTGAATGGATAATGTTCCTCAGAGGCCGCCCATGTTGCTTGCTAGTCTCTTCCTCTCAAGGATCTTTGAGAGGATCCTTTGATCCTTTGAGAGGATCGGGCTCACCGCATCCTCATTTCAGTCAACTGACTGATGTTTGACCTAACTCTGGTCCTAAATTAAAGGGGAAGTCTGTATTAGTTCTCTACAGCCACAATAACAAAGTATCAAAGACTGGAGACTTAAAAAACAGAAATGAATATATTTGCTGACAGTTTTGGAGGCTAGAAATCTGAGATCAAGGTGCTGATAGGGTTGGTTTCTTTTGAGGTTTCTCTGGCTTGTGGATGGCCATCTTCTCCCCATGTCTTCACATCATCTTCCCTCCATTCATGTCTGTGTCCGAATTTCCTCTTTTTACGAGGACAATATTCATATCATCCACGCTAACAATCTCATTTTAATGCGGTTACCTCTTTGAGATCCTATCTTCAAATACGGTCAATTTCCGAGATGCTGACTTCAGCATATGTAGTTTGGGGGCACAATTTATCCCATAACAAAGTCCTATTTAGAGCTTGACTCTAAGCCAGTGTTTCAATCTGATTTGCCAGAAAACTCAATTATAGTGGTACTTTGAGCTCCCATCTATCATTGTTCTTTCTGTCCATCTCTCTATGGAGGCTTCTGTGATGAATTGATTCGAGCACACCCAGTTCTCCTATCCAAGTATCAACTAACCGTCTGTGCACTCTCTGTCCCAAACACTAATGTGGACTCTGAAAGATTTGAATTTGTGGCGATGATGGAAAGCCACTGAACCTGTTGAGTAAATGTTACCTGCAGGGCTGAGACTAAGATGAAATGAGTGGGGCACTCACTCCATGTGCAAAATTCAAGGGGGTGCCAAAAAATTCATTAATCAAGTTAATATTTTAATAAAGTATTTTAAAAATCAAGTCAGTGCCAAAAAACCTATAATAAACAAGACATCAAATTTTTAAATTCAGACAGGATCTGTGACAATCCTTCAATTATTATAATTTTTTTGACAGGTGTCATTACTTTCTGAGAGCCTCTCTTTCTGAATTAAGATCTTGCTATCCCTTCGAATTTCTCTTATAAGATGTGACATTTAGTTCTCTCATCAGTTTGTCACTCACTCATTCAGCACATTGCTTGTTTATTGAACGTCTACTAAGTGCCATGCAGAATAGGAATTAAATATTGTCAAATTAACAATCAAGCAATTATGTAATCACAGTAATTTTTAAAGACACTCACAGGGACTTTTTTTGGGGAGAAAGAAGAAATATTGATAAATTGGTACAGGTCAGAGAGTACGGGATTGCATAATGAAGGATGCTTAAAATTGTTTTTTTTTTTATTTACTAATTCAACATATATTTATTCATTATCTACTGCTGTAGAACTCTGTACATATAAGTTAACATTTTACAGGTTAGTAGACAAAATAATCCAGAAACTCAAAGTATAAGCTAAGTACTTTTAAGAGCAATAATTTTAAGAAAGGAATGTTCCTTTGGGGAATTACTCTAAAAGAAAATATTTACTAACTACATATCATTGCATTCTTCCAGCTGGGTAGTAGCAGTAGTTAGAGAAAGAGTAGGCAGAGACAGTGAAGAGAGGCATTTCTTCTTTATTAGTCATGACAAAGGAGAGAAATAAACCAATTTGGCAAAAAGTAGACTAAGTAGAGTGATGAATATGTCAGTGAAGGAGAAAGGCATTTGGATGCAAAACTTCAGGGCAGCCAGCCTCATATGAAAACTACAATTTGCTATCGGTTAATATCTACTGTTTAAAGTTTTAGGGAGGGAAAGTACGCGAATTGCATCCTTTGTTCATAAAATGGAAATGACCAGTTTCGACCCCCAAAGGGGGAGTATTGGCAGATGATGTTTTAAGTAATTTCCTGGAGAGTTATGGAATAAATGCTGAAATGAGAGGTCATACAAGATCCCTCTTTGTGGGAGGGGGATAATATGGGAAAGAACAAAATTGACCTCCTCTCTTGGGAAAGGGGGATGAAAGAAATGGGATAAGGAAGACAAATAGGCTAATCCAAACAATAGGCAGGAAATTAGCTGTAGTAAATGGTGTTATAAGAAGACTGCACAGAGCAATGGTGGGTATGCACCCATCGAACCGAACTGACAACTCAGCTAACACTGACAGAACATCTACGATGTGTAAGAAACCACCCTGGAATACTTGGGGGGACTCAGGGGGAGACCAGACATGGTCCCTGCCCCTGAGACACTGAGGATAAATAGGGAAGAAAATAACATTCATGCATCATTTTAATGATTAATATAATCATTTATCCTACCGGTATAAATATGTAGAATACATATATGTCCTATTTTCATAGGACATATGTGATTTTAAGTGGTCTATACATTTACAAAAAATCATATTTATGATTACACAGTTTTGCACTCTTTCTCCTTAGCTGCAAACCATGAAATTGTTTCAAACTAGTGCACAGCCCAGAAAGAGACCCAACACAAGAAAATCAATGGTGCCCTTGAAAGACAGGAGGTGTGATTCACATGTGAATCTACAAGGCAGTACCATGTCAGGGCCCAGTTCTCACAGGGATGCTGCGAAACTGGCCACTTAAATTGACACAAATCTGTGAGAAGGTCTCAGTTAATTCCACTGTTGTAACCCCCAAGCCATGGGTTCTGCTGGGTCACAGACTCACTGATGGCCCAGACTCGCGTTTGGAAGAATCACAGGACAGCTGACTTTCATGCTTTATGGGGACCAGGAGGGGGGTCCAACAGTCTTGTTGCTGTGCTTTTCTGATTGCAGCCTCCTCTCATCAGTCAGCTTCAGCAACATGAGTGCTAGGAGTCGATTCTCTTAATTGCTGATGTGGACAAGATGGTTTGGCCTTGCGCCAAGGTTCTTGGCTCTCTGGCACTTGTTCCCGAAAACATCTGTCTTCTAGGTGACACTGACAGGGGAAATGAACTGTCCTCCCCATCCTTAAGCTCTCTACTTTGTCAAAACAACAGACACAGCTCAATACGCTGGGGGCTTATCTTTTAACCTCTACTGGTGTGTCTGGCTTTAACATTACTGACCTGGGGCTCCAAGCCCCAGGCAAATGGATACATCTATTCCTGAGACATTGTTTGTCCTCCAGTGTCAATATTAGCAAAGGGAGGGGGGGATCAATGGAAGTCTAGAGAGTCAAATTAGTCTTTGGAGGGAAGAGAATCAAAGACCATGTCAACACTGGTTTGACTGATTTTTAACCTCTGAGACAAGTCAATTCAGTTTAAAAGGGTTGAACCCATTGGGCATGGAAGCCCATAGGTACCGTGTACCTCCTGATGCATGTCAGGAGTGGTGAAACACGTATGGGTCTTGGAGGCTCACTCAGAGCCTGTGTGAGAACACCATTTGTGCTGTAGCACAACATGAAAAGGAAAGCTACGGGCTGGCTGTAATACTTGGAAGTACTTACATCACTTGTTTGCATCACTTTAGGGAAACAGCAGAATTCCTAAGAATAGCAAACAGTGCCCAACATGGTGCCTGATAGTTCCCGTTTTCACAGGAGTTATTATCCAATCGATGCTAATTTGCTAATTGAATGGGTAGATTCTGTTGGCACTAATGAAGTCATGACCCAATGCTCTATGGGAAATTTGTTGCTCTCTCTTTTAACTCTTCCACTGCCTTTTGTTTTGAAGTTTATTGGATAAGCAACCAAGTTGGTCTCTGTACTTTGTAATTACAACACTTGTGCACCATGAATAATACTTTCGCAGAGCCTGTATGGATATATAACCCCAAGTAGGACTCTTCTTAAGATTAAGACACTGGCCTGGGGAAATGCAAGGGAAGACATACTTTGCTGTGGATGCTTGCTTTAGTTTCTAAATGCAATAGTAGCATCTTAGAGACTGTCCAAAGGGAGTCCCCATGATGAAGAACACTGAAAAGCAACTGATTTAAGGAACAACTGGCGATATTGAGGCTATTTATACCAGGGAAGGAATGAAATGGTGGCCCTCTCTAGTTGAAGGATGACTACTAGTAGAAGGAAGAGGAGTGCAAATGGCAGCATGCCATTCCAGGCAGGACCAACACATGAATGTTACAAGGAAACAGATTCTCTTCAGCCCGTTGAAAAGAGAACTTTTCAACAAATTGAGCTGTTCACAAAGAAAAGATCATGCTCCCTTGGAATGAAGAGTGGAATGAAGAGAGCTCCCATCACTGGATATATTAGAGTTCAAACAAGACCAAGTGAGAAGAGGTATTGTGTTGGGTGAAAGGTTGCACCATGTTGCCTTAAATGTTCTCCTAGCACATGTGATCATTTGATTCTGTGAAGAGAAGGGAAGCTCCCAAACACATGCTCTCCTCCACCAGGACTTCAGATTACCTAGAATTTGTCCAGGATCTATGGAATTGCAACAGTCAGAGACCTCCCATGAATTTATCTTACTACGATAACTCCTTTAGACCAGGAGATGGACACTAGAATTGTCTACCTTTCATGCTATTTGAAACCTCTGAAGCATTCTTACCCATGTTTCCCCACTCTCTTTATTTAAAAGAATTGTGTCAGGTGCTCTCTTCCTCTGAAATTACCCCCTGTCACCACTGCTTAGGATGGTTTCACTAAATGGCAAGCAAATCTTCCAGAGAAAATGGATGATGGGCAGTTCTAAAGAGGAACATGAAGACTTTTTATCTCAGCTTTGCAATGATGGCAGCTTCTAGTCAAATGCCTCAGACAGCCATTGACATTGCCTGTAATGTCTTTCTGAGATGAGAGGCTATCCGCTCAAAGGGAATCCTCTGAATGTGAGCTCCATGGCACCCCTGTGCCGCTTCAAAGAGTTGATTTGCCTGATGGAGAGAGATTCCTGCCAGATTAAGGCTTCAATTATTGTTAATAGATGACTTCAAGAACTACCAGTCTGTTTTGCTAGATTAACAGCCAGGTTGGTTATTGGAAGCCATTTTTGTAGGAATGAATATTATGGAATTCTCAGCAACCAAGGTTGAGGCCCCCTGTGGAGGACATGGGGGCGTAGTCAGTTTAATTTGAGAGGAGAGTAATTTGCATCATGGTTAAATGAAGCACAGGAGAGTTCAAAAGAAATTTCTGTGCCAGTCTACAAAGATACATACTGAGACAGAGTCAGATGTCATACGTTCAGGAGACTGTGTCCTCAAGGCATCGAACCTGAATGGGAAGCCAGGAATCACCTCTTTCAAAACTCTTCAGCATAACTGATTTTTGCCTTTTATCCTTGCAGACACAGCCATAAAACTGACTCAGAATCCTTCAGTTAGGGGATAGGAGATCCAGGACTCCTTGGTTCTTCCTACACATTTCAACCCATCCAGTACCAGACTCCAGCCTACCATAGATCATCTGTATAATAGAGCTCTTTGTGGAAAAAGGAAGGGGACATCCTCCCTCCAATACTCCTTATCTTCCTGTCCCCATCTTCACTCCCTGCCCCATTCTGGCCCCCAAAGCAACCACTTTCAACTCTTAGTTCCTGACTCTGGCATTTGCCTCCATGGTGCTAAATACCTAGAAGCAGCAATATCAGCATATTGTCAATTATAGACATTATCAATCTATGTCCTGCTGTGGTGAACAAAAATTTAGCTCTCACCACAGTCCCCTGCTTTCCTTCCCTGCAACTTCCCAAAAGAGTTATCATAATTTTTAAAAACAGTCAATGATGTAAACACTGACTGTGAACACATGGTTTATGGTTAAGCCAAGGAGTATGCCATTATTATATTTTCTCTCAAGAAAATCCTTCTGTTCCATTTCCATGTGGGAAAAAAACACTGATTATATCCTTTATTTCATTTTTGAGAATCACACCAAGGAAAGGAAATAAGCTAGAAATGTATTGTTCACTGTCACTGAATTCTAGAATGTACGTATAAGTTGAATAATGTGTGCGGCACATATTAATTTGGTAAAACAAAATCCGATGAGATTGAATGTGAGATAGACACAAAGTCTGAAGCTTTATCCATACTCTGTGTATGTAGGGATGGTGGATGGAAGCAATGGTCTGCACGATTTGGACCAGCTCTCCCCTCCACAGCTTCTCTCCCTTCTGGCATAGGTCAAGCTTGTGGCTCA
>CM052804.1:45994611-46041743 GCA_028533885.1 Nasua narica
CTTCACTCATATTATACTACTGTCAATACTTTATTGCTTTTTGTTGATGAATCAAAAATATTCCATTGAGTACATATACCACAGTTCTTGGGGGATTGGGATTGGGATTGCTTTTATTTCTTGGCTATTACAAATAACATTGCTATTAACATTTATGTCAAGTTTTTGTGTGGGCATGTTTTTTATTTATCTTGGGCATATACCTATGAGTGGAATTACTGGGTCATATAATAATTCCATATTTAACTTTCTGGGGGAACTGCCAGTTGTTTTCCAAAGCACCTGAGCCATTTTACAATATTAACAGTTGTGTATGAGGGTTGTGATAGATCTATATCCTCATAATGCTTGTTACTGTTTTCTTTTTTTTTTCTTTTAGATTTTATTTATTTAGAGAGAGAGTGTGCATGTGAATGGAGGGGAGGGGTAGAGAAAAAGGCAGAGAGAGAATCTCAAGCCAACTCTGCACTGAGCACAGAGCTTCATCTCACGCCCTAACTCTAACCCTAACCTGAGCCCAAATCAAGATTCAGAAGCTTAACCAACTCAGGCACCCAAGCATCCCTCTTTTTTTTTTTTTTAAGATTTATTTACTTATTTTAGAGAGAGAGCATGCATGCAAGCAGGGGAGGGGCAGAGGGAGAGAAACTCAGGCAGACTCCCAGCTCAGTGGGGAGGTTGACGCAGGGCTTGATCCCTCGACCCTGAGATCATGACCTGAGCTGAAACCAAGAGTCAGACGCTTAACTGACTGAACCACCCAGGTGCCCCTGTTGATCTTTTATATTAGCCATCCTTGGTGGGTGTGAATTGGTATCTCCTTGTGGTTTCAATTTGCCTTTTTCTAATAGTTAAAATGTTGAACATTTTTTCATGTTCTTATTGGTAATTTTAATATCTTCTTTGGAGAAATGTCTACTCAATTCTTTTGCCCATTTTCAGTTTGTTTGTCTTTTTATTTTTGAATTGTAGGAGTTCTTTATATATTCTGGATACAAGTCCCTTATCGGATAGATGATTCATAAATATTCTCCACTGTTTTGTGAGCTGTATTTTTCTTTTCTTGATGGTATCATTTGAAGCACAAAAATTTCCAATTTCCATGTAGTTCAATTTATTTTTTTTCTTTTGTTGTTTGTATTTTTGCTGTCATATCTAAGGGCAAAGAAATTAAATTACAAGGAAACTTTGGGGAAAAAAAATCCCACTAGAATCAAAGTAAATAAAATTATAAAGATAAATACAGATACTTATGAAAATATGTAGTGAGTCACTACTTCTAAAGTTGTATTGTTCTGTGTATACCTGTCTTCCTCATAGAACCGTGGGGGGTAGAGTGGGTCACTTGGAGTAATCTTGAAAAGTGGCCTTATGCACTATAGAAGGCAGCCTGAGCCACACAGATGCCTTGATTCATAGGTGGGAGCTGGTCTGGCCAAACTGTGTAGAGAGAGTTGCCATGGAAACATCCATGTCCACAATGCCCGGCCTGATGTCAAAAGCCTTGGTTGCTGCTCAGTGGTTGCCTCTCCTTTCCTAAGAGAGGGCTGTTATGATGTTATGGAATTTCCAAATCGGCCATTTTCAGCTATTAAAGAACATTGCTTTTCAATAGCCACACTCTGTGTCTTCTCCTTTCTCCCCACCTTTGTGGCGACATTGCATTTGGACTCATATTTCTCAAGAATTAATGCAAATCCCCCACTGTATTTATTCCCCACCATCCTCCTTGTATCAGAGTGGAAACATGTGTCTTTGATTCTTCTTAGGCTTTTCAAATATCAAAAATTTTCAACAGCATCCTGAACTGGGTTCGAAGTTCTCAGGTGACTCAAAAAGGGGAAGACTACATTAGATTGTGTCATTCTTATTTGCTGACAAGAGGTGACAGGCAGGTTTGCATATAAGAGGACGCACTAGCTTGAACCTGAAGCAGGAGTGATTACCATGCAGAGTCTTCAGCGGGCGGTTTTCCTCCAGGATTCCACTCTTCCACCAGCCTGTGCAGGCTCAACCGCACCCTTCCAAATACTCAGGTGAAAATCTTGGAGTTATCCTTCCCTCCCATCCCAGGTCCAACCCATTAGGAAATCCTGCTGGGTTTCTTGTCCTAATCTCTCCAGGATCTGACCTCAGCTCCCACCTCCACTGCTAATGCCTAGCTGAAATCCCTTGACTGGATCCCTGCAGTTGGTCTTCCTGGTTCTCCCTGCCCCCCAAATAGCAGCTGGAGTGACCTTTGGATCTAAGTCAGAATGTCTTGCCTCAGCCCCAAACCCTCCAATAATTTTCCATTGCAGAGTAAAACTGTATTTCTTAACAGAGTTACCCCTCCACCCCCATCCCCAATCAACCCCATGACCTTGCTTCTGAATGCTGCTAATTCCACTACCTCTTACTTGTTCTTTCAAGAGTGCTCTTACCTTAGGGCCTTCATCTTTGCTGTTCCCT
Organism: Nasua narica; assembly: GCA_028533885.1. Classification (NCBI taxonomy): domain Eukaryota; kingdom Metazoa; phylum Chordata; class Mammalia; order Carnivora; family Procyonidae; genus Nasua; species Nasua narica. The sequence continues at coordinate 45,997,063 of CM052804.1, forward strand.
CTGCCTGAAATACTCTTCCCTCCACATATCACTTCCTTCTGATCAAATGTCACCTTAAATCAGAGAGGCTTTCCTTGACCACCCTGTATAAAAACAGCACTTGCACATCCCACTCATTGCTTTAATTTTCTCCATGTATCTCAACACTATAAGACCTGTGCTTATTTACTTGTTGTCTGTTTCCACCCACTAGGAATATAAGCTCCACCAGGGCAAGAATGTCTATTTATTGCTATATATCTAGGGCTTATTGCATGACCTGGCATACACTAGGTGTTGAATGAATGAGTAGATTACAGCATTGATTGAGAACAATGTTGCTGCAGTCCAGCTACCTTGGCTTGAATCTCAGTTGAGCATTATTAGCTGGTTAATTTCAGTAAGTTAATATTGAGCTGTTTTATGCTTCCATAGCCCCCTCTGTAAAATGGGATCAAAGGTGGTCTACATCACACGATTATTGTATTAAAAGCAGTGATACATGGGGTGCCTGTGTGGCTCAGTTGGTTAAGGTTGGACTCTTGATTTCAACTCAGGCTATGATCTCAGGATCATGAGATTGAGCCCCGCATTGGTCTTTGCACTGGGCATGGAGCCTGGTTAAGATTTTCTCTTCCTCTCTCTCTGCCCTCCCCCTGACTCATGTGCTCTCTGGCTTTCTCACTTAAAAAAAAAAAATCTTTTTTAAGTGGTGATACAGGCAACAGGATTAGACAGTTATAAGTGTAGAGTAAATGTTCACTAAGTAAATGTTAGAGATAGCCACTGTTGATAATAATAATGTACACAGTTGCATATTGATCACCCGGTGAAGTGGAAGTAGAAATGAGGAGGAGGATAAGTTAAGCAATTTTTAAAGAGTCAAACAACAAGTGAATAAGAGTAAAGGAAAAGGAAGAAGGTCTGGGATTAGGATTCAAAACCAGCTCCCGTGGCTCCATGACACCCTGAAGGGGGCCGCATTTGGGGTTCCATGATGTCATAACTGCCAAGAAGTCAAGGTGAACATAGGGCTGGAACCTGAAGATTGTGATTTAGCATTTCCCAAAGTCCGTTCCAGGGAACACCAGTCTGAGAACATGCTCCCAGGAAAACATGGTCAAGTAAGTTTTGAGAATGCTAAGCACTACAGCCCTCCTTAGATGTTGTCAGCACGTGTCATCATTTTAGAGGTTCTGTGAAGTCCTCCTGTAAAGAATCCTGTTGGTCTCACATATCCTCCATAAATATCCATTTAACTATAGAGCCCTTTGTGTATGCTATGTCTACCAATAATCTGCAGCATATCTGGAAAAACATCAGTGTAACAAAATCTATCCAGACCAGGTGTTGGCTGCTGGTGGGGTTAATCAGACCCATGGGAGCTAATATATGGAGGATGAAAGGATCTGCACAATTGGTGTAACCAACTGGAAACCAACCCAACAGCAGGAAGCCATGGGAATATCCAATCATGAATGAGTCCAGAATATCATGGTGGTAGGGAAATGGAGGCCCAGACTAGCAGTTTCATAGAGCAGACAGTATCAAGGAGTGACAAGAGGTAGTACATGGGTTTCCTAACACCCTCTAGAGCCCAGCAACTGGGAAATCTGGCAGAAGGCCATATGCTAAGGTTCAAGGAGGGAGTGGGAATCCCAGGAGCTAGTTACTAAATGAACCTCCAATTTAAGCATAGGGTTCAGGGATGGAACCATGAAAGCAAGCAGTGCATTCATCTCTAGGGGCCAGAAATTCTATTTGGGAATTTAGGTAGAGGCAAATTTGATCATGACTGGGTTAAAAAGTGAGACAGGGGTTTCCCTAAGCCTCATGTTAAGGAAAAAAGTGATAGTCCAGTTATGCCATGTAGGGAGGAAGACCAAACATGACTCCTTAAATCCTTCATGACTTAGAATTCATGGTCACAGAACTGAGCTAAGCCTACAGGTGAGAGCCAAGGGGCCATGACTATGGGAAAAAGAGGTACAGGGACAAGGCGCCAAGATGGTCATTACAGAGTGGAAAGTTAACACATCCATGAGACATATTCAAATAACAGGTGGCTAAAAGCGCCATAGTTATTCCTTCTTCTTACATCCTAGGCTTCTGATCCCCAGCTGAGTGCTGTCTGCACTACACCAGATTGCACCTACAAGCTGGCTGGCATCCCGGGATGCACTTTGCAGCCCCAGGGTTGGATTTGCAGCCTTTGACACCCAGGAGGGTAATCACCCTCTTATTTGGGCTGTTCTGCACCATTTCCTAGGGACAGACTTCCCTCCCAGAGAGATGGAGGTACTCTCTCACTCTAAGAATGCAACTATATAGACTTGGTGGATGTCCAAGTTCAGTTTTTAAGGAAGAGAACTTGCCATTAAATTACCCCGAGCGACTGGCATCACTCTGAAGCCAGCGAAAGTTACCCTGCTCCATAAAGTTTTGAGAAAGATGTTTGTTGAACCTTGGGCAAATTTATGATTTTTCTCTTCTCGATTCAGGGTGAAGACTATTAAGCCAAATAATTTTTTCCTCGGTCTCTGCTGGAACTAGATCAAGCTGGTTCATACTGTTATACTCTGAAATATCCAGTTAGGAAATGTGGCAGGCTTTTTTTTTTTTTAATTGTATTGGATAAAGCAGAATACAATTAATACAGTATAAGGCACACACCTAGCAAATTTCTGGGAGAACAGGGAAAGGAAAGAATGATTCTTTTTTTTTTTTGGAAAGAATGATTCTAATCAGAACAATAATCAAGGAAGCCTTCATGGAAGAGATGACATTCGAGATAGTCCTTGAAAGGTAAAGAAAAAAATAGTGTGTCCTGTTGATTTACTTGCTGACCTCCAGAGGGTTTCAGTCTGGGAACACGTAATGGCAGAATCGCAGAGAGAGTTAAAAAAAAGGAACTGCTTTGTTTTTAGTTCTAATATTTTAGCCCCAAGTTAATGAGCACTTAGGTAAGAATGAGAGCTATTAAAAAATGGATTGGTATTTTAGCTCTTCCCCTCCCCACTCTATCTCCCCACAGTTCTCATTAGGGAAAAATATTGGAAAGCGGTTCTCTCATTGCTCCTAGTTTTGAGCTTCCTTGGCTATAAGGACAATAACAGGTATTTTGTTTTGTTTTTGTTTGTAATGCTGGGGAAGAGTGGAAAGCCAAGGGTCTACTCTAGAAAGGCTTTGTTTGCAAATATTGATGAGGATTGACATCTTTAAGCCTGATGAGACTGGTGTAGTTGCAGAGAAGAGAAGAGTATGGGGGAAAGAGCCATGCACACAGCAGGAGTGGGGATCTGCTTGAGTGCAACAGCCCGGAGGTGGGACCTCATGTGAGTGTGGCTTAGTGGTACATTGAAGGTCTGGGTGAAGCTACATGGAAACACGAAGACCATAGACAGAGAAGGAACATTGACCCTCAGGGGTATCAGCTATCAGAATACTTAGGACCAGACTCTTCCCTCATTTGTACAGACCCATGTAAGCCCAACAGAATAGAGAAGAAATCTTAAATGGTTACTGACTTTGAATTCCAAGTGGAATTTGGTGTGTGAGGGCTGTAAACCAGATTCTAATTTGATTTATAAAAATTAAGAAATATTACATTTTTTCCACTCTGAGTATCGGGGAAATTCATGACTATCATATTTCAAAATCTGCAATGGCACATTAGAATTCTGTATCTAATTTCTAAGCTATTCTGCTGCAAGCATCTTCAGTTTTTATATCCATTTTGTAGTCATCAAGAGGTGTGTCTTTGGAATCAGAAAGACCTAGTTTGAATAATAACTGTGCTTCTGGTATGGTATATCAACAGAAGTCACTTAATATTGTTGAGTTTCAGGTGCCTCCTGTGGAAATGGGGCTACCTGCCCCAGTAGGTTATCATGGTGTTAATTGGATAAGACATTTCTATGGTTCATTACCCAGCACTTAGAATGCATTCAACAAATGGTAGCTTGGGTGATTATCTCTGTGATGCTGGGGTTGGGACCATGAGCATGGTCACGTAGGCTCTCCAACACCAAGACAGAGGCTTGAAAATCCCCTGTATGTCGGTATCCCTCTTCATCCCCACTTTTCCACCTGTGACACCTGAAAATGACAAATGACCACACCCCATGCTCAGGAAGGAAAAGGGTGATCTTCCTTCTCTGGTAGGATTTATTCCTGTTTCCGGAAGGAATGTGAATTCAGGATTCAGCTGTGGTCTAGGTGGCTCTTTTGCAAGAGGTAGGGGAGAATATCTAATTCTCAAATTGCGAATGTGCATACAAATCCGTGTTTTAAAAATACAGTGTGTTAACAGAAAATCTGAATTATAGTGAGGCCGTTGTATCAGGAGATGCCTGCGATCATTTTGTACTCACAGTTCGCAAGAGGAGGAGGCACACCATACTTGGGGGGCCACACACAGGGAAGAACCAGGGTCATTTACTGAGCAGAGGGGAGAAGTTAGAGCTTTGGCTAGTTCTAGTTGTTTCCTCAGAAAAGAAGGGGTGAACTAGGGTAAAAAGGCTTAGGACTGCCTAAGTAATTTCACTGGGCTCTGGGGCAAAGGGGCCAACCCTAGCTGTCTGGAACCTATTCCCTCAATGCAGTGATTAGGATAGTGGCCTGGAGAAAGAGAGCCCCATAAGGAAGGTAGTTGGGGTGCGGGCTCTGGATTGGTTTGTGTGTAATTGAAAGGCAAGCTTGGGGGCAAATTGCTTACTATCTTTGGGAACTGGCTAAGCCTGGGAGGGGCCATCCCTCCAGGGTCAGCAAGACCCCAGATGTCAGAGCACCAGGATACAGAAAAGACAAGACACAGTTAATACACCAGGGGATCTTATTAAAACACAGAATTCTGGGCCCCACCATTCTGACTCATTTGGCCTGAGATGAAGCTCACTCATTTGCATTTCGGATCAGCCCCCAGGTGACATGACACGCTGCCGGTTTGTGGCTCGCACTTGAATACGTAGTACCGCTCTGAAGAAGGAGATGAGCGAAGAGCATTGCTGGCACCCCGGAAAACACACCCTTGAGCAGAATGTGTTCTCTGTTCTCGAACAGCCCCCATCACAGCTGAGGATAGTAGCGTGAAACAGATCCTCAAGCTGCCCCAGCCATCCTCAGAACCCAGGTTACTAGAGATCTTAGTTTAAGCCCTTTCAATGTAGAGAGGTCCAGGGCAAACAAAACATGTTGGTGGTCTCAGTATAATTCAAAACCCCCGAGACGCCCCCAGAAGCACTTAGGTTTACAGAGTACTAGAAGCCCATTAATTGATTGATTAATTAATGGTTAGTTGACCATCAACCATTTAGGAGAACTTCACCTGTGTGAAGGAGCAGACCCAATACTGTAGAGACTTGATTTTCAGTTTGACCCAAACATAACCCAAAACCTAAGTGTGCAGTTTATTGAGCCTTCAACAAAACAAGACGTGCAACCGCAACCCAGATCAGGAAATAGAACACTCATCAGTGCCACAGAGGCTCCCTAATCAGTCCCGCCCCACCCCGCCCCTGCCTCCGCCCAAGTCAGTTCGTCAGTTTCTAGGGCTCCGATGACCCTGATTGCTCCCACTGTGGATTAGTTGTGCCTGGTTTGGAATTTTATATAAATTCAATCATAAGGTGTAAATTCTTTGGTCTTCTGTGTCTGGGTTCCTCCACCCCGCACTGTGAGAGCCATCTACGGTGTTTTGTACGGCAATGGCTCATTCTCATGACTGCGTAGTATTCCACTGCGTGAACTGAACAAACCCCACTTTGTCCAACCTGCTGGTGGCGGACGTTTGGGTTGTTTCTGTCTTGAGGCACAGTGATGAGCATTCTTGCACAGGTCCTGTCCGTACCGTTGGGTATATACCTAGGAATAGAATTTGTGGATCACGAGGATTTGTATTTAGCACAAAAGATTTCCGTAGCGATCATGCTGGCTTGCGTGTGCGCCAGTAGTGAACAAGAATTCTAGTTGCTCCACACCCTTGTCAGCGCATGCTGCCATTAGTCTACGGGCGTGTGGTGGTATCCTATCTTGGTTTTTTTTTAATGTGTGCCGGTGGAGACTGTTGGCAAGGAGAATAGAGTGAACAGGAGGTGGGGAAATAACAAGCTGTATTAGGGCAGCTTACCTGGGGTGAAATGTTTCTGTGGATGAGAAATGCAACTGGACATTTCAGCAGGAGTTAGAGTGGGACGGGCCATCAGTGCTCTCCTCTAGGGATGTTTGAAGCAATCCTTGAAGCAAGAGGCTAAAAATCAGAGGATTAAGCAGAATGTGAGTGTCGAATTAGGCGTTCAGAAACAGCAAACAGAGAGTGTACATATTCACGAAAAAGACAACTCCTGAGCTTTTAGTATGAGCTAGAGGTGTGTTACCTGGGCACTGTGGATATAAAAGTAAGTCATGTTCCCTCGTCTCGCAGAGACCACACATACTGAGAAGAGATGAATAAGATAAATAATAAGGCATTGCAATAAATGCTACAGCAGAGACTTGCACAGACTGGAGGCAGGAAGAAGGTATCCATCAATTGGCCTGGTAGGGCTGGGAATACTTTCCTAGGAGGTGATATTGGATCCGAGTCTTGATAAATTAGCAGTGGCTCATCAAGAAGGTAATGAACAGAGAAGCTGGGGCAATGGCCTGAAGAGGTAGAAGATTATGGGCACGTGCTTAGAGAAAGTCCAGTAGTTTTGTTGCGGATGCATGGGAGTGGGTGAGAGCAAACTGGGAGCAGTCTTGTAAATCCTACTGAGCATGTGCCGTGGGCAGGGAGAAGCCGCTCAAGTTCTTCAAAGGGGAGCTGCCAAGATCCCTTGGAAGGATATTGCAATAGCATGGGCCTTATGATCTAAGGTCGGCAGCGGAGGAAATCAAAAGAAAGCGACAGATGTGACTTCAAATAAAACATGGCTCAGTTCTCCTCTTGCAGGGCAAAAATCCCCATTTATTGGGAACTGGAAAAGTACTTAAGGTGATGATTTTGTTCTGCTAGGGTGGGCCCAGTCCGAAGGTAATTTTTCAAAAGCAGCTGCTCTAAGTGTTAGTTAAATGGTGCCGGGGGATTCACTGGACACAGGTGTCATGTTCAATCTTATTCATCTATCAATAGAGCCAGACTCCGAGTGCCAGACTCTGGATGCTGGATGGCAGCAGGGCACCTCTGAGACAGGAATTCTATTAGCAGATGCATCCCGCTGCTTCACCCGTTATGAACATCAATAATTTGGAGAGATTTTACCAAATTATCCTTTACGGGGGTTGTTCCAATTTTTATTCCTAGGCAAGTCTGGCTTTTTTTGTTTGTTTTTTCCACATGTTCCCTAACACTACAGTGTAGTATGCAATTTTGACTTTTGTCAATTTTAAGTATAAAATTTTTCAGTAGAGAAGTGTATTTGGGCTTTTACTTTTCATTTATCTTATCAGTGAGGCTGATCTGTGTTATTTGAAATTCTTTTTAAGAAATGAACTCTGGTCATATATCTTGACCATTTTCCCATAAGATTTTTTATCATTTTCTTACCAGTTGGTAAGAGGTCACTGCGTATTAAGAAAACTACTCCTTTCTGCATAAGATGCAAGCCTTTTCCCCGGTTTGCTGAGTTTGGACTTTATTTATTTTTGCAATAATAAATTCAAAAAAATTTTTATGTAGTAAAATTTCTTGTATTTCTTTTCAGTTTGGGGTCATACTTAGGATTTTTCAACTGTGAGATTATTTTAAGTTACCATGATCTCTTTTAGTACTGTTAGTGTTGGTGCACCTGGATGGCTCAGTCGGTTAAGCCTCTGCCTTAAGCTCAGGTCATGACCCCAGGGTCCTGGGATTGAGTCCCACGTTGGGCTCCCTACTCGGCGTGAAGCCTGCTACTCACTCTCCCTCTGCCTGTAGCTCCCCCTGCTTGTGCTCTTTCTCTCTCTGTCAAATGAATAAATCAAAAAATCTTTTAAAAAATGCTTTCAGTGTCATTTTTAAAAATGTGTATTTTGAAATAATTTTGGCCTTACATATGAGTGGTAAAGGTAGTCTTCACCCACTTTCGGCTAGTGTTAACACTTTATACAACCGAGGTACAAATAGTAAAACTAAGAAGTCAACACTGGTCCAATGCTCTGAATTAAACATAGACTCTATGGGATTTCCACGGTTTTCCATGTATGTCCTTTTTTCTGTTACTGGTACCAATCCAGAATGCCACATTTTATTGCTCTGTGTCCCTAATCTCCTCCACTATGTGACAGTTCCTCAACGTTTGTCTTTTGTGAACTTGACATTTTTGAAGCATTCCAGTTCCATTTACTTTGTTTGACATTTCCTTAGTTAGATTATGAATCTTTGAGAAGAATATCAGAGTTGGCGTACCCTTCTCAGAACACTGTATGAGGAGTACATGATGATATGTTTTATAACTCGTAATGTTAAATTTGATCATTGGTTAAGGCTTTGTCTGCCAGGATTCTCCACTGTAAAGTTACTACTTTTCTTTGTATAATTAATAAATATTTAGGGGAAGATATTTTGAGGAAATATATATATATATTAGTATGTATACACTCTATATTTATCTGAACATATTTTTATATACACATACGCTCATGTGTTTCTCTTTTATAACATATATTAAAATATATCTTTGTAACATATATGTTTTGGGGCACCTGGGTGGCTCAGTTGGTTAAATGTCTGACTCTTGATTCTGGCTCAGGTCATGATCTCAGGTCATGGGATCAAGCCCTGGGTCCCACTCCACGCTCAGTATCTTATCTGCTGGAGATTTTCTCCTTCTTCCTCTGCCCTTCCCCCTAACTTGTGTATGTGTGTGCTCTCTCTCTCTCAAAAAAAACTTACATGTTTTAAAACATATGTTTAAAAATATATTTTAATATATAAATGTAAGATAAAATATTAATATAAACCAAATAATATTACATATACTATAAAATTATATAATTTAAAGTTGTATTTAGTATATATAAATATATAAATATGAATATAATGGATAAACCATACTACAATAGAATTAATAAAATATAATATAAATGTATATAAATATAAAATATACATATTTATATAAAATATGTTTAATATATTTTTAAAAGAAAAACACATGACTTCATACAGATACCTCAGGCTTCAATCCAGCACATGTTTTAGAGTTTCCCTTTTGTTTATTTGTCACTTCCTTCTCTGACAGTTTAAAACCGGGCTGTCATTATCTATAATACATTTACTTATTTTTTCACCCTTACTATATGGTGTAAAGTAGTTTTAGAATTGCTAGCGCATATCCCTTTGAGAAACAAATATACTAACTAAAGTACAATGTTGGCATACAGGTTCATTTTGCCTTTGGCCGGTATCTAGGCAAAAAAAAACTCTTTGTCTTTTAGTTCAGCTCCTTTCTGACCCACCCCTTTCAGTGTGATTATGTTATTCATCGACAAGATAATTACATGTATTCGCTATAGCCTGCAGTGTATTTTGGGTTGCCTCAGTGAGCTGGTTGTTTTTTAAAGATTTGAGTACCATAAAATTCACTCTTCATGGTATGCAGTACTGTGGATTTTGATGATCACGTGGAATCAAGTATTCATCTTCATAGTACTGTAGAGGATGGTCCACTGACCCCAACATTTCCTCGTGCTGCTTCATTGCAATGAACTCTTCCCCCAGCCTCAAAGTGACCATCACTGCTCAATTTTGCATTCCTACTGTTTTGTCTTTTTAAGACTGTCCTATAAACGGGATCAATCAGTATGCAGTTTTTTGATCCTGATTTAAATACACTGAGCCAGGTGTATTTAAGATTAATCTGTGTTTTGAGTGGATCCATAGCACATTCTTTAAAAATACATACTTATTGAGGTATAATTGGCATACAATAAACAGCACATATTGAAAGTGTTGATTTGACAAATTTTGACATCAGTATGCATCCATACAACTTTCACTACAATCAAGACAATAGATCCATCACTACCAAAAGCTTCCTTGTCCCCCTTTGTCATGACTTCTCATGTCCCTCTCAATTTCTTCCATCCCTAAGCATCCACTGATGTGCTGTCACTATGAATACATTTACATTTGCTAGATGTATTCTAGCTAATTTGCTAGAATCTTATAGGCATAAGACCATACAGTTTGTATCCCTTTTATCTGGCTTTCACTCAGCAAAATTATTTTAGGATTCATCCCTGATATAGTGTATTTCACTAGTTCATTCCTTTTTGTTGCAGGATTATAATCCATTGGATGGATAGAATTCAAGTTTGTCTATCCATTCACCTGTTGATTGATGTTTGGAATGTTACCAGTTTGGGGCTATTACAAATAGTGACTATGACCATTCATGCACTCCTTTTGGGGGGATGGATATATGCTTTCATTTTCCTTGGACAAAGTAGAATGGCTGGATCAGATGGTGGTTGTATGATGACATTTTAAGAAATTGCCAAACTCTTGCAAAGTGGTTACCCCATTTTACATTCCTATTAGCAATGCAGGATAGTTCTAGTTTCTGTGTGTTGTTGCCAACACACCTTATGGTCAGTCTTTTTCCATTTTAGCCATTCTAATTGGTATGCAGTAGTATTTTATTGTGTGTAATTTGCATTTCCTTAATGACTAATGATGTAGAGATTCATTCCATGAGTTCATTTGCCTTCTCTTCTAGTAACATGACGGCTTGAATCTTATGTTTTTAAAAAATTGTTTCCTTTGTATTGAATTTTAAGATTTTAAGATCTATTTTGAATATATTTCGACGTCTGTTGTCTATTAAAAGTCTGTTATCAGATACATGACTTTTAAATATTTTCTTCTAGTCTGTGGCTTGTCTTTCATATTCTTAAGAGAGCTTTTGGAAAGCAGAGTTTTAAATTTTGCTGAAGTCCAATTTATCAATTTCTTCTTTTAGGACTCATGCTCTCAGTGTCATGGAAGAAATCTTTGCTATATTTTTCTTTGTGTCAGATGGAAGGTCATATAAATTTTCTCCTATGTTTTCTTCTGGATGTCTTGTAGTTTTAGGTTTAATTTATGTCTATGTGCTTAATTTTGAGTTAATTTAAAGTTAATTTTTACTTATGGTGCTAAGTATGTACTGAAGTTTTTTTTGTTTTGGTTTGTTTTGTTTGTTTGTGGATATTCAATTGTTCCAGGACCACTTGGTGAAAAGTCTCTTTATTCACTGAATTGCCTTTGCACTTTTGCCAAATATCAGTTGTTCATATATATGTGAGTCTGTTTCTGGATTCCCTATTTGTTAAATGTGCCTATTTATTTATCTCTCTACCAATACCACCGTGTCTTGGTTATTGTAATTTTATAATAATTCTTAAAATCAGATAGTGTCAGTCCTCCAACTTTGTTCTTCTCTTTTATTCTTTTTCTTTTCTTTCTTTCTTTCTTTTTTATTTTTTCAGAATTGCTTAGCCTATTCTACATCTTTTATATTTCCATATGAATTTGAAAATTGGTTTGTCAATTTCTGCAAAAGTATCCTGGATTTTTGTTGGGATTTCATTGAATCTATAGATCATTTGGGAGATAATTTGTGTTTTAATAATATTGATTCCTCAACCATTAAACATACCTATCTCTTCCTTCATTATGTCTCCTTTTTGTTTTCTGAGAACACAAAACTTTCACATATTTGTTAGACTTATTCTTCAGTATTTTGCATTGTTGATGCTATTATAAATCATACTCTTTTTTTTAAAGACTTTATTTATTTATTTGACAGAGAGAGCATGATAGAGCAAGTAGGGGGAGCAGCAGAGGGAAAGGGAGTAGAGGCAGGCGCCCCACTGAGCAAGGAGTCCAATGTGGAACTCGATCCCAGGACCAAAGCTATTTATTGACTGATGGACTAACAGACTGTAACTACAGTAATTTAAAGTCATTTATACTTGAGTAAATTTTGAGAGTGAACTGAGTATAGTAACAAGGTCAGGACATTGGTGTTCTCCTTCTAACTCAGCCACTAGTCATATGATCCTAAATATTGTGACTTCTCCAGGCTTAATTTCCTCAGCAACACATGTTTGACTTTGAGCATAAGCTTTTCAAAGTTACTAACACAGAACATAATAATATCCTGTTAACTTTCCTGGAAATTATAGTTTTGTCTTGATTTGTTTTTTTCATTTTCATAATAATACAATAGCACCTTTTGTTAAGAGTTACATTTATATATGTTTTTCTGTTTATATGTTCAAATAACTTGAAAACTAGAAAATGCACATGCAAATAAAAAGGATGAAGAGTGAAAGAGGAAGAGCTTTTACATTTTATCAAGCTAAAACATTAGCACTTCATTTATTTTTTAAAAATTCCATTTAGGGCACCTGGGTGGCTCAGTTGGATGAGTGACTGCCTTCCTGCTCGGGTCATGATCCCGGAGTCCTGGGATCAGGTAGCGCATCGGGCTCCCAGCTCCACGGGGAGTCTGCTTCTCCCTCTGGCCTTCTTCCCTCTCATGCTCTCACTCTCTCTCAAATAAATAAATAAAATCTTAAATAAATAAATAAATAAATATTCCATTTAGGCAAGATATGTTACTTCTAGGCATAGAGAGTAAATTATTTCAGAAATAACACTTATATCATTTAGGGGCATTGGAGTTATACTTATACTAAACTGATCATTTTATTCACTTGTGGTATAGTATCAAAATATGTTTTGAGAGAAAATTCTATCCTTGTGTCTTTTCCTCCATCATTTAATGATGAACCATTTCCAATGTATAAAAATTTCCAAAGATTATGCAGGGAATACCCATAAACCTACCATATAGATTCTATAATGAACAATTTACTACATTACTACATTTCCTTTATCATGTACCTGTCTATCTTTCCTGCTACACACCTATCAATCCGCCTTATTTTCTGATGTGTTTTGAAGCCTGTGGATTTTTTACATTTGAGTATTTATTATGAAGAGATCTTTTGGTTGTATGATGAGATCATTGTCTCTGCCATATACTTGTCCATTAAAAAAAAAAATCATCCCACTAAATCTTGTTAAAGTTCCCAAAGCTGAGAAATTCTCCAAAGAGTTTGAATCTTTGGAGATTCAAAGATTCAAAATCTCCAACAAAGTTCTCCAAGAATTTGAATTCTCCAAAGAATTCAACCCCTGGATATGTTGAATTCAGATCTGGGGTAAACCTAACCTCTGAATTCCCCACACCCTTTCCTCCCTTAGCTCCACAATTGTTTGAATTGTCCACTAAGGCGTTTTGCCCTGACACAGCTTGAGAGAGTCAATTAGAAATAGCACATGAGGGGAAAGTCCATGATGCACTCCAATTACAACAGTCTGAGGAAGAGGGAGTCAGAGAGAAGATATTCCAGAAGTGAAATTCAATGAGAAAGGTATCCTCAGAAGGGCTGAGATTAGATGGTGCTCTGAAACAGCCCTTCAAAAACCTAGTTGTCTGAAAGAATCATTTGAGAGAACTAAAATTAAAAACAAAATGAAAGCTTAGTTCCTAACAAAGAGTTTTATTTAATCCTGAATGAGGGCCTGAAACTGCACTTTTAACAAGTGATACATGTCTTCTGGATGATACTGGTCGATAGCAGTATTTAGGAATTTCTCCAGAATTAAAGAAGTGTAGGGGGGGTAAAAAGAGCTAGCTGAGATATGATAGCTTTTAGTACAAGTTAAGTGATATTCACATGTGAGTCTCTCCAGCATGATTCTCAGCTATGTCTATCGCTGGAACTTACACGCATTGGGTCAGCTGGTAGACCAGGCCACCAGAAGTTGATTGACCTAAAGGCTCATACAGACAAGCTTGGTCAAGTACCAAACCCATGCACAGCTAAAGGGAAGGCTGGATCTGATTTGCAGACAGTGTTTTCCTCTCAGTCATGCATCCTGACCCTGGCTGCTAGTCTTGGAACCAACAAGGAAGGGGTGTTTGAGCAAAAACTGAAAAAAGAGTTAGCTAATAACTCTAAGATACTGAAACACAAGCAGCATTTCTTTGTTGTTCAGAAGACAGCAAGATACAAAAGGAGGTAGAATTTTACAGGGAGACTCAGTGCATAGAGAACTCCAGAGAACAGCAGTCCTCAGCATTATGCAATAGTTATGGTACACAGTGGGAGATGGCAGTTCCCAGAAGAAGTTAATGGCAAGGCTCAGAGGGACCTTGATGCTTTGATGCCTAGGGCATCATTGGAGCCAAAGTCTCAGAAGAAAAAATGGTGGCCATTTTTGGTTGCAAGGCCATTCTTAACATGATTCTGAAGCATCCTGAAGTAAGCAATAGTTGGAGGTGATTTTTAAGGGGTGAACGCCTTCAGTTACTGGCAAAGTTTGGGCAAGAGTCAGCAAAATATGACTTATATAGGTGTTGAATTTAAATTCCATTGGCTTGTTAGGTTAAATTAAGAACTTGTAAAGATGGTCAAAAGAAACCAAGGTCCCAAGAAATTAATGAGGCAACATCTAAAGAGAAGGGAAGAACAGATGCCTCGTAAACTCGTCTGCCCTAATAGATACAGCTTGGTTTATCTTCCTCTAATTAAAAGTTATTTTATTAATTTTAACTTAATAGGAAATTGTTATTTACCCTGCAGGCGTAACGGTCTTCCTGATGCCTGTGATGTTCTGTCCTCTTTTCTCTTGCTTTGACCTTGCTTTACTGATTCCCTTTCTGTAGCATTTCCTGGATTCTTCTCCGCTGATATGTTTAAAGGATGTATTTTCCTATTTCTATCCATTACACAAAAGAAGTGGGATTTCAGGGTGGAATCCATGGGGATGTTTGTGCATCTTCCAGCCCCATGCCTACAATCCACCACATAGATGTCTGTCCCATTCACCCCGGGGAGAACTATACAGAAAATGACCTTCTTTCCAACAAAGGCCTTCGTTTCTCACTCTGACAAGACATATGATGGATCAATTTTGAAAAGCATCTGATGTGCTTTCATTTTCCTCCAGGAACAATGAACATTGAGAGTACTGAAGAGCAAATGAACTCTAAAATGCTAGGTGCCAAGATGCTTGCATTTAGAACCTGGTAACACCAGGGTGTAGTTGAAAAGAGTTTCGGTGGGCTGTGTGGCTTAGGACACACACAGGTGGTTGAGAAGAGGTTTGTATCTGTGTCTTAGTTTCATCCAACAGGTGATCTCTCTGGAGAAGCCATGCAGTCATGATAAAGGAGAGTGAGGTAAACACCATCTAAAGATATATTTAAGGCTCAAATGAGAGCTTAATGCAGGGAGAATTCTTGCAACATCAGAATGTAAATAATTTACTTTACTCATTCATTCAGCGGGGAGAGGGGAGGGAAGATTAATGGGCAGTTTAAACGAAAGTCCAGTTAAAACCTTTGCCGCCCTAATGTCATGGAGGCAAGAGCCAGCTTAATCTAAACAAAAGGGGCAGCTCACCCATTTGGACAAGGCTGGGAGACCACACAGTGGCTGAGAATTGCCCATCAGCAGGGTCCCACTCTTTATAGACCATTTGTTTCCATTTGTAGTGAAAAAGGAGATGCTCTTGTAGAGGTTAAGTCAGCCAGTTATTTGTTATAAACTTTCAGAAAGGAATGGGTCTGAAACAAGTCTTAAGTGTTCCAGTGACAAACATTTAACGTCGCCTCGGAGATTTATGGCACTTCTGTTCACCCTTTTAAAGCTTTTAGTTCAGTGGCAAAGGTTACTGGGGGCTTGTCCGGCAAAAAGGAGGTTCTTTCTATCGTCTTATCGCTTGAGCACTGGCTGGAGAATATTCCAAAGTTTCGGTAATGAGTGATTGTCCTCTCTGCTCACACCGTCATCTGCCCTGCACGTATGATCTGACATCTGGAGGCTCACAGCTCCCCATCGGTGATTCAGGGAGGAGGGCAGGCAGAGCTGACCCCAGGCCACCCCTGCAGCCATGGGACCACAGAGCAGGGAGGCCCCGTATGAGGTGGCTCATACCTGCTGTCAGCCACTGCCATGTGGTCCAGAGTACCCGTGGCTTTGGGATACCTGCCCTAGAATAATCCAAATGATGAAGCCTCATCATGTGGTGGCCATGGCCTCATTCCCTTCTTTTTTCCATCCGAATGGTTATGGAAACAGCTCTCACGGACTTGACTACAGGAAATTTTGACTTCCTGGAAATATGTGCTGGCCCTTTCCAACAAGATAGCTGCTAAGTATGAGGCACTGCCATATTGAGAGTTCTGCAGCTGCTGGCCATTGTGAATTCATAGCTACCCGCTGCTAGTAACCACACTGCCACCACCTGGCCTTGGGGTAGGGGGTACAGGGAGAAGGACACAGGGCTTCCCTCCTCATTCTACAAGGACACGATTGCATGTCTAATGGAGGCCCATCCGGACTCGCAGTGACTTCAGATGTGGCCAGACCAGTTCTGAAGGCGTCTTCGCTGAGCTCTGTCCTTGCTGGCTCCCTGCTCGCAGCCGTCAACATCGATTGGGTGCTTAGTACGTGCCAGGAACTATTCTAAGCCTTTCGAGTGTATTATCCCATTGATCTTCACAACCACCCGATGTGGTCCTTCGACAGATGAGGGAACGAAGTCAGGCACAAAGAAATCCTGGCACCTGCTCAAGGGTACAAAGCCAGCAAATGCGGACTAGGATTGGAATCGGCCTGCCAGACTCCAGAGCTCCTTAACTGTGTACGCTCTGCTCTAACCTTTCCCACTGGGAAGCTCCATGTAATTCCATGCCTTCAAGTTCAGGCCCAGAGGATCTGCTAAAAGGCTCCCGAAGGGCCATCAACATTCCTTTAAAACCAGCCTGAGATCCACCCACTAAGTCTTCTTGTCCCACCCCAGGACCGAACTCTTTCAAAAGAGGTCTGTTAGCCAATGGGCTTTTGGAAGCTTTTGGAAGAAGCTTTGACATACAGAGGCTCTCTCCCAAAGGCAGCAGTCCCCTGAGAGTGCCGTGGGATGATGTAAGTATGTTTTCTAAGATCTGGGATATTCAGTCAGGATATACCATAGTCCCTTCTGTTTCTTTCCCAAATCTCCTTCTTTAAAGGGAAAAATAAAAGGGCTCTGGATTCACATTGCTTTGCTGCTTTGAACAGCTAAGTAAACAAGAATGTGTATGACTCTGTAAGTGTTAGCTGTGCTATGGATGTATGGGGAAGTCTAAATTCCTGCACAAGAATGGAACTTTTCCCTAAGTCCGCAGTTCTGGACACTGGCAATAAAAACACCACTGGAAAGAACCTAAGCCAAGGCATGTGGGTTATAAAACATAAAATCTCTGTAGGTGACTCTAATATGCAGTTATAGTTGCAAACCACTGACTGAAGGGAAAGCATAACAAACACATAAGTCTGCTGAAAGATCTGCCGTATTTATCTCACCAAACAGAACATGTAATTACAGACTAAAACATATGTGATCTGGTGAGTTCATAGCACTGGGGTCTTAAAGGACAAGGCTGTGTGTGTGTGTGTGTGTGTAAGAGAGAGAGAGAGACAGAAAGAGAGAGGCGTGGGGAGCAGAGAGAGAGGGACGGAGAGAATGGGATGTATTTGCTTTGCATTTGCTACCTGCAAGGTCCCGTCCAATGACAATCCAGCCAAATTTTAGGTGGCATGAAATTCTCTTGCCGCTTTTGTTTTGTAATAACAAGTATTAACTTTCATTAACTGAAGTAAGAGAAGATGAAGTGAATCTGTAGAAATTTCCACCACACGAAACTTCAGCTCTTAAGAAATTCCTTCAAAGTTAGATAAGAAGATTCTGGAAACCACCAAGAGGGCAATTGTGTCTCCCTCCACACTGGCTCACTAGTGATGCATTACTTGAGTTCTTTGCTTGTTTCAGTGATTGAAAATTAACCTGTCTACATATATGCATGCTTTCTTTCCCTCAGAACTTTTTTGTCCTGTACTGAGCTACTATTTCTTGTCAGCAGAGGTTATGTCTTGAGGCCAATACTTTCTATTAATTATTCTTCATATATGCTATAAGCGTTCAGTTGGTACACTGAACAATTTTATTCTTTCTTAGGGACACATTTTTTCTTTTTTTTTTTTTAAGATTTTATTATTGGCAGAAAGAGAGGGATCACAAGTAGGCAGAGAGGCAGGCAGAGAGAGGAGGGGAAGCAGGCTCCCCGCCGAGCAGAGAGCCCGATGCGGGGCTTGATCCCAGGACCCCGAGATCATGACCTGAGCCGAAGGCAGAGGCTTTAACCCACTGAGCCACTCAGGCGCCCAATTAGGGGCAAATTTTTCTGTATTATACCTCTGAATACCTTTTCCTTCCCACTCTTTGGGTTCTTGATGGTGGGGGCACCAATTAGTTTTATGCTGGATCTTCTTTGTCTCCTGTATTAATCATCCACTTGAATGGCTTTAATTTCTTTGTCTTTTACATTCATTGAGCCTACCATATGTCCTCCCTCTGTGCCATTAATACAGTGTTTAACTTTATTTACTATAGTTCTTGCTTTTTCTAGAATGTTGTAAGACCCAAAATAGCACTGTTATGATCCTTCACTTGGTTTCTTTGTTCTCCCTTTTTTTTTTAAACTTTATTTATTTATTTATTAGAGAGAGGGAGAGAGAGAGAGAGAGCACACAGACAGGCAGAGGCAGAGGGAGAAGCAGGATCCCTGCCCAACAAGGAGCCTGATGTGGGACTCGATTCCAGGACGCTGGGATCATGACCTGAGCCGAAGGCAGCCGCTTAACTGACTGAGCCACCCAGGCGTCCCTGTTCTCCCTTTTCATCCCTACCTTTTATTTTATGATATTGTTTCTCAGTTATAGTTTTATTGAATTTGTATTCTATGGATTCATGCACTTTCATCCCTGAGGTCATGCTTTTCTCCAGACTGATCCCTTTGCCTGTTTTTTTTGGTGCTATTTTTGTTGTTGCTGATAATTTTTTCCCTCTTTTATCTCCTGTTGGAATTTATATACAGAATTAACATGTCATTTCCTTGCATCTTTTTCATGTTTATTCTGGGTTATTTTCCCTCATCTTCCTCCATCGTACTACATTTTGAGGGGTGTATTTGTTTTTGTTTATTTTTCTATGAACTGTTTTTTTTGAGCATGGGAGAAAGGAAGAAGTCAGATGGGGAGAACTTCAACCTTGAGTAGGGTACTTGGGTATTTCTCTGTTTCTTGAAATCTTATCAAATGATCATTACCAAAGCACTCTCCACCCAGTGGGTTTTGATTTTCCTTTTATATCAGATGGTGTCTTGGAAGATGGCAGGCTTAAATGGCCCTTTTTATTTCCAGTGAGAGGTGTTACATATAAATTGACAGTTTGCCATGCACTGTGATAAGCATATTGCATATTTTTTTCATTAAATCTTCATGACAACTCATTCAGGTAGATACTATTACATTGCATTTTTGTAGATGAGGTTCAGATGAGATTTATTCAACTATTTTTCTCCATTGGTCTATTTCTGTTATCTTGTCACACTATTTAAATCTTTTATAAATGGGCATATTAATATGTTACATTTTAGAGAAAATATAATGTAAAATAAAATATAACACATTATATTGTATATAACATTATATACTGAACATAAATGCATTATAAATATACAAATTAATATAGAGTATGACAATCTCCTTCTTCCCCTGTCAGGTTTATTTGGGGAGGAGGGATCTGTATTTGTGTTTTCATATTTTTTGGAATGAACTTTAAAATCTTTGATTTGTCAAAACTCGTTTGCCATTTTTATCAGAATTCCATTAGCTTACAGGATAATTTGAAAATCAACATGTTTTTAATACTGAATATTCCAATCAAGTATACTCCTTCATTTATTCAATTAACTATATATGCTATGGACTAATCTTAAACTTCCAAAGTATTTTTATTTGTGGACCTGGTTAATATTTGTATTTTAACCCTTCCCCTGTTTTAATTGTTCTATTATTCTTATACAAAACACTAGTATATTTTTAACTTAATATTCTCTCTTATTCTAATAATTACTCATTTGCTTTTCTTGAATGTTCCAGGATTAGAAAAAAATCTTATTGTGGTGCCTGGGTGGCTCAGTTGGTTAAGCAGCTGCCTTTGGCTTAGGTCATGATCTCAGGGTCCTGGGATCGAGCCCCGCATCAGGCTCCCTGCTCAGCAAGGAGCCTGCTTCTTCCTCTCCCTCTGCCTGCTGCTCCCCTTCCTTGTGCTCTCTCTCTCTCTCTCTCTGTCATATAAATAAATAAAATCTTTTAAAAAATCGTATTGTTTCCTAATAATTCTGTGTATTCCTTTTAAGTAAGTACAATTCTTGTTTCTTCCTCCTCCTCCCCTCCTCCTCCTCCTCTTCTCTCTCCTCCCCCTCCTTCTCTTCCTCCTCCTCCTCCTCTTCCTCATCCTTCTCCTTCTTCTTCTCCTACTCCTTCTTCTTCTCTTCCTAACCTTCCTCCTTATCCTCCTCTTCCTTATCCTCCTTTCTTTGCTCTGATTGCATTAGCTAGCTCTTCCAGAACAATGTTAAGTCGGTCCATCAGTCAACTTGTCATCTCAAAATCAACAGCTTAAAGCAGCCACCACCCATCCTTGCTTACTTATACTTCAAGTTGCTCTGCAGACTAGCAAGAATTGATTGCCCTAAACTGGACTAGGCTAGCTTGGCTCCAGGCTGTAGGTTATATCCAGGTGGGGAACTTGATTTATTCTAGATTTATTTTGTGTTTGTGTTCAGAAGTGTGTCTCTCAGCTTTTTAGTGCAAATACTAATGTTTAAGCCAACACAAGTCTTCTGTTGTTTGGAACCCAAAGCACCCAGATTGACTTGCGCCAGGAGACTCACCACTAAACTCATGTTAAGGCTGCCCAGACATCCCATGTAGGCCTCCAGCGGCCACTTGCTGCTGTCACTTCCATGGTTTCTCTGAGGCTCCCTGTGCTAATGTTAAGTAGTCCCTCCCTTCTTCCTTCCTTGGAAGGCTATGCCCTCTAGTCCAATGTTTCTCACATTCAACATGCATTCAGATCACTGGAAGTCTTATTAAAATGCAGTTTCTAAATGTTCAACATCACTTGGCATCGGGGAAATATAAATAAAAAACCACAATGAGATACCACCTCACACAGGTCGGAATGGCTAAAATTATCTTGTCGGGAAGCAATAGATATTGGTAAGGTTGTGGAGAAAGGGGAACCCTCTGATATTGTTAGTGGGATGCAAACTGGTGCAGCCACTCTGGAAAACAGTATGGAGTTTCCACAAAAAGTTGAAAATAGAGCTACCCTACAACCTAGCAATTGCACTACTAGGTATTTATCCAAAGGATACAAACATAGTGACTTGAAAAGGCACATGAACACCAGTGTTTGTAGCAGCAATATCCCTGATAACCAAAATATGAAAAGAGCCCAGATGTCCTTTGACAGGTGAATGGATAAGGAAGATCTGGTATATATATATTGGAATATTACTCAGCCATTAAAAAGAATAAAATATTGCTACAATGTAGATGGAACTAGAAGGTATTATGCTAAGCAAAATAAGTAGTCAGAGAAAGACAAATACATAATTTCACTCATGTGGAATTTAAGAAACAAAACAGATGCACATAGGGGAAGGAAAGGAAAAGTAAAATAAGATGAAAACAGAGAGGGAGGCAAAACATAAGAGATTCTTAACTGTAGGGTAAAAAATTAAGAGTTGCTGGAGAGTAGGTGGGTGGGGGAATGGGGTAACTAGGTGATGGGTATTAAGGAAGGCACCTGATGGAATGAGCCCTGGGTGTTGTATGAAACTGAGGAATCACTAACCTCTACTTCAAAAACTAATAATACAGTATATATTAACTAAATTGAATACCAATAAAAATTTTTAAATTTAAATTCAATTATCCAACATGTAGTAGTACATAATTAGTTTATTATTATTATTTTTTTAAGTAAAATACAGTTTCTGACTCAGCAGGTCCAGTGTGGGGCCTGAGATGTTGCATTTATCACAAGCTCTAAGGTGATATTGGTCTACAGACTCTACTTTGAATAGCAAGGCTTTAGATCAAGATAAGAAAATAATTTTTACTCAGTTAAAAAGAAATAATTATACACTGTTAATGACAGTGTGTAGGGGACATAAGAGGATAAGAAGATACTGGGCTGGGTTGAGGTTCTGTCACTGTGTCTGTTCTCAGCTTTAATTTTCACACACTGGAAAGTGGGAAAAATCAAGAGTCAGAAGAGATGTGAACATACTGGGCATAAACCATCCAAAGGAAAGGTATCATTCATTCTCTATGATTAATAAGAATGATTATTAGGATTTCCCAGGTAATTTATTATCTGCAAAACAGCTACATGACTAAGTAGTTAGAAAGTTAGGACTAAAAAGAAAGAACTGACATAAAATACCTATCATTGTGCCTGGTATACACATAGTAGTGAATGTAAACCATTGTCATTTTTTTTTTAAATTTGTTTATTTATTTCACAGATAGAGAGAGATCATAAGCAGACAGAGAGGCAGGCAGAGAGAGGGGAGAAGCAGGCTCCCCGCTGAGCAGAGAGCCTGATGTGGGGCTCGATCCCAGGACCCTGAGATCACGACCCGAGCCGAAGGCAGAGGCTTTAACCCACTGAGCCACCCAGGTGCCCCCCATTGTCATTTTTATTAAATTTTGCAAGACTGGGTAAGGATAAAGCTCTGCTTTCCAAATGAGTCTTATGGAGGGATTGTCACTTTATTCCCTTATTACTCCTGTTTTGGCGTTGTGCATGTGTTCTCTTAATGGTTGAACTCTGTAACAAACAAGGAAAATGTACGGTGAAAAGTATGACTATCAATCTGAAATGGTACCATTTGCATCAGTTAGTATTCTTTAAGCTGCAAGAAAAAAACACCCCCCTCACCCCCACCCCAGCCCCCAACTATTAAATTTAAATAACAGGGAAATTTATTATGTCACTTAACAAGAAGGCCTGAGATAGAGAGTAGCAGTGAGATCCATCACTTCAGTAACTGGGTGGGTTTTCCATGTCTTCTACTCTTCATTTTTTGGTGTTGGTTATAACCTCATCATCTCATTATAACTCCAGTAGGTCTATGTGTCACATCCAGACAAGACAATGTCTAGGGGAGAAGAGTTTCCTTTTCTGCATTTGTTTATTTCAGATGGAGGAAATCATTCCCCGAAGACCCCCCCAAAGACTTGCTCTTCTCTCTTACTGGTCATAACTGAATCACATGCCCCTTCTTAAGCCAATCCCACAGGAAAGAGAATGGAATCATCAAGCTTGTCTACACAGTCCATTTAGGAATTGTCCATATGGCATGTGGGGAAGGGTAGAGACAAGAATACAGAGTTAAGCATGCAGGAAGGAGAGATGAGGTTTGGGGACATCGATAGAGTGGGTAGAACTCTAAATATGAAGGAAACTAGTAAAATCTTTATGGTGGCAAAGGGTTTTGAATTTTCCACCTAGAACAGGCATCCTTTCCTGCTGCAACCATCTCAAATACTTGTCATTTTCTGTCTAAATTTGTAGTGACTGGGAGCTTCATTATTTTGAGGATTTTTGACCTCTTCTCCCCTTATGGGTCCTTTCCCACACCCCCAGCTAGCTGTCAAAGGGGCTTTTACACCAGGGAATCAAGCCCTTGTGAGGAAGTGTTACTGTTAGCTTCTGATGGTGGCGATGACCTTTGTCTCATGTGGGGGTTGGCTGGGAACGAGATCATTCTCAAAGCCTCAACTGTGCTCTCCTCTCTGTGTCTCTGTGTCTGACCCTTACGATTCAAACTCGTTTTGAACACGCTGACCTCCCTTTCATGCTGCTTCTCCTGATGTTTTATCACCATACTCTTAACAACTGTCGTGCCAACATGGCACCTTAAAATTATTGAAAAAGGGCCACTTTAAAGGACTCATCTTACTTCCCATTTTGCTTCTCACCACTACTAGCAACCCCCCCCCACCCCCCACAACCACCAAATGCCATCGTTTCCAATTCTTTCAGACAAATAAGAAAACGTCAGGGTCCTGCAACACAAGATTTAGGAGCCGCTAAGAGTATGACCTATTTACTCTGAACTCTGAGTAAATCAATTGACCCTCCATAGCTACAAACTCTCAGATATGTACACATCGAGAGAGATTTAAGCCCTAACCTTCTACTTGCTTCCGGAGTAGTTCACCTTTTGGTTCGTGGCATTGGAAAGTTCACACAACGTTTACTCTCTTGCTCTAACAGCCTTTTTGGAAGCTTCGGAGGTAGTCTATTACCTATTCCAAGACGGAGGCAGAGTAACAATGGCATTAACCTCAATACTGTGTGCTCTAACCCTCGAAAGTAGACATTTTTCAAAAGGACAACATTAAGAACTCAGCTTCGCAGTGAAGGTAGATTTCCCATAATCGTGTCTGTTCTTAAAAGAACAGAAGCGTGGCAAAGAAATTTTATCATTTTAGGAAACTTCTGCTAAAAATGTTATGGTTTTTATGCTTTTGGATCCTTGCTGGTTTTGCTTTGGTTGCATCATTGCCTGTCTATAAAGACCACAGCCCCATGAAGGTCAAGAGAAGAAGGGGTTACTCTGTGATGTGCACACTAACCTTGGCTGACTAAGCTTTATGGAAAGGTGGGGAACATTACCAATGTGTGTAGCCTGCATGGCCTTGTTCAAAAGAAGCTCACTGACAATCGGTGGTACAGGGAGGGCAGAAGATCCCCTGTGCTTCCCGCTGCCCGAATAGCCACCCATCAGGGGAACTGCGGCTGGTCTCCAGGGGCTTCGAGAGCACAGACAAGCTACAGGTTCTTGTCTTTCCAACAGTGTTTACTGTTTCAAGCTGCTCGACAGTGCTGTTTTCATGTCCTCTAAACAGAAGCTTCTCGGGGGCACCTGGGTGGCTCAGTGGGTTAAAGTCTCTGCCTTTAGCTCAGGTCATGATCTCGGGGTTCTGGGATCGAGCCCTGCATTGGGCTCTCTGCTTGGCGGGGAGCCTGCTTCCTCTTCTCTCTCTGCCTGCCTCTCTGCCTACTTGTGATCTCTCTCTGTCAAATAAATAAATAGAATATTAAAAATAAAATAAAATGAACAGGAGCTTCTCACCCCAACTTCCCCATGATGGTGAGCGAACGCCAGGTGACATGGTTTAATGGGAAGGAGGAGGAAGGAGCACACCTCTCCTTCAAACAGACCCTAAATCAATCTCTACACGCAAACTTTCCCATCTGTTCAAATTCCCTGGGAAGCTTGCTAAAAATGCAGAACGGAGCCCATCTCTAGATAATTTGATTCAGAAGGTTTGCTCAGAGTTCGAAGGTGCATTTTAAAGAAAATACAGGCAGGTGAATCTGAGGAGACTACAAAGAAGAGCCACTTTGAGAAAAACTGTCCTAAGTCACAGACTTGAGAACGAGCATCAGTATTAAGAGCTGTCTACTCAGGTTCTTTGTATACGAGAGCATCGATCCTCGCCAGCCTTGCAAGTTTGGTGGCCCAGTTTACAGATGAGGGGAACGAGGTGTCCAGAGGTTAGGGCATTTTTCTCAAGGACTCACAACGACCACTGGCCTGATCCTGGGCATGAACTTGAGTCCGCCTGATGCCACAGCCTATGCTCTTGGGTCTGGATCTCAGCATTCCCCCCAGCTAATGCCTACTGAGGTCCTAAACTAGGCTCTGAACAGAACGAGATGAATGAGATACTGTTCATTTCAAGAACTCATTCTAGTGAGTTTTGAGGGCTGGTTTCTGTCTCTCTATCTTCAGATGTGCAAAAGCAGCTTGGCAAGTGACAGGCAGGGCCAGAACTAGGCAATAAAACCACCTGGAGATTTTTCCCCAGCACCGGGATGATAAATTTAGTATATTGCTTGTTTGGCTTATAAGCTGCCTTGCTAGCTTTGAAGGACCTCCGGAATGGTTCAGTCCATGAGAAATTTAGATAGTGCTCCATTCTTTTCCAAGCACTGAGTGTGTTTTTGATGATGCCGAACCCCCTCAATGCATACCTATGCATTACATCATGTACTGAACCAAATAAGATGGCTGATATGGAAGCATTTTGAAAAGATAAAAGCACTATGCAAATTGTGGATATGTTATCAAAGGTCCTGTTGGACAAGCCCACAGAAACCTGTGCTTTGAATCTCACAAAGACCACTCGTTGAGTATTCGCTGTTGGCCAGGCACAGTAGCAAGACTCCACCTACGTTACCATGTATGTCTTCACAATAATCCTCAGAATTTTATGGAAAAGGAAACTGAGGCTCAGAAGGGACACATGGCTAGTACATGGTGATGATGTGGGCTGGCGCCAAGACCTGAGCCCTTATGTTTAAGCACTGTACACCGTTCGCTCATTCCACTTAATGTATTCATTTTCAAGATGGACGGGACCTTGGAGATGATGGATTTCAACCTTACTTCACTGTAGAAATTGGCTTGATATCATCTCCCAAACAGGAATTGCCTTCTTCTTGCACACCTTCAAAGTGCTGGGTGCTCTATACCTTGCAGTTAACCTTCCACTTCCCTCTACTCTGCAGGGTGAAGTGCAACCTCCCCAGCTATCCATATCTTGCCCCTACTTACCTTCTAAGTCTCTTCCCATATTCTTTTAGAGACACAGCAGTCCTCTGCTGTCTACAGAGTAGATTGTCTAAGTAGATTGCATGCATTCCCAATCTCTGCTATTGGGTAAAACCCTCACGTGGGGGCAATCCCTTTCTTCTCTCTGTTTGAAACAACTCATCTTCAAGTCCAGTATCAAGAACTCTCCTCAGCCCTCGTCAAGCTTGCCCAATCTCCCAGAGCACCTGCTTCTTACCTTACTCATGCACTCTCCCCCCCCCAAATTACTCATGCACTTTTTAATGCAAATTGTTCCCTAATGGTGACCCTTTTGGTGCCGTGGTACCAATAGACCCCATGAAAGGAAGGACTTTGTCCTATTCATCTTTGTATCCTCAATGTCTTGCTTAAGTCATTTTCTGAGAATGGTCTTCCAGTCATATTTGTTGTAGACAAAGATTACTCTCCCGAGTAGAACTTGTATTTTCTGTTTTGCATTTATTTCTCTGTGTTTGTGAAGCCCCTGGCACATAGTCGATGCTGTCTAACTAACCAATTTTTCTTGTCGTCATCATTGGAGCTATGTGGTGACCAGACTGGGACGACCGAATCTACTTAGAAGGGCTGAGAAAATATTTATTATAGCATCGTTTGCAATAGTGAAAAACTGGAAGCAACTTAAAAGTCCATGTGTATAAAGTTAAGAAACATGCAAAGCAATATTATGTATTATGTATTGGAATATGCATATTCAATACAATTACAAAGCAATATGTACCCCACTAGGCTGAGGGAGAATGTATTAGTTTCCTGGGGCTGCTATAATAAAGTGTCCAACTGAGCGGCTTAAATAACAGAAATTTATTGTCTCACAGTTCTGGAAGTTAGAAGTCTAAGAGTAAGGTGTTAGCCCATCTGATTCTTCCTAAGGTCTCTTTCAGTGGCATGCAGATGGCTGCCTCCTTGCCATGTCCTCCCATGGTCTCCTATGTGCAGACATCCTTGGTGTCCAAATCTCTTCATATAAGGACTTCTGTCAGATTGGATTAGGCTCACTCCAATAACCTCATTTTATCTTAATCACCTCTTTAAAGGCTCTTTAAATGTAGTTGCATTTATGAGGTCCTGGGGGTTAGAGCTTCAACATACGAATTTGTTGTTGGGACACAATTCAGCCCCTAGCAGCAGAATTGGCTCCTTCTGAGGGCTGCGTTGGAGAATCTGTCCCATGCCTCTCTCCTAGCTTCTGGTAGTCTCAGGTGTTCCTTGACTTATGGATGCTGTTCTCCCTGTGTCTTCACACTGTCTTCCCTCTGTAGGTGTCTCCCTGTATGTTGATGTACAGATTTCCATTCTTTTATAAGGACACACTTCACATTAAATTAGGGCCCACCCTCATGACCTTATTTTAGTTTGATCACCTCAGCAAAGACCCTGTCTCCAAATAACATCACATTCTGCAGTATTTGGGGCTAGGACTCCAGCATAGTTTTTTTTGAGTGTGGGGAGGGATGACACAATTCAACCCATAACAGAATGTGGTAGTGGAAGAAGGACCATAAGGGACGTTGTGCCAAATATGTGTCTTGTTTTAGTTCTTAGGTTAGGCTTTGGATAGACATTTTGTTTTAAGGACAATGACAACAAAGGCATTGAATAGGACTACAAATCATCTTTTTTTTTTTTTTAAAGATTTTATTTATTTATTCGATACAGAGAGAGAGATCACAAGTAGGCAGAGAGGCAGGAGGAGAGAGAGGAGGAAGCAGGCTCGCTGCTGAGCAGAGAGCCCGATGCGGGGCTCGATCCCAGAACGCTGAGATCGTGACCCGAGCCGAAGGAAGCGGCTCAACCAACTGAGCCACCCAGGTGCCCCGACTACAAATCATCTTAACAGCAGCTGGAGCCTTCCCATGGAGTGGACATTTCCTGGCATGTGTGTTAGTCTCCCCCAATGCCCCCGCCCCCGACCCTCGGTAAATTCTAGCCCACAACCCAGTGCTAGCAAGGCAGTCACCATGTCTCAGACCAACCTGTCCCACTGTTGACACCTTTAAATCTTCAGGTATTTCTTAAAAGTTCTGGGCCTCAATATCACCATTTACCTTCCATTCATGGGTTCTAGTGCTGATTTCTGTCTGAAGCCACACAGAATACTTCTGTTGCCACTTCCACTTAGAACGTCTGAAAGTGTTAGTAGAGCACACTCTCACTGTTCTCCCCCTCTGTGCGTATTCCTCCTCCTCGCCCCTACCCTGTTCCTAATTCCTTTAGCTCCTCCTTATATAACCCAACTTTCATTATTTAGGGTGCTCTTGGCAGTGAACTAGATAGGCATTGCCTCACACCCATAGGGCTTGCATTTTAAGCAGGTCATTACACAAGCAACGGTGATTTCAACGGTGGTAAGGGTGGGGAAGTAAGGAGTAGTGCAGGCTCTCCGTGGTGAGAGCATGGGGTGAGGCCATGCTGGGAGAGGCCAGGAAATCCCCTCCTTGGGGCAGCCATGAACAAGAGTAAGAACTGCCTGGCTAAAGAGGAGTGTCTTGCAACAAGAGGAGGCAATTTGATGTAAGGCCTTTGCTGTGGCTGGTTAGGGACCTCTCGGTCACATTAAAAACTGACTTTAATCTGAACTGAAAGGGAAGGTGCGGAAAGGTTTTAAGTTGGGAAGTACCATGATGAGATTTGCATATTAGAAAGACCATCTTAGGGGTGGCTTTGTGGCTCAGTCCGTTAAGCCTCTGACTTGATTTGGCTCAGGTCTTGGTCTCGGGGTCGTGAGTTTGAGCCCCATGTTGGACTCTCCACCTACTTTAAAAAAAAAAAAAAGAAAGAGAAAGACCACCTTCTCTGCAGAGGCGGAGTGGGGTGGTTCATCTAACAGTGAAGTGAGATGTCTGTTGGACTATTCCCAAATGCAGCCCCTGTGTGGAGGGGTGGAAATAAAAACAGCTCTGAGCACAGTGGGGATGGTGACACATTCAGAAATGGATGGATTTGAAATGTTTTAGGGTACAAAAGAGAACATGCTAATTTACTAGAAGTCGAGGGTAAGGACAGTACCATCCTTAGCCTTTACCCCTTAGCAAAGGGGCCCCTGCCTTGGACTAGGGGTTGGCATACTCCAGTCCATGGATCAAGTCCGACCTCTATCTTGTTTTTCTTTTTTAAATAAAGTTTTATGGAAACACAACTACACTCATCAATTTATGTATTGCCTGTGGCTTCCATGGTGTTACAGTAGCACAGTTGAGTAGTTTGCGACACAGGCTATCTGGCTCATGAAGTTCCAAATATGTACTGTAAGGGACCAAAAAAAATTTCCAGTCTATGGTTCCAAAGACCCCCACACATCCAAACTTGCACCACAAAATGAATTTTTAGTAAATAGGGAGTCCTTCTCCTCCCAGGCTAATTGCTTGACTATACCTCTAGGCATCTATTGTCAGGACCAAGGCTGTTCAGACCGCAGGGAGTTGCTTCTCTCCATCCCTTCATCTCGAGTCCTGTAAATGGATGTGTCTAAATGCTGTGGAGCCTTTTGGCTTTTGCTGTTGCCAACAACACTTTCCAGTGCAGGGAGGATTTGAGCCTGGAGGAAATGCACATATGCCTCGAGGGGCCACATGGGGAGGACAAGGCAGATAGAGGCAGAGGAGCAGGACCTGACGCACATGCCCTTATTAGGATCTGTGGGTGGAGTCCTTTGGGATTCCCAGGCTAAGGCCAGATTGGTCAGGAGATCAGGGTTTTGGTAAGCTCCATGGGGGACTTATCTAAGAGAAGAAGGCCCTGGGAGGTGGGAGAGACTGCTGAGCACCAGAGTTGTTGGGGGAGTCGTATCTCCAGCTTACATTTGCTTGTGACTCAGGGGGGCTGTTACATAGGGCACGCACTTGCATGAGGGGCTAGTGGCAGTTCAAGGTCCCTGCAGGCCAAATGGTCACACAAATGGACGTAGAGGCAGTAACACCATGGAGTAGCTTAGCTGCGCTCCTGACATGGGTCCTGCAAATATTAGGGTGGAGGAGGGAGAGGGAAAGGTCGGGGGTGTCTCTTGGGTTTCTGGTGTGATCACAAAGTAGTGGAGGCTACAGGTAGTTTAGTCCATGTTGCTTTCAAAGAACTTTGAAGAATCCAGGTAGAAGATGTAGAGTCAATGTTTAGATACGTGCTACTCAGAAGAGGATATGGAGGGACTCAAGACAGAGTTGTCAGTCATGGGTAACTGAGCTCTTGGATGTGATGGAGATCTGTTGGGAAGAGGAATCTGGGAGAAAAAAAAGAACTTGGGACCCATCCTTGGCATACAGCACCTTTTTAGTGGCTGGGTAGGGAGGACAAGCCTGCTATGAAGGATGCAGGGAAGGAGAGGTCAAGGAGGTAGAGGAAGGCTTAAGAGAAGGGAGAATCAGAAAAGTTGAAGAAAAAGTGTCTTCAGAGGGAGGGTTGGGTTAATTGTGTCCCATAAGCCGAGGGCTGGATTTGACTCCTGGAAGCCATTTGTGACCCAAGAATCATTACCATGTGGCTTGGAGAAGGATGTGGAAGGCTTTGGGGATGCTATGAGGAATGCATGAGACATGAGGCATGGAAACAATGAATGTAGACAGAGAGTTCAGGGGAAGAGGGAATAAAGTGGTAGCTGGGGAAGGAAATGGGACCTAGAAAGGTTTTTTTATTTTTAAGGATAAGGGAGCCTTGGAGATGTCTAAATGCTTTTGGAAAGTTACCACCACAGAGAGAGAGGTGGATGATAAAGGAGAGACAAGAAATTACAGATGCATTCTAAACTCAGATGGCCTGTTGGTTTGCAGTCTTGCCCCACAGAATCACTCTTTGTTGAGTCTTTGGTACTTCACATGGGCTTAGGAAGCTGTGCAACCATTTTGCTGGGAGAGATGGCAAGCACAAAATGCTGAGAAATCCACATTCTGAGTCCTTACACTCACTTAACCCAACTCTCTGCACAGCATTTGGACTTTGACTCAGTTGCATCCAGAAGAGGTGTCCGTTATTTATCCTTTCAGAAAATGAATTGCATTTAAAGTAGATCTCATTTTAGATCCAGAGCCTGTAATGCTACCAGCCGGCTAAACAGAAATAGCTTGTTGCTCTCTTGGTTGATTGGAGTCTTAACAGCAGGATTTCGTGTTTCGCAAATGATTATATCCTGCATGGATATCTGACATGTTCTTCATCACTGTTTTACTCTATTAAAAATGTGGTATTCCATGAAGAAACAGCATTTAGGACACAGGGGTCTCTGAGTGGCAGAGTTTTCAGAAAAGCTGTCATCGCAAAATGAAATTTAGAATCTTAGAGATGGCACCACGCTGGGAAATTTACATACTATCAGGAAGCAGGACTGGCTGTCTGGGTTGAAAACCCTAGTAATAACGTGAGTTGTCCTAGGGAGTAACGTCAGGAAATGTAATAAACATTTTTCAAATCTACGAGCTTTTATTTTCCATCTATTTACTACACAAAGATGTTGTTGACCTCACAACTAAATATTTTTCTTGATGTGCTTTAGTCCCCCAAAAGGCAATCACTGTTACCACTCATGCCTTTTGGAGCAATCGTGCTAAGTGCTTCACATGGTTCATTTCTTCATTTCTTCATGCTTCATTTCTTCATCTTACCTTCATAACGATCTTGAGAGGTCATATTGTTTTCATTCAGTGGAGGAGAAAACTGAGGCTCGGAAAAGTGAATTGCTTCCCTAAGTGTCACATACACTGTGTGTGAGCGGCACAGCTTGGATATAAAGTCAGGCAGGATGACTGGGGCTCCTTGTTTAACGTCTTCATTTCTCCATATGGAGATGAAGGGAATTTAGCTTCTGCTCTCAGAGAGCTTCAAATCTGATTGGAAGCATATGATACGTGTCCACATAATTTTCCATAATTAGGAAACCCTCAGTTTGTTGCTCAGA
Organism: Nasua narica; assembly: GCA_028533885.1. NCBI lineage: Eukaryota > Metazoa > Chordata > Mammalia > Carnivora > Procyonidae > Nasua > Nasua narica. Next base: position 46,029,511 of record CM052804.1, read on the forward strand.
GTCCACAGTCTCTCATAGTTCATGATTTCTTTTGCAAATATATATTTGTTTTTTGTAAATACAAATAGAACATTATTTACATAGTAATGTGGAATCTGTCATTTTCATAAAACAGTATGCCATAAATATCTTTCCATGTCAGTGAATATGCACATTAAAAAATGGCTGCAAGGGGGCACCTGGGTGGCTGAGTGGGTTAAAGCCTCTGCCTTCAGCTCAGATCGTGATCTCAGGGTCCTGGGATCAAGCCCCGCATGGGGCTCTCTGCTCAGCAGGGAGCCCACTTCCCCCTTTCTCTCTCTGCCTGCCTCTCTGCCTACTTGTGATCTCTCTCCCCGTCAAATAAATAAATAAAATCTTTTTTTAGAAAATGGCTGCAAGTTTTTCTGGGTGTAACAGAGCTACCATAATTTGCTCAACCACCTTCTTATTAGCAGTTTTTAATTTTTAACCTTTTAAACATTCTTATTCATACATGCATGTACATGTGCTTGATTATGTCCTTAGGTTAAGTTTCTAGACATAGAATTCTTACTAGAAAAATATACAACTGGTTATGTCTTCATATGCTCAAGAGTAGCAGAAATATCCCTTCTGTATCTTTATCAATTCGTCAAGTAAAACAGTGGTTGCCCAGTGGAGCATTTATGTGCTTTGTTTTACTTTCTAATTACGCTCAGTCTTCCTATATATATATATATATATATATGGCACATCGTATTGCCTCTTTTATAGAATCCTTTTCATTTCCTCTGAAGTCTTCCTATTTAGTATATTTTGGTCTCCTAAGAATACTGTCCGCTTGTTACGCAGAGCACCTTTTCCTTCACATGTACAGAGCAGAGGGAGATTCAGCTCTTTCCTTATTCCATCCCTCCCTTCCTGTTTTCCAGGGTTGAAATTATGTTATCCCTTGTTTTCTATTCCTCTGGACCTTGCAGAAGTAACTTGGGTTGGAGAGACGTCTCTGGGTGGGTTCTCCGAAAGGTGCTGAGAAAGAGAGTGGTGTGAAGGATGCTTTAATGGCTCGGACCCCACAAAGGGAGAGGGAAGAAGCAGGACCACGCAGAGGAAGAAGGCAAATCTGTGAGGTTGGTCCAACAAAACCTTGACAGCCCTTCATGGAGCTGCGGAGAGAATGTTGCCTCGCCGACCTGGCCCTTTTTGCCCTCGCCTCACCAGTTGGTGGATGACGAGTGTCTCCTGACTTAACCAATAAAAAGGGAAGTTGTTCAATTAAGTTTGAATTCCAGATGAAGAATTAATACTTTTAAAATATGAGTATGTCCCCCAGGCACCTGTCTGGCTCTCGGTCAGAAGAGCATGCGATGCTCGATCATGGCGTCATGAGTTCGAGCCCGACGTTGGGTGTAAAGATTATTAAAAATAAATTAAAAACTTTTTTTTAAAGATTTATTTTTATTTTATTTATTTGAGACAGAGAGAGAGAGAGAGAGAGAGCATGAGAGGGGAGAGGTCAGAGGGAGAAGCAGGCTCCCCGCAGAGCAGGGAGCCCGATGCGGGACTCGATCCTGGGACTCCAGGATCATGACCTGAGCCGAAGGCAGTTGCCCAACCAACTGAGCCACCCAGGCACCCTAAATTAAAAACTTTTTAAAAAGATTAGTGTGTCCCTAATATTGCATGAGACACCCTTATGTTAAAAAAAAACTATTGTTTATCTAGAAGTCAAGTTTAACTGGGCATCTTGTGTTTTATCTGGCAAGCCTAGATGTGGGCACCTGACAGGGGAGTTAGGTCAGATGAGCCGGCTCTGAAAGTGCTTGTAGCTGCAGGTGATAACACATCTCATAGCTGAAGTGAACCTTCCTTGATGAGGGGTCTGGGTGGTACATTTTCATGTCCAACAGAGTTAAACCCAGAGTTAAACCCAGGACTCTCCAGTCCTGAGCTGGAACTTAAAGTCCTCAGAGAACAACTTCAATTAATTGTCAAGAAGAGAAATAAAGATTGGGAGGGGAAAAAAAATCAAGGAATTCCTAAGTGATGGAACAGAGGAAGCAGGGAGTCCAAACCATTTTTTTTTTAAAGTAGTTTGGGGAAAGCAGTTTTAAGGAGAAATGGTGAAAACACTAACCAGGAAATGATACACTTGGGGGGATATTTATGACGCTTGTAGCAGAAGGGGATGGATTGATGACGTGGGGATAAACACCAGGGTAACTCCCATAGCCCAAATTCCAAAAGAAAGTTACCAGCTTTGCCAATGAGGAGCGATCCTTCTGGAAATGCAGGAGAGAAAAAGAAAACTCACAGAAGAGAGAAAGTTGCAAGAACTTAGTTTGTGTCACCTCTGTCTTTTTAGGAAAAGAGGAATCAAGGACATCCGCTGAGAGTGAGGCATAAATGGCTGGGTTTGGAGTTTGGGAGAACTCACCACAGTGAGACTAATTTGGAATAGAGGATGCTGAGTGGACGTAACCTCCACACCTCCATTGTCTTCTGACACCACTGAACATGGAGGACGTTTACTTCAAAGTCGTTTACTTTAGGACGTTTACTTTACTTCAAAGGTCAAAGATGTTTACTTTTTTAATGAGTTTATAATCTAATAAGAGAGAAAATTCATGCAGGAAAGGATAAATAGCCCTCCAGGAAACATAAGCTCAACGCCATTTTGTGGTGACGGCAAAACCCATTCCAGTTCGAGTCAAGGACTCCTGTGAACTCAAGGAGCTGGGAAGGATTCACAAAGGAGGGTGGACTTTTCTTGGACCTTGGATAGGAATCAGATAACATGGGAAAGCGGGCATGAGTTCCAGGCAGGAGCAGTGATTCTAACAATCAGTGGTTGGGCTGGAATGTTTTAGGATCCTGTTTCAAGGATGAGCATTGCCCATCATGAGTGGCAGAGTCCATTTCTTTCCCGAGGCAAGTCTGCAAGAGCCCCCAAGTCATCTGGGGATGCTTGTTGAATTTTTATGGCTGTCTAATGACTCTTGAATGAGAGCTAAGAGGCTTGGGCTCCTATTCCTTTATTTCCTTAAGAATGGATGAGATTTCAGCTGTTCCAGAAAAGAGGACAGTGGGAGGTTCACGCCGCATGTGGGCTGTTGGCTAACAGTGCTCATTTCCCGCGACAATGAGACGGCTTGAAAAGGAATCTTCAAGAGGTCCCTGGGCTGCCTGGAGACTCCCTGTGTGGTAACACAGGACTAGTTTTGGCATTCATGAATACTAAATGAGAGCAAAGAGGTAATTTAACTTAATGAACTGAGAAAGCTTTGCAAGACTTCTTGAGTACTTCCCAGCCTATGCGTTACCTTAAGTGCCTACTAAAAGTAGAAGAGATGTGATGCTTTCTCTCTCTCTCTTTTTTATTTTTAACTCATTACTAATTCTATCTCTGTTTCCATATAAGGGTCTTAATATAGATCTTGCCCTAATACTGCCAGACTAATCTTCCTTAATTACAACTTTTATTGCATTGTTTTCCTGCTTAAAAACCTTCAATGGCTCCCTATTTCCTACTATAAAGTCTTCTTGATTTACAAAATTGCCATCATCTCTCTGGTTTTGCCTCACATGCCAACTGTATTCCTTTCTAAGCCCTAAAACATAACCAGTTGCCTTGACAAGCTTGCCCTAAATGAGGTATTTTAACACTGAACCACGGGAACCTCCATAGGACACGTACATTTAGGTATGATTTTGTCATATTTTCACAAGGGACAACCTGAAATAACTCGGTCAGATTTTTTTTTTCTCAGTGGCCTAACCGCAGCTACATTTTCATAATCTTGAAAACCCCCTCCTTCTTTTGCAGAGGTTTTTGATTATCTACCTCCCTGCCTAGTAGCGGGAATTTTCCTTAATCAATGGGGCTTTGATTATGGATGTCTAGTAAAGCCTCGGTTTTCCATAGAAGGTTTGATCAGCCTTTGCAGAAACTAAACAGCTTGTGTTTTGTCAACATCAATTCCCAGTTTAGATTAGAATCATTAGTGGCAGAACAAGTGCTATTTGGCTGAGCAGTGATAATTAAAGCAGCAAATAGGGACCTGCATAAATCTGTCCATGTTTTGCATGGATAATGGACTGAAGACACATCACAAGGACTTTTGAAATAGATGGTAACTGGAGCTTAGTGGTACCTCCCCACCCCGCACTCAGAAACCAAGTTAAAATGCCAAGGGGACATAAAAATCAGGGAAATGCCTTATCAGCCCTGGAAATGAGGATGGAGTTCCAGTAACATGTTATGAAGTTCAAAGTATCTCTGAGACAGTGCAGAGGAAGTGACCAAAGATACAAAGTCTCAGTCCCCTGTGTTTAGAAAAGACCAGTGTTGGCAGTGGTGCGTGGAGAATGGTTTACCAGCACTCCAGAAAAATAAAGCCCTGATTTGCTGCATTCCTGCCTTGGTTTTCTTGGCAGACCCGGGGAGAGATGCACAGATTTGGTTTCTGCAAGGCTACTCAAGCAGCTCATCATGCCACCGAACATGGTGGGAAATCAGCATAAGTGGTGGCTCACTTTTCCTCTGGACAGGACGTGGGGCGTGTTGAAGGGTGTGCGGCAGGCACAAGAGGCCAACAAGAGATGGGCATCAGCTCCTCAGCCTCTTCTACTGCTGGTCCATAGCTTCCAGGAGCATCGGTGCTGCGGAAGTGGAGGAACAAGTCAGTCTGGGGAAAAGTTGGGGCAGACCTGGTTTTCTCTCCATCATAGACTCTCTGCTGCCCTCTTTTTGCAAGGCAGACACTGTGGCCTCCATAAAGGAGGAGCAAAGAGAGGCCAGGTAGAAGAAAAAAACTAGATTTAGAAAGATGCCTAGTACAAAGATGCTCATAAAATTGAAAGCATGTAATATGATGAGAAAGACATGACCAGGTGTACTATTGTCATATTAAGAATGAAAATCGGTTAGGGGGCGTCTGGGTGGCCAGGCGGTTAAGCATCCAACTCTTGATTTCAGCTTGGGTCATGCTCTCAGGGTGATGAGATTGAGATCCGTGTTGGGCTCCATGCTCAGTGGAGAACCTGTTTAAGATTCTCTCTCCCTTCCCCTGCCCTCTCCTTGCTCACATACTCTCTTTCTCTTTCTCGAATAAACCAAAACCAAAACCAAAACCAAAAAAAAAAAAAAAAAACCCTAAAACCGTTAAATGGGAAAAAAGGGTTATTTGGTATTAATGAAAAATTCAAAACAAGAAAAGACTCATGAAACTTTATGTATCCCCCAAATATAATATTGAGATATAACTTTGGAAGGTGAGAAGAAGCAGTTCATACAATCTTTAACAAAGTGTGACTTTTAGAATTTGCCAATGGACTAGTTTAATTACTACATTTGATTTAATAATTATGTACCCAGATTTTTTTTAAAGATTTTATTTATTTGAGAGAGACAGTAACAGAGATAACGAAAGAGAGCAGGAACAGGGAGGAGAAGGAGAAACAGGCTCCCTGCTGAGCAGGGAACTGGATGGGGGGGGGGGGGGCTCGATCCACGGACCCTGGAATCATGACCTGAGCCAAAGGCAGACGCTCAACTGACTGAGCCACCCAGGCACCCCATACATAGATTTTTGTACTCCAAAAAATATTGGTTACTTTTAATGTCCAGTGAAACATGGTAACATGCATTCAATAAATATTTATTTTATATCTGCCAATGTTAAGCCTTATACTCGGTAGGGGACAAAATGTGAACAGGCTGGCCACAGACCTTGTCATAGGGAGCTCATATGTCAGGCACTCTTCCATAAGTAGGGGATGCAGCAGGGGACAAAATGGCCCAAGGTCCCTACTTTCATGAAGCTTATATTCTATATATTCTAGTGAAGAATACAAGTAGTAACAAAGACACATGGATCTTTCTTTTCTAACAAAGCTAATGCCACTGGGAGGGGGTGGTTGTGGTATTATTTTCATCAGAACTTTTATATATTTTAATTTTCTAAATAATTTATAATTGCAGTTTTCATGTACCTTTTGGCCCAACACTAATTTTATTTTATTTTATTTTATTTTATTTTATTTTATTTTATTTATTTTTTTAAAGATTTTATTTATTTATTTGACAGAGAGAGAGATCACAAGTAGGCAGAGAGGCAGGCAGAGAGAGAGAGGGGAAGCAAGCTCCCTGCTGAGCAGAGAGCCCTATGTGGGGCTCGATCCCAGAACCCTGAGATCACGATCTGAGCTGAAGGCAGTGGCCTTAACCCACTGAGCCACCCAGGCGCCCCCCAACACTAATTTTAAAAGAACATTTAAAAATTTCCCCCTGTTGGCTAGATTTTTGAGAGGATCACTGTTTTGTTATGTTTTGCTTTCTTTTTGCTTTCAGCCAGAGAATGTAGCTGAGAAGAAGAATAATTTCTTCTTAAATGACTTGAGGGTTTTAGAAGGGAGGGGAATGGGGGTGAGGGGATGGGTGAGTCCGGTGATGTGTATTAAGGAGGGCACAGATTGCATGGAGCTCTGGGTGTTATATGCAAACAATGAATCATGCAACATTACATCAAAAATTAATGAATTATGGTGACTAACATAATATAAAAATTCTAAAAAAATATAAAACCCATGGAAGTTTTTTTTTGTGGCCTAGTATATGATGAAATTCAGTTCAGTGTCTTCCCACTGCCCAATGTCATTGGCACCAATTCTTACATTCCACATGTTTCAGCCCTGCTGAACTTCTTTCATTTGCTTGAAACTGCCCTTTCCTTCCAATTTTAAGACTATAAGTCATGTCATTATGGGATACTTCTCTTTTCTGTTTATTGTACTCGTCAAAGTTTTTCAGAAGAACAAAACCAACAGAGTTGTGTGTGTGTGTGTGTAGAGAGAAAGATTTATTATAAGGAATTGGCTCATGTGACTTTGAAGGCTGAGAAGTCCCAAGGTCTGCAGTTGCCGAGATGAACACCCAAGAGAGCCAATGTGTGGGTCTCATTCCCACCTGAAGGGCTGAGAACTAGGACAGCCAGTGGTGGAAGGTCCACTCAGATGGCCAACAGGCTTGAGACCTAAGAAGAGTCAATGTTTCAGTTCAGGTCCAGAGGCAGGAAAAGACTGGTGTCTTGGCTCAAGGCCGTCAGGCAAGAGGAGCAAAAGGAGTTCTCTCTTATTCAGTCTTTTTGTTGTACTCGGGTTTTAGCTGATTGGATGAATCCTGCCTACATTAGAAAGGGCAATCATCTGAACTCAGTTTACTGACTCAAATGCTCATCTCACCCAGGAACGCTCTTATAGACAATAATGTTTGGCCAAATGACTGGAAACTCTGCGGCTCAGGCAACACTATGTTAGGGGCTCCTACTGGCTGCTCCCACAGCATCCGGTATGTTTCCTATCCTAACATTTTGATATAGTGCTTCCGTTTGCTTATTCAGTTGACTAGATGGTACTCTCACATCCTTCTATGTCACCTGATCAGAGAGGCCTTCCTGAACTCCATTTCTGAAATAGCGTTCTAGCCCATCACTCTCTCACTCTGCTTTATTATCCTTCACCTAACGTACTTGTGTGTCTCTGTTATTATCTGAGTCCTCCCACTAGAATATAAGCTCCATGGAAGTAGAAATTTTGTCTGTTTTATTGACTGCTGCATCCATGACTTCTGGAAGAGCTCCTGGTACTATGTGGGTATCCAACTGATATGCAGTTAATAAAATACACGAATAAACAAGAATAATTTATTATGACTAAGTGTATTATAGGCATATAAGAATGGTTCAACATTTGGTAATATGTAGAAAATTCTGTAGGTGTAATTAAAGCAATTAATATGTAGAAGATTTTTAAATGTCATAATCTTGATGTCAAAAAGGAAAGGATTACTAAAAAAAAGCCACCCCAACAAAACAAAACTTTAGCATCTATAATTGAAGTTTTATTCCTTGAAATGACAAAAAAAAATGGTAGCTATGGTGAAACATGAAAGTCCTTGTCATTAAAATGTATCAGAATTCAGTAAACTATGATCTATAAGCCAAAACCCTTTATGCTTATTTTTTATTTATTATGGATAGCTGTCTTCATGCTACAGTGGTAGAGTTGAGTGGTTGTGACAAAAATAGTATGGCCCCCAAAGCTAACAATATTTACTGTTTGGCTCTTTACAGAAAAAGCTTGCTGACCTCTGACAAAGAACAAGAGAAAAAAAATCCGCACACATAGATATTGTCAACCTTATTCTAGAATTTCCATCAACACACGTATATATGAAGTAGAAAAAAGAGGCATTAATTAGTAGGAAAGACTAGAGAAAATTACCATTATTTGGCACTATTAATTTTCTACACAGGAAACTCAAGAGGCTCAATTCAAAGCCATTAGGATGATCAAGAAACTTTGCCAAGATGGCCCAGTAAAAGGTAACTAAACATCCATGCAATTCAGTAACAGATATAATCAGTAAAGAGAAACACATGCCTGGCATAGCTTATACTTTATGTTCTTTTCCATGAAATGTATATAACTTTATTCAGAGTAATAAAGACTTAAGTAAGAGAAGAGTCCTTTCACATTCTTGGACAGGGAGATTCAGTATCATGAATATGTCAACTCTTCCAAAATGAATCTTCAGATTTAATGCATTTCCACTCAAAATCCCAAAAGGAAAAGAATATCCAGGAAGTTCTTGACAACAATTATTTTTGTGTGTATCAGTCAGCCTAAACTAGGTTGCAGTTCAGTAACATACATTCCCTGCCTCTTTAGTGGCTTAACTCAGCAATGACCTATGACTGATGTGACATGGCCCACCGAAGGTTGACTTTTTTGTCTTCTTACACTGAGATTCAGGCTGAAGTAAGAGCCTCCGTCTCAGATATTGCTGGGAATTGTGGCTGATAAAAGAGATCTCTAGAGGGTCTCAGTATAAGGTCCTGGAAATAACACACGTCCAGGTGTTCACAAGCAGTGCTAGAACAAGTCACAAGGCTCCATCCAAAGGCTGGTTGTGAATCTGATTCCTTCCCCAAAGAGAGGACCAAATGACAGTTGGCAGCAGTGACTCCCCACTAAGGTGGGGATGGGACACTGGCAAGAAGACTCTGGTTTACCAGGCAGAAAGATTTGTTTTAAGTTGCAGTCATTAAGAGTATGGTGCTGTTTTATGATGGACAGACCAATTAATGCACAAAACAGAAAGGCCCCAGACAGAGCCATTTATTTAGAATTAAGCCCATGATAAAAGTACCATTAATGGAAAAAAAAAAAAAAAACTAAAGTCGGCATTGTCTTGAAATCTTAAACTCTGGCATAATTGGTGATTCCAGACAATGTTAATAGGATGTTAAAAATCATAGCAATTAAAAAAATAAAATAAATAAATGGGTGAGTAACAATAGCATAACATTTTCTGAAAGCTTTTTCAGTTTCTAACCAGGACCCCTCATAGATTAGTTTGGCTTTTTTGTGAACCTTACATACCTGGAACCACCCAGTATGGTTTTTTTTTGTTTCTTGTTTTTTTGTTTTTTTACTGGTTTCTTTTGTTCAACATTTTCTGTGAGATTCATCGATGTTGTCACATGTAGAATTAGATCACTTGTTTTCACTGATGCATGGTTTTCTAGGGAATGAACAAATTATAATTATCTAGATTATTGTTGATAGAATTTGATGGATTAGGGTTCTTTTTTCTTTTACTATTAAAATTAATGCTGCGATTCTTGTGTATATATTTTGTTGTACAAGTCTTTGGTGCACATGGGATATATAACTGTGGGTAGAATTTTTAAGTCATCAATCATCCATATATTCAACTTGAGAAGTGAACACCAAACAATGCTTTAAGGCAATTGTGTTAATTTACATTTCTATCAGCTGTGTATGGAAGTTTCTGTTTTTTCACATTATTGCCAAAGCTTAGTAATATTAGTATTTATGGTGAGATTGACTTAGTATCTCATTGTAGTTTTAATTTTCATTTTCCTAATGAAAAATGGCATTGAGCACCTTTATTTATGTTTATTGTCCATTCGAATGTCCTTTGTTAAATTCTTTTTCAAGGTTCTTGTCTAGCTTTTTGGGGGCAGTGAAGGATGTTCTGTTCCTTTATATTGAATTGTAAGAGTTCTTTACATATTCTGGCTGCAATCCTTTTATTGGATTTTGCAAATATTTCCCCTGTTTGGTAGCTTGTATTTTCACTCTTTCATGGTGTCTTTTTATTATTTGCAATATTAGTGCAGTCCCAATATATTGTTTATTCCTTTTATGATTAGCTTTTTTCCTGTTTAAGTAGTCCTTCCCTAGTCCATGAGCATGCAAATATTCTTTTAGATTATTTTCTAGAAGCTCTATTGTTTTATCTTCCACATTTATAATTTCTATTCAACAGGAACTTATTTGTGTATATGGTGTGAGGTAGGGAATCATGTTTTATTTTTTTCCCATATGGCTGTCATATTCCTAAGTAGCAGGATATATCATGTTCATGTAAGGTCAGACTCAATATTGTGAAAATACCAATTATCTCCAAATTGAGCTATACATTTAGTGCAATCCCAATCAAGGAACCAGCAGATTTCTTTGTGGAAATTGACAACCTGACCTCTAAATGCATTTAGAAATGCATAAGACCAAAAGTACCTTCCTAAAGAATGACAATGTAGGAATATGTATTCTACTGGATATCAAGATTTACTATCAAGGTACAATAATTAAGACCAGGCAATAGACACAGAACAAATAGACCAGTGGAATAAAAAGAAAGTTGAGAAATAGATACTCATACATAGCTACTCGATTTAAGATGAAGGTGACATTGCATAACAGTAGAGAAGAGATAGTCCTTAAAATACTTAATTCTGGGGTGACTGGGTGGCTCCGTTGATTAAGCGTCTGCCTTCAGCTTAGGTCATGACCCCAGGTCCTGGGATGGAGCCCTGCATCGGGCTCCCTGTTCATTGGGGAGTCTGCTTCTTCCTCTGCCTGCCACTCTCCCTGCTTGTTCTCTCTCTTTCTCTCTCTCTGTCAAATAAATAAATAAAATCTCAAAAAAGAAGAACATAAACAAATAAGATAAACTACTCTAATTTTAAGTGTAGTAACTGAAATTAGAAATGTAGTAAGTTAAATATTTTAGAAATGTGTCATTTTATTTATTTTTAAAAAGATTTTATTTATGTATTTGATAGAGTGAGAGAGAGAGCAAGTATGAGCTAGAGGGTGGGGAGAGCGGAGGCAGAGGGAGAAGCAGCCTCCCCACTGAGCAAGGAGCCAGACACGAGGCTCGATCTAGGACCCCAGGATCATGACCTGAGCAGAAGGCAGGTGCTTAACTAACTGAGCCACTCAGATGCCCCAGGTATGTGTCATTTTAAAGCATGATATCCTTTGATGTTTTGTGATTTTAATGGTTCTAGAGTTAAGGGAAAGGTCTGAGATGTTTAAGGTTCAAATAAATGTAATCAATTAAAGCATGTAGTTTAAACATCTGCCCTATGCTCAGAATTCTGCCATCTCTCTAGAAGCTTATCTTGACTGCAGACAAAATGTGTAACTAGACAAGGAAGCACTTGAGAACTTCCTTTGAGAATAACACTGTTCAAATATTGCAGGACTACTGAAGACAGAAATATGGTTGACCTTTCTAGGGATTTTTAGAGTTTTACATGTGATGATCAACTCAGCACACACAAAAAGAGAAGAAAAATGGATGTCTAAAAATGGTCAATTAGATGTGTGGTCAAGGGGTACAAAATATTGGAGGAAGGAGGCATTGGATTGGACTCCCGTGTTAGCAGAGCCCTTCTCAAAGAAGATGGATTTGTGGTGAGCCTGGAAATATGGGCTTAGAGAAGGAGATGGGATGAGTGTAAAGTTAACACTGGTGTAGGCAGATGGGAAAACCCAAAAGATGGGGAAATGAGCACTCTATTTGTCTATGTTTTGGGGGGGTGTATGTGTGTGGGGACAAGCAGCAGAGTGGGGTAGAACCTTTCGATTGGTGAATAGTGGAAAATAGCTTGAGTTGGTGGGCTGGGACCATGTTATGGGGGAACTTAAAAGATAGCAAAGGAATTCAAATTTACGTAAAAGGCAGGAGAGAGCTGAGACTTGTCTGTCGTGCTTATCCCTTTACCCCCTGTGCGTAGCAGAGTGCATGGCACATGATGCATCCTCATAGATACCTGTTGAATAAATGAATGGAAGAAATAGTAGGATTTGAGAAGTAATAGCTGGTTTAGCCCATAAAACTCCCAAGAGAGCTATCATCTCCCACATGAAGCACTTCCAGGACACCGATAGTC
>CM052804.1:46042243-46081493 GCA_028533885.1 Nasua narica
CTCCTCAATACCCACCACCAGGCTCACCAAACCACCCACCCTTACCCCCTCTGAAACCCTCAGTTTGTTTCTCAGAGTCCACAGTCTCTCATGGTTCATCTCCCCCTCTGATTTCCCTCGATTCACCCTTCCTTTCCTTCTCCCAATGTGTTTCTTAAATTGTCTTTCTTCCCCCATTGTAAGTCTCACCTCCCACTACTTTGCCTTGTCCCCTATAGGCACATGGCAAGCACTCAACACAAATCTGTTGAATGTTGAATACTCTTAGGTCATACCAAGCATTTCCTAGGTGTCACGCACAGGTACTTTATAATCATATTATACTTCATCCTCGCACTGACCCTAAAAGGTAGGTTCAACTATTCCCATGGCATAGATGAGAACTTGGAGTCAGAGAGAGGTTAAGTGGTTTGACCAAAGTCACACAATTAGTGGGGTTCACTCTCAGGAGCCTGGCCTAGAACCTATACCCTAAGCCACAGCTATCCTGAAAGAATGAGTGATAGTGGGGTAACCTCTTGTATCTAACCCCCTTTGTCTGTATAGATTACAGAATAAAGAGTTCGCTAGGGATGACAAAAAAGAAAAAAAAAAAAAGATGGCAGTTGCTCCTTGGGGATTTCTTAGTAAATCTTCTTACATTGGATCTAGGAGCGGAGCAAAGAAATCCAATTCTTCCCTAGCCGTAGCCCTCAGGGACCCTGTGATTTATGTATGATTTCATTACTCTCTTCCTCTCCTGTGGTCTTCCTAGCTCAGGGCTTCAGCTACTGCTAAGTTCTGCCCTCCATCCAGTTTCTTCACTTCTACTAAGAACCATCTCCTCCCGAAAGCAGTGGACCAGGGAAGGGCCAAGAGCTAGAAGGGGTATGGTTTGCTGGTAACTACCGATGGAACCTTGGGCCTCATTTTCTTCATATGTAAAATCCTAGGAACGATCTCTAAGGTCCATTTAAAAGGTTTATCATATTATGACTTAGGAGGCGTTTTACTTAGACCTCGATTGAGGACCTCTTTGCACTGTTTCTTCTCTGCCCATGTTCTCATTTCATGAGTCTTACATAACAAGGTTAGAACAACTTCATAAAACAGACCAGACATTCTTCTGATGCCAAAGCATTTGGTAGTGCTGACTTAGGCTCTCTGATTCCCTGCCTTTGGAATTTCTAAAGTAAATTCTTTCATCCATCCATCTAAGAAATATTTACTGAGCACCTACTATGTGTAAGGTCTCATGTCAGGCATTGGGAATATACATAGTCTGCACCCTCATGGAGCGAGTAGGGATAAAGTTACTAATAAAAGAAAAATCACAGAAATCAATGTAAGAATGTTGCAGTAATATGTACTGTAAAAGGGAAGTGTATGATGGTATGGAAACAGACATTGGTGGTGTGGGATTTGACCTAACTGAGACAGTTAGTAGGGGCCTTCCTAAAGAAGTGACAAGCTAAACCCTAAATGATAAGTAGAAGTTCTCTAGAAGATAAGTGGTAAGGAAGTTCTAGGCAAAAAGAATGGCATATGCAAAGGTCCTGTGGTAGGAGGTAGGATTGCATGCTTTGGGACTAAATGTTTAGTGTACTTGTTGTGCACAAAACACAGAGACCTACTCAGAGAAGTCAGGGATGACAAGGAAATTAGGGAGAACAGAAGTCAGCAGGCCAAGGCATTTTAGCCTCCTGCAGAAGACTATTCCCACCCAGTTGGATCTCCTCAGACTTAGTTCTTCCTTAAGCAACCTATGAAAATTTTAGCTTGAAGAAAGGACAATTAAAATTCATTAGTTTTTTTTTTAATCCTTTCTATATCACTGTGCTGGGAGATGTCTTCAGAATTGAGAAGAAATTCTCCATCAGTTGTCAATTGGCACCAAGGCCTGGACATGAGGAATCTGGCGAAGAATTCATTCTTGTCCTACCCTTTCTGGCTATGCTGCAGAGGATGGCTGTGTGCATTCTGGCCGACTTCCTGCTCCCAATCAACCAAAAGAAGGTGTAGAGAGTGAACACAAAGCATTTGCTAGAGAAAGAAAACCAAAGGATCAGAGACGTGACCAAAAGCCAGAAGGTTTTGCCTTCCAGTTGTTCTGAAAGAGAACTCAAGGGCTATTTTCCTCTGGAGAAATAACATAATCAACAGAGGCTGGAAGTTTCAAAATAAAGTTTAGAAAAAATAAATGGAGGTGATTCAAAACAGTGGTAATTACCCATTCTTTCCTCATTCTAGATGACTCACACTGGATCAATAACCCAAATGACTTTCTTCTCATTAGTCCCCAAATGGAGAACTTTGCCAGGGTAGTAAGAAGGAGAGTTGATGTGTGTTAGCTGAATTCAGTTTCATGGATGCTTAATGCCCCCACAAGCTTAAAATACAATACCTGCTTTACAGACTATAATTATCCGTGACGGAGGAGATAATTGAGAGAGCTACTGGGGGTTTCTAAGCAAAAAAAACCCACCTCTGCCTCCATCATCTGTAAATTAAGATGCTGGCAAGTCAGTCTGGAGAAATGTGAGTGCTAGTGTGTTAAATAAACATTTTTTAAAAAGGAGCTGCTTGACAGTTATTTTTAAGAGTCTGGCCTATATATTTTTCCTTCATCCAAAGAGCTCAAAATTGGCTTAAGTGAAGATTAATTGAAAAAGTTCACCTCAAGAGTATGATTAAGTCTGGAAAATTTTAGCCAATAGGGGAATTTTTCATAAAATTATGACTAAGTGGAAATAGTGTTATAATGGAAGTCTGTGTATAATGGGCACCATTAAAATTATATACGTATATATTTGAGCATCAACAGGTAACTGACTTACAGGGTTACAATTCTGTGAAGGGTTTCTGGTGATATTATAAGCTACAGGCACAAAGCGCGAGTCATCCAAATTCCTAAATAGAATTATAGTTAGATTAAAAAATATTCTTGCCATAATTATACACCAGGCATGGTTTGGGTCTTATAATTAACTTCTCTATGCACGGGCTTTGCCTATGTAATAATGGGTAATCCAATTCACATGTAATGGAATCATAGGATATTCAAAATAGGAAGGAGCCTCTAATTTTCTAGTTCATCCTCAGCACAAAATTCATAAGGAAAACAAATAAACAGCACAGCAATCTTGCAAACACTGCCTGGCAGCCAGGTTAGATAATTTGCAGATACAGAAGTTCAGGATGGAGGCCAAAACTCCAGTGTCTTAGCTCAGTCCTTCTCATGGTTTAGGATTTCAATTTCCTTCTGGTCTGCTACTAGTCTGCAGTTTATAAGGAATTCTAGAACTTTTAATTCTAGAGGATTGTAGGCATGTCCCTCTGGTTGCTGGAAAGGAGTAAGCAGGTAAAAAGTGATTCTCAAACTTGAACGTGGATCTGGAGATCTTGTGGGTGCAGATTCAGATATATCCGGTCTGCGATGTGACTCTGAGAATCTCCCAAGAGGTGCTGATGTGCTGGTCCCAGCACTTCACTTTGAGGACCAAGGTGTTAAGAGGACTTTTCTCACAGCTGGATTTGCATGCAGACACTGAACATAAGCTCGATTGTCTTTTTCTGTGGAATGCCTGGGCGACTGATGAAGATCAGGGGTACCTCCTTCCAACCTACCCTTGGCTTGGCTCCTAATTAATTATAAATGGATATCAAATATAACTGTGAGATCCATCAGTAGTATCTAGACTCAATGAATCTAGAAAGGTCATCTGCCCGCCTGCTGGGGTTCACCCAGCATCTTGAGTTGTATGTTTATATCTTTCATCAGATGTGGGAAGCTTTGAGCCATTATTTTTTTTTAAGTACTTTTTCTCTCTTCTTCCAGAACACCAATGGCATGAATGTGAGATATTTTTGTTATAGTCCTCTTGGTCCCTGAAGCTCTACTTATTTTTTTATGTTGTTTATCTCTCAGTTGCTCAGATAGGATGATTTCCACTGTTCAGTCATCCAATTCACTGACACTTTCTTCTCTCCTTCTATTCTGGTATTGAGCCCATCTGTCAAAATTTTATCTCTGTATTTTCTTTCTTTACTTTTTATATGAACCATATTTTGACATTTTAAAATTTCCATTCAGTTCTATTTCTTGGAGGAGCCTTTCTGTTTCTGCATCTGTTTGGGGCTTTTTCTAATTGCTCACTTTATTAAAGCAGCTTCTGTCTGATTATTTTAACCTCTCTTACCTCAGTGCTGTCTTCCAGTCACACACTTTGAGATCTTGCTGGTTCCTGGTACACTGAACAATTTTCAGTTGAAACCCAGATATTTTTGTTTTATGCCATGAGATTCTGGATCTTATTTAAACTTCCTGGTTGAACTGGGTTTTTCTGACACTGCTCTGGCAGGGGAAGGACGTTGCCACCTTGTTTCTGCCAGATGGAGATGAAACCCTAGGTTCTCCACTTGGCTTCCATTGATTCCTGAGGGAGCACGTGGACTACTCTTTTCTCCTGGGGGGCATGGGATTTCCAGCTCCCCAATGGTCTCCACAGACACCATGAAGAGCCCCACAGGCTTGTAACTGGCCCATGGGGATGGAATTTCCTGCTTCTTACTGCCTTTCTGTGGCACCACCTGAGAGGATAGGGGGGGTGAGCACTTCATTACAGTGAGGGTGGGAGTCTAGTCCCTCTTCACTGACAGGGTTGGGATGGGGGCTGCATTTTTTCTATGGAGTTAGGCTGGAGTGGACAGGTCATTATCTAAAAGTTTTCTGTCTTGTTACACTGCCCATTCTTAGCCCTTTGGTTCCAGAGGTCAGGCTTTTCTTGGTGTGTCTGGGAGTCTGTTGACGTCTCCTGCTTGCTGACCTCTCCAGCCCCAAGACCGGAACATGCGACACAAAATCAGGGGACTTGCTACTGTGCTATGTTCTGAGGTCCTGGTGCTCCCTCTTCTCTTCACCACCTCCCAGGGTCTTTTACTTTCCTTGTCCTTAGGGGGAAGGACAGGGAAAAGGACACTTACTCACCTTCCTAGAAGTGGAGGTCACTATAATAATAATTATTATTTTATTGTCATGCTTTTACTTTCATATGAGGGGTCATATGCAACAGGCAACACATATGAGTTCACAACTTGCCTGTCTCACTTAGCATTATGATTTTGAGAAATCTATTGATATGTAAGGATCTAAATCCAAATTTACTTCTAATAGTTGTTGACCCAGGTATAGGATCAATGACCTGGTTTAGTGAAGCATGCCTACAAGCATGAATTAAGTATCTTTCATCACCTGGCATTCGAATAGAAGATTCACAGGGACTATATCTACATTACTTAGCTGATATGTTTATTTGGTTGGTTGGTTGGTTGGTTGGTGGGTTGGTAGGTTTTTGTCACAGAAGATATATTTTAATAACCTTTTGGATGATGGAATACTTCGAAAATGGGGAGAGAACAGGGGGCATTTAGAGGTTATGGTAAATAACAGCACTGGGCTTATAGCAACAATGACAACAAAATTATAATTACTATTACTGCCACTAGTGGATTATGCCCTACTGTGTAGCAAATGCTATCTTATCTGTTTTCATGGCATGTATGTGAGGTTGGCATCACTTTTATTTTATAGATAAAGAAACGAGCTCACAGGAATCACCAAGTTTTCTCAAAGTCATCTAGTTCATACTTGTCAATTGAATCCATTCTGTGAATTTTTCTCAGTGAAAGAAAGCCTTCTCTCAAATTGTAAAAACAGAAAAGAAGATTTATTATCTCATAAAACATCAGTGGCATCATCAAGATCCAGGTTCTTTCCATCTTTCTGATCTGTCAAGCCTTGCTTCCCTAAGGGCACAAGGTGGTTGCTGTAGCTCCAGGCATTGCATGTAGAAGGGGCACATTTGTGTGTAATAATATTTATTAGAAGTTCCCCCCAGAGGTTTTTCTGTGCCATGTTCCCCAGAATTTCAACATACATACCAGTTATATAATTTGTAATAATTAGTGGGGCCCAGTGCAAAGTTAAAATGTGGCATCTCTCATGCAAGTGTTATTAAGAATTTCAAGATGACAGCAGAGCAAAAAAAAAAAAAAAAAAAGATGACAGCAGAGCATTAAATCAAGTGTGGGGGTCCTTCTAAGACCAGGACCCTGTGCAGCTGTATGGGTTGCATGTCCGTAAAGCTGACCTTGCCCATAAGTATAAGCTTAACCAGTTTCAGACAAAGAGAAGAGGGTCATATCACTGGCCTGGCTAAGCTGAGATTTGTTCCTGAAACTTGGGGTACAGGCTGCTCTTCTGAACCACAAGGAGAGGGATGGAAACCAGAATAAAATCAAGATGTTGCCATTGCAGGGAGTTGGGAAAGGGCTGTTGGCTGGGAATCATTTGTCCAGTTTGAGTATATGTATCTCTGCTTGCCTCCTTTCATTTTGCTGTCCCCCAAAGGTTCATATTTCTGAGCTGTAGCTCAGTTCTGCCGCTATGTGAACTTGGGCGTGTGTTTTCATTTCTCTGAATTTCGATTTTCTCATTTGTAAAAGTAGAACACATGAGTACACCCCAGAATTTGGGGTGTAGCCCTTGTGCCCATGTATGTCCATCACCATAGGGTGGAATCTTGACGCTCCACCCAGGTGATGATTGCAGCAAGTCTGTAATAACTTCTACTCCTTCTCTAGTATGTGGTCAGGGATCTCCTTGGGCTAATGAGGCCCTGGGAGATGTTAGCAGGCTCTGTTTCCTGCATTTGGGGGCTGAAGGAAGGGGAGGTAGGGAAAAGGCTCTATTTTCTTTCGTTCGTTCTTTCTTTCTTTAAAAATTTTATTTATTTATTTGACAGAGAGAGGCACAGCAAGAGAGGGAACAGAAGCAGGGGGAGGAGAGGGAGAAGCAGGCTCCCCGCTGAGCAGGGAGCCCGATGCAGGGCTCAATCCCAAGACCCTGGGATCATGACGTGAGATGAAGGCAGACACTTAGGGACTGAGCCACCCAGGAGCCCCAAGGCTCTATTTCTTGTTTCTGGCACAGAAGGAGGGGCAGTGTGGTATAAGTCCTAGCCTATACAGCAGAGACTTGGTCCTCTATTCCATTAGAGTCAGAGGCACTGGAATAGTGTCCTCTCATAACACGTATTTTGGCTCATGTGCTAGCCTCCCTCTTAGAGCATGTAGTAGACGGTAAGATGACAAGTACTTCTCCACTTTTCATGCCCTCTGTGTTACATTGCAGCTTCGGTCATTCAAAGCTGGAGACTCAATTTCTATCCGTGAATCTGAGCTGGCCTCATGGCCTACTTTGGGTGGGAACACAAGAAGGAGGAGTGGGAGAGGGAGATGTAGGCTTCCCACAGAGCAGGGAGCCCGATGTGGGGCTCGATCCCAGGGCCATGGTATCATGACCTGAGCTGAAGGCAGACACTTAATGACTGAGCCATCCAGGCGCCCCCCCCATCATTTTTTCTATATTCTGTTGATTAGAAGCGGGCCATGGGTCCTACCCACACTCAAGGAGAAGGGATTACACAACTGTATGAACACCAGGAGGCAGGGATCTTGGGGGAGAGTCACCTTGAAGTCTGTCTGCCGTAACCTCCAAAGAGGTAGACAGTAAACATATAGGATCTGCCTTCTTTGCTCTCTTCCTGTCTATAGAAGTGAACTTTACCAAGTCATCTACTCTTTCTCAGGGCTTTTGCCCCAGAAAGACTGTAGGGCAACTGACTGTTTTCAGGTTATTTGGATCCAAATGGAGAGATGTCTCAGCAATTAATAAAAATGACACTGAGTTTAATGAGGATAACTCTAGTCAAAATTACCCTCATTTTACTTCTGTAGGAAGCGTATCTTTCTTGTCTCTTCTTTTGTTTCAACATCTCTTAGAATGAGGCTTCTCGGGGCGCCTGGGTGGCGCAGTTGGTTAAGCAACTGCCTTTGGCTTGGGTCATGATCCCGGAGTCCCGGGATCGAGTTCCACATCGGGCTCCCAGCTCCATGGGGAGTCCGCGTCTCACTCTGACCTTCTCCCTTCTCATGCTCTCTCTCACTCTCTCTCTTTCCTAATAAATAAATAAACAAAATCTTTAAAAAAAAAAAAGAATGAGGCTTCTCTAGGGCCCCTCAAAGAAGGTTGATAATGTATTGAATTCACGTAAAGCAGGAGAATAGCACTGATACAAAGGAACAGGGTAAGAACTTAAAATGCTCTTGCCTGTCAGGTTTTGCCTAAGGGAGCAAAATAAAAATTTACTTGGGAAAGGAAAGTTGATCAAATGCCAGCTAGAAGGGAAGTTGCAAAAACCAACCCTGGAAAAGAAGAGAACCAGGTCACAAGCATCCAATTTTGATACAGCTTTTTAAAAACAGAATTGTATTTAAAACATTTTTTTCCCTTGCACACCCCTCTGTTTGCCATGTGACAGTACTAAAATGGGTTAGAATTCACATTTTTCCCTGGTCTCAATTTCTTTCACCCCTTCCTCAAATTGCCTTCACAATGGAGCATCCGTATGTCCAAACAAACAGACAAGTGAGGAGATTAATGAACTGACCTTTAACCCTCTAAGTATTTATTCCAGGGCTCAGGGGGGAGGCATGTCTGTGCCAGTGAAAATCCCAAAACTGTCTCTGATAATTTGGTATTAAAGATAGCTCTGTCAAAGTCTCCTGAGGCAGAGTGAGCATCGCCCTTCTCCTGACCCCAAGCTCATAGCCCTTATGTTCGTCTCTCCCCATTCAGACAGATTGTACCCCATCCCTTTACCATTCTCCCTTTAGAAGAATTTTTTTTAACAATGATATTAGCTGCCATTTATTACACACTTATTACATCAGATACTGTGTTTAGCTCTTTTCATCATCATCATCATCATTTCACATCTCTGAGCACTTACTATATGAACAGTAAGTCTCATATTCTTTCATTTGAATTTCGTACTAGCTGTTTGAAATAAGCAATTAAAAGAGAGAGAGAGAGAGAGGATCAGCTACTTACTCATTCCTTAAGGAAATGTCAGAAGACAGAGGGGAAATTGGCTTTCTTAAAAACTTGATTAGATGAATATGGCTCTTGAACATTTTCTGTATATGTCCTTGTCACAGCAATGTGGGGAATAATTGGTGTTCAAAGCCAAATGCTGATATAAAGAGAATTATTCTTTCCAGACCTCTGATCACTCCTCAAATTCATATACGTACACGCACATATATATGATTGCAAGAGGGTAAGCCCTCTCTTTCTTTGCATGCATGGTACTTACAATGTGACAATACTGTACTCTAGAGGGGAAGGGCACAAACGTGAATCAGGATCATAGAACTATGCCACAGTGGTTGCCATGGAGTCAAATGACAAGTCTGTTATGGCTGCTAGTGTCCAAAGATGACCTTTCCCTATATTGCCTGCCATCACATGGCCGTGTTCTCCCTGTGTGCCTGTGTGTCTCTGCTCTTCTTAAATGGCAACAGTCCCATTGGACTAACCAGCTGGAGCACTTGGGAGTTCGAGAGGCAGGTAAGGCATGCAGGTCATAGTGTAAGAGCCAAGGATGACATTTATAGGCTTATTACAATGAAATGACACAATCCATTCCCCTTATGCAATCATCCTGCTACCAGAACTATTAAAAACAGGTTTCTTATACTATCAACGTTAATTATTACCCAAGAACTTGTGCGACAGATCTATTGGATGGGGGCTAGGGTCCCCCTATCAAGAGGTAGAGCTTATTTTCCCTCCCCTTGAATCTTGGCTGTCTCTGTAACCATTAACAGTGAAAAACAAAAGAATATAGTTCTTTCAAGTTCAGGCTTTAAGAGACCGATGGCTTCTGAATGCTGCTTTCTGCAATTTCAGTCTTGGAAAGATGCTGCCATGTTCTAAGGAAGACCAAGTAGCTATGTGGAAGGGACCTCACGGAGGAGAACTGGAACCTCCAACAAAAGTGGAGTGTGTGCAAGAGGAAAAAAGAGAAAGAGGAAAAGAGGGTCGTGCAAGAGAAAAAACTGTTTTAAATGCAATTCTGTTTTTAAAAAGCTGTAATCAAAGTTGGACATTTGTGACCTGGTTCTCTTCTTTTCCAGGGTTGGTTTTTGCAACTTGCCTTCTAGCTGGCATTTGATCAACTTTCCTTTCCCAAGTAAATGTTTATTTTGCTCCATTGGGCAAAACCTGTCAGGCAAGAGCAGTGTAAGTAATCTCATGCTGTCATTTTCCCAGGTGACAGTGAGCATCAATTGCCATCTGTGTGAGTATGGCCATTTTAGACTCTTTAATACCCCTGTCGATACCAAAAGAAGTACAACTACCCATCTGATCCATGGATGTGAAAGAATAAATTGTTCTCTCTTAAAGGCATTATATTTTGGGTTTGTTTCTTAAAGCCATTATATTTTCGGGTGGTTTGTTATGCTGTCCTTATAACCAGAATTACTACTGTTTCTCCATACAAGATTATTTTCCATAAGCCCTTTGTTGGGAATGTCTTTCTTTTCCTTCCTAATACTTCTGTCCCCTTGAATTCATGTTGCAGAAGGATCAGAGCTAATCCAAGACTCCTTGCTGCAGGGGAAGCACATAAGCCTCCCCCTTGGAGGATCAATCAGGACCCTGATAGAGCTCCAGGGAAAGGAGAGAGGCAACTGATTGACTAAGTTTTCTTTCCTAGAGAGAAAGGATTTCTTTTACTTTGATTTCAATGTTCCATATCTCTACTTGACAACAAAAGTGGTGCAGTTTGAGGACCTTGATTAGATGTGGACTTCCAAGAGGGCTACTTTGGCAAACACACATTATCTATAATGTTCCCCCAGGCTTCTGAGGGTGTACTGGGATCCACCAGGAAGGACTACCGTGTCCCCCATGCTGCTAGCATGCCCCATATGTGTACTCAATCTTTAGGGTTTCAGGAGCTACGATGCACTGTAAGGACAGCTACATATCATTTGATTCCATGCCATTTTCATCTGATCACGCTTCCATTTTATTTATTAATTTGTAGACTCTAGATTACATTTTAATGGTCTGCTTTGCATTCTCCTCCCTCTATTTTTCTGGTTGATAAAATTTTAAAAGGACATCTGTTGTGCTAAAGATGACTTTTTACTTAGGACGCCAAGTCATTGGAAGGTGTGGTAGCAATTTTTCTTGGGTAATAACCTCCCCTATCTTATCAAACCAGGCTTTCGTCGCAGAAGGGCTTTCTTAATTCAATTGTTGTTTAACTTTGCCATTTGTTGACTGGCTAAATGAATGGCTCCCTCTCACACCTCATTCTGACTCCTCACACATTTGTCTTTAGCTCTAAGGAAGGGAGCCTGGAGTCTGGAGACCTGGCCAGTGACTAATGAGAAATTCTGATGCGATTTTATAAGATCTTTAATAAAGAATCTATTTCCTTTAGTGAACGGAGAAAGGTAGAGAGAAGCTGTGTGCCAAGATATAATTGCCGTCACCATCAATGGCAAGTCTTTAATGAGTGCCTCCTGTATGCAGAGCCCTGTGTTATGTCTGTGGCAGTGGTTCTTAAGTGGGAGTCATTTTGCCTACCCCCACTTTCCAGAGAACATTTTTCAATGTCTGGAAACATTTTTAATTGTCACAGAGTGGGATGGGGGGGAGGACACTACTGGTACCTAGTGGGTGGAGGTCAGGGATACTGCTAGACATTTAAAATATAAAGACAGTCCTCCTCAGCAAAGAATTATCAAGCTCAAAATGTCATGAGTTCTGGGGTTGAGAAACCCTGGTGTGTGGATATAAAGACATTGAACCTGGATCCCCTCGTCATGGAGCAGCATGAGGACAAAGGAAATGGAAATGGAATATGGGTGAGATGAGGCATGACCCAAAGAGGGATCAGGCAAGCCTTGACTCAACACCACACACAGTTTTTCATAGAGTAAAGTCATCCAAAGCAAGGAAGGACACTTACCCACGAGACATGATAACCCCTAGCTGAGATAGAGACACAAGGAAAAGAGAGCTGTAGTGTTCCTCTGGGTTTGGGCTGAGTTCCGTGTGTGTGTGTGTGTGTGTGTGTGTGTGAGTTTTCTATATTCCTTTCTTTCTGGAGAGAGATCTCCAGCATCAGAGACTTTAAATAATCTCTTGAAGCTGGTAACTCTCAAATTTCTATCTCAAGACCAGTCCTCCTCTGACATTTGGACTCCACCCAAATAAGTTGATTTTTTAAAAAATCATTTATTTTAGGAGGGTGAGAGAGAGGGAGAGAGAAACTTTAGCAGACTCCACACTCATCATGGAGCCTGACTCAGGGCTTGATCTCACAACCTCGAAATCATGACCTGAGCTGAAACCAAGAAGCAGATGCTTAACTAACTGAGCCACCCAGGGGTCCCCCAATTATGTTGATTTTATGTTTCCATGTGGCTATCTTGTAGATGTTTCTAACTTAATGTGTTCAAAATGGAACCTTTGATTTTCTTTCTCAGACTTGTTCCCTGTCCCCCAAATATTTCTTCTTCTAGTGAATATGCATCATCTTGCCAACTGTTTAGGATGAGAATATGATTCCTCTCATTTTCCAAATACATATTTTGAATACGTAAGGCAAATGGTTACCTTCATTCTTCCCTCTTGCCCCACTTCCCCTCAATCTACCCGTAGACATTACATCACGTCATTTCATTATAATAAGTCTTTAAAGGTCAACCATGGCTCTTACACCATGGCCCACATGCCTTATCTGGCTTTCAGATCCCCATGTGCTCCAGCTGGCTAATCCAATATGACTGGTGCCATTATAAGAGGAGACATACAGACACATGAGCAGACAACAGCCATTTGATATCAGAAGCAGAGACTGGAGGGACATGTCTACAAGGCAAGGAGCACTAGAGACTCCTGGCAATACCAGGAGCTAGAAAAGGGAAGGAAGTATTCTTCCCTGGAGTTTTCAGGGCCATGCCAGAACCTTGATTATTGATGTCTAGCCTCCAGAATTGTAGACAATAAATTTCCATTATTTTTAGCCACGCTGTCCATGGTACTTTATTACTCCAGCCCTAAGCAACAAAGACAGACTCCCTGCTCTCACCACCTCTCACTCACTTCCTCCTAGTCAAACTGGGCATTTTTCCTCCTCAACATGTCGAGCTCACTATTCTCTTTCTTTGGAAAAATGTGTTTTCCCTTGATGTTGGCAGACTGACCTCTTCCTGTCATCCAGGTAGCAACTTAAATCCTGCCTCCTCTGAGGGGACTTCTCAGAGCACCAAACTTAATGGAATCACCACCCACTACTCCACACCACCTTGCACCAGGTTCTGATACTCTGCTCAGAACATAACGCAGCAGACCTCTACCCAACCTTACCGTTTACCACAGCACGTAAACCCCATAAACCAAAACCCTCTTCTCTCCTGTTAATTCAGGTTTCTCCTCCACCTGGACTAGTTGTCTCAACTTTGCAGACCCTCCATGAATATTTTTTTTTTTTAAATAAACGGGCCAGTTACAAAAATGAAAAGGTCTTTGCCAAAGAGAAGTGGGCTTGAGCAACCAGACAACCAGGAATAGGCCATGCATAGTTCAGGAGAGAGGCTTTCTCAGGAAAGGAGCAGGAATTCTCGAAAGAAGATCGCCCTCCTATGGGCGAGAGGGATGTCAGCCCACGTTCGGTGCTGAACCTCTGGTGGAAGGGGACATGGTTGTGTTCCATCAAGCCCACTGCTTTTCCTCTACAAATATTTGTGCTCTGAGCTCCCCCTCTCTCGGGCCTGACAGGAGCCCCGGGGAAGGCTGTGTGCTAGCACAGGGCCTAATGGAGACATTGCAGCGCTATTAGCACAGATGGTTGTCATATGTATGCAAATGAGAAACAAATTGAATTTCGTGTCCCCTCTCACCAGCTGTCCTATCCAGGAACGCTCCCACAGCAGCCAAAGAACTGCTACTCCACCACTAATCCGTCACCGCAGATTACTTACAACGAGCACATTAATCACCATTTGTTTCGAGTACAAAGGAAAATATCTTGTTTTTCAAGTACGTCCTGTTAAGAGAAGGTGTCCGGCTTTGTCGAAACAAGGCGCAACAAGGGCTCGAGGCTTCATTAGTTAGGAACAAGAGGCAAATGGAGAATAAAAAGCCCTACACTGCACGCTGCCTTCAGAGCTTTCTGCCAGTAGGGATTCAAGGAGAGGCAGCAACGCTGGGAGACGAAGGACAACTGGCCAGCTCTCGCTTCCTCTGATGCTCGGACAGCCTGAGTTCCAAAGAGTTAATTTTGCCTAGTGGATCTTCAAAGACTCAGGAGGCACCTGAAATAGGTGTTTTAGATGGATTGTTATAGCCATTGTTTGGTAGAAAAGCTATGGGTAGGGTGCTAGCCAGGGATTCGAGGGACCAGTCTCCACCTCTCACCATGTATCTAGTTCTTGTTCTGAAATCGGATTTGAGTAATGGTTTTTCCTCCTTTGGGAAAGTACAGCACCCATGTGAATACTTAATGAATGCCATGGGCTCTGTTGAAATAGACATCTGAACAAATTTTACAGAGTTACAGTAGATTAATTGATTCTCTGAAGCCTTTCTGTGCACTTGTGTTAAGAGGGCTTTGATGAGTTGGTCTCTGCTCCCTGCTCTCCCTGTACCTCCACCATGAGGTCTGTTCCTTAACTACCCGTCTCTAGTTTTGGAGCCTATGCCTCTCCGTTTTAACCATTCCTTTGTTCATTCACTCATTCATTCATTCATCCAACAAATATTTCTTGGGTGCTGTACTTAATGATAGACATGTCTATCTTGAGATGCCATACTGGTTTTCATGAAACTTACAGTCTGGTAGGGAGACAGATACTCATCAAACAAGCACAGAAATACGTGTGAAATTTCAGTCATGAGTAAGGAGTGCAGCAGAGAATCACATGCCACTGTGGGAACATACAATAGGAAGATTCAACTGTATCTGGAGTAGAGGGGGCTTCCTGGAAAAAGTGACAACTACGTGAAGATCTGAAGGGTGAGACATAGCTCATGAGGCAAACACATCTGTCAACAAAGTTCCTTGTGAAGAGAATAAATCTTGGAGGTAGAAGAGCACATGGCTTGCTCAAGAAACTCAAATCACAGCAATATAAATGGTTTTCAGAGGTCAAGGAGCAGCATGGAGAGATTTGTGAGTGGAAAGGAGGGGGTTCCTTTAGGTCCTCTTGAGAAAGACTATGTTTATTCCAATAACAATGGATAATCAATGCAGGACTTTAAGCAATACAGGGAACAGGTCAGAACTGCATTTTGAAAAGTTCATTCGGGTGCCTAGGTACCCCAGTGGGTTAAGTGTCTGCCTTTGGCTCAGGTCATGATCCTGGGGTACTGGGATTGAACCCCACATTGGGCTCCCTGCTCAGTGGGGACCCTGCTTCTCCCGCTACTGCTCCCTCTGCTTGTACTCTCTCTCCCTCTCTGTCAAATAAATAAATAGATTAATTAATGTAAAAATCTTTTTTAAAAAAAGTAAAAGCTCATTCAACTTTGGCATTAGAAATAGATATTGGGTTAGGTAGTGTCCTTGGCTACAAAGAATTTTAGACCAGGAGTCAATCGATCTTGTCAATCCTCATACTAGAACAGATAAGGGATTCAACAGAAATAGAGAATATGCTTCCGCAGAGTAGTTTCCAGATGTACTAGGGGTGAGGGGGAGAATTCAAGTATTCAGTGAAGTGCTATTGGGTGGAAGGGAATCAGGAGCATTTAGGTCAAGTTTTGTGCAAGGATACAGGGGCAGGTTTTGAGAGTCAGGAATTATACAGGCAAGATCAACCAAAGTGAAGAACCAAGAACAGACCGATGAAGACAACAAGAAGGGTGTGCGTTAGGGTCACATGTGAAGGAGAGGAGAAATCTCCCTTGGGAATTTAAGCTTCACTGCCTTCCAAATTCTAGTAGCAGTTTTTGTCAAGGTGGGTCAATCAGGATTTCAAGGTGGGCAGTTGCGTTCACAGAAAAATGAGAGGCTTCTTTTCACAATAAATAATTAACATGAAATTTCACATGAAGTCCAACCAGCCTATAAGACCACAATGTATTAAAAGAGGCCTTTGGGGAATAAAGTCAGGTCAACAACAAACATTTTTACTTAGTGTAAAAAGTTTATGGAAAGTAGCAATTATATGCTTTGTATTCTATAAAGCAGAATTCTGGTTGCCCAAAGGAGCGATGAAAATATTAGAGAGAAAGGAAAGCCAATTGATTCAAAAGGTGATTTTTACAGAAACCTATCCTGAGGAGAGTAATTTTTAAAATAAGTGTAAGGATATTTATCATCAAAAGTTGGACAAAAAAATAAAGTTGTTCCCACAGAACAGTGGGGAACTGTTCTTTAGTGGGGAACCACTAAAGAGTGGGGATTAAATAGTGATTGGGGTGCCTGCATGGCTCAGCCGATTAAGCATCTGCCTTCAGCTCAAGTCATGATCCCAGGGTCTTGGGATAGAGCCCCGAGTCAGGCTCCCTGCTCAGTGGGGAGTCTGCTTCTCCCTCTCACTCTGCCCCTCCCCCACTTGTGTGCGCGCGCGTGTGCGTGCGCACTCTCTCTCTCACTCAAATAAATAAAATCTTTTTAAGAATAATGGTCAACTGTAGAAAGGTATATAAATATGCAGTACTTTTTTTTTTAAGATTTTATTTATTTATTTGACAGAAAGAGGGAGAGAGATCATAAGAGAGGCAGGCAGAGACAGAGGGGGAAGCAGGCTCCTTGCTGAGCAGAGAGCCCGATGTGGGGCTCGATCCCAGGATCCTGAGATCATGACCTGAGCCGAAGGCAGAGGCTTTAACCCACTGAGCCACCCAGGTGCCCCAAATATGCAGTACTTTTAAAAGGATGATTGAGAATGCATAGTTATTAACAAGAGAATATGTCCATGGTATAGTCCATGAAGTAACCAAAACTGACTTCACAATACTGTGTATTTATCCTTTGATCCTGGTGGTATAAATAAATATTTATAGAAGGCATCAGATGGGGACTTTCTTACCTCTTCAACTGCCAAATTTACAGACTTGACTAGCTGGCTAATTTCCATCTCCCATCCTAGTTCCAAAGAGGAGGGATCCCTACTCCCATCAAAGGCGAGTTGGTCCTCATCTGGATTCCATGGCCTCCGGCTTCTCCAGGGACATCACGGCTCCTCCTCTCCTTCCTCATGAAATTCTTCTTTTCTGTTAGGCTGTCCCTGTCAGTGTAATCAAAAGCTCTCCATTCCCCCCACCTCCCTATAGCAGCTGCTACATCATTTACGTTCATCACTCAGACCAGAATTCAAAACTACTGCCGTGATGCTGTTTCCACTTCGGCTCACTCCATCTGGTTCCCGTCTCCACCACTCTTCTCAAGGTCACGAACCGCTTCCCTGGTGTCAAATGCGTGGGTCACATCTCTAACCTCATCTGATGAACTCAGGGGCACGTGATACCATTGACCTCTCAAAACCCTGCATCTCTGGCTGTCTTTGCTTCAATGCCACGAATTCTCAAATCAATCTCCAATATTGACTGCTTCGAAGTTTGGTTGAGATTCTTCTTTCCTTCCCTGGGTTTTGTGTTCTCAACTCTGTGCATTAGCATCATCTGGGAAGGCTTCTAAATGCAGGGATGCATGGGCCCCAGGCAAGGGAAATTAGAATCTCCCGCTGTGGGGCTCTGGCTTTGGCAGGTTTTTAAAACTTCCCAGGTGACCCTTACATGCACTCAGGGCTGAGAACCACTTCCTTAGGTGGTCATTCCATTCCACGGCTTTACATATTATCATCATAAGGCCAAATTAGTACTAAATTTATATCTTCGGCCCCCAGGCAGAGCTCCCTGGAAGAACAAGGCAAATTTAGTATGAAAGGAACTCCCTGTCCTTTGATGGCACTGCTCTACTCCCGGGACTTGGGGTGGGGTAGTCAGCACTAACATGGCAAGAGAACCTCACTAGACTCCCTGACACCCGTACACTCAGCATTCAGAAGAAGAGAACTTCTTGTTTGGAAACATCTGCACAGATTTCAAAACATCTGTACAGATTTCACAAATCCCTTAACCTTCACTCTCTCCATAGGGATGTCCAGTTTGCCTTGGACAAAAGGTGAATAAAGACAATTATGCTTTCATTTGAAGTCCTAATGGGCTGTGGAAGCTTCTCTCATGCTACTCCAAGTTTACCCGGGCTTCCATAAGCTCTCTCTCCTCTTTACCTGTATGCCATCCCTGCCTCCCATCAACAGCACCCGGTAAATTCCCCTTTGGTTGCTTTGCAGTTTAATGCCATTAGACTATGCATTAATCTGTCCTCTAGTACTTCCTTCCCACCCTATATCAGACTCTCAAGAGGCTAGCTAGTTGTTTGGAGTTTATTCCCTATTCACTCATTGACTTCAGGTGTCAACTCAGCAGGGCCCCTGGGTACCCAGATATTTGGTCAAACATTCTTCTGGGCGTTTCCATGAGGATGTCTGCAGATGAGGTGAACATTTGAATCAGTAGGCTCAGTGGAACAACTACTCTCCCCAGTGTAGGTGGGCCTGGAAAATCAGCTGAAGGCCCGAGCAGAACAAAAAGTGCGACTGTCCCCTGAGTAAGAGAATTCCTCCTACTTGATTCTACCTTCAAACTGGGACATCGGCTTTTTCCTGCCTTCAGACTTGAACTGAAACATTGGCTTTTCTTGGGTCTTGAACTCTTCCAAGTCTTCCTTGGTCAATCCTCCTAAGCCGGCTATATCCATCACTAAATGGAGTTCTTTTATTATTATTTTAAAAGAGTTATTTATTTGAGAGAGAGAAAGAGAGCTAGCAGAGGGAGGAGTAGAGGGAGAGGGCGAGAGAGAATCTCAAGCCGACTCCCCACCAAGCACATGGCCTAAGGCGGGGCTCAATCCCAGGATCCTGAGATCAAGAGTCAGCTGCTTAACCCACTGAGGCATCCAGGTGCCCCTAGAGTTCTTTTAAAATTTGTCCCGTAACAACACCTACTGTGTATCAAGCACCTACTCCATGCCTGCCATTTTGAAGGGTCCAGCCCTTGTACCGATCATGCGAGAGAGGTAAATGTTTTTGTTAGCCCGAAGTCACATAGCTGATCGGCAGCGGAAGAGGACTGTCAACAGAAATGCGTGATTTCAGAGTCAGAGCTCTCTCCCACCCATTTTATACTGGACCTACCTATCTTAGCATCTCTTGACCACACGCATGCGCACACGCTCACACACACGTGCACGCGCACCCGCGCCCACACACAGACACGCGCGCCCTTCCTCCTATTTCATACTCTTGGGTGTAAATTACCTCCAGCCCCAGCCTCTGCTGAAGGAATGGATTTTCAGGGAACGGGTTTATATTTGTGTTTCCCATCCCCCTAGCTACCCCGTGAAAAAGAGAAGAACTTCGATTTAGGGGAAACCGATTTATCTTCCAGGCTCGTTTCAATCAACCTTCCCCCTACAGAGTTGGAACTCTTGAGTCAGAGGGTTGTGGGTCCTGGAGCTGATAGTGAAGTTGGCCCATGTGCAAACAGAGGGTGCCTGGGAGAAGGGACCTGAGAGGAGGACCCCTAGGCAGAGACAAGGAGGGCACGTTCCGGTTCTCACCAAGTCCTGCAGAACTTCCTGCAAACTATATATTGCACTCGGTATCTCTGTGTCCTTCAGCTAAACTCCAAACTCTGCTCCCCCTCCACCCCAGTTTTAAATTTGAAATACTCATTGTAAATAGGAAATGCAGCCACAGATCCAAAACTCAAAATGTCCAAAAGGGGGTATCCTCAATATTATGTCACCATCTCCTTTCCCCACCCCCTCATGCCTCAATGCAAACTATTAATGACTTTCTCAAAAGGAGGGTGCTTTTAAGCCTACACTTATATATATATATATATCTATATGCACATATTTTATTTTGGTGGACATAAATGGTACCATACTAGACCTATTGTTTTGCTTTTTTACACTTTGCTTTTTACTTTCTTTTCAAAAAGATTTTATTTTTAAGCAATCTTTAAGCAATCTCTGCACACAATGTGGGTCTTGAACTCACAAAGGGTCGCATACTCTATCCACTAAGCCAGCCAGGTGTCCCAAATTTACAAAGAACTCTCTCTTTTTGTAAGCTCTACAACGTGGGGCTTGAAATTTCCACCCATATGCCCTACTGACTGAGCCATCTAGGCGTCCCTTTGCTTTTCACGTTCAATAATAAATCTTAAAAGTGGGCTCCATGTTAGCGTATTAGAGTCCTTTTGTGTTTTAGTATATTGTATCCATTGTATGCTTATTTCAAAATATATTTGGCTCACATTCTGCTGATGGATATTTAAGCTGTTTCAATTATTTTGCTCCGATACACGATGCTATAATAAACTTGTTTATGTTTTATTTCACAAGTTTGTGGGCGAATTTCATAGCTACATTCCAAGAAGTAGAACTTCTGCGTCAAGGACAAAGGGACTTTAATTTTTTTGGTTGTTGTCAATAGAAGAACAGCTTCGTGATACAGGAGAATCTCTCCTCAGAACTTTACAAGATGTGCGTTATCTAACATTTGGTCTTTGCGCCTCCTGAAAGCTTAAAAAAAGAGATATTAGAGTTTTGTTTTAATTTTGCCAGTTGTCAGTGAAGCCAACCATGTCTTCCTAGTTTTGAGAGATATTTGCATTTCCGTTTCTGAAATATCTTTTCATAATACTTGCCCAATTTTTAACTTATGCTCTTCATCTTTATCCTATTGATTTGTTTTTTTTTAATATATTAAGACAACTATTTTGTGGTAGATGGAACCCTTTTTACCCCTCTCATTTTTCTTCATCTTAACTTTATAATTTTTTTTCAATATGGAATCTTAAGAAAACGTAATTCTTAGTTGTCAAGTATTTTAGTTTTCTTTTCTGGGGAATGCTCTTCCTTACAGCAAAAGCTTTGTAATAATTCTTTTTTTTTTAAGATTTTATTTATTTATTTGAGAGAGACAGAGGGATCACAAGTAGGCAGAGAGGCAGGCAGGGAGAGAGAGGGAAGCAGGCGCCCCGCTGAGCAGAGAGCCCAATGTGGGGCTCGATCCCAGGACCCTGAGATCATGACCTGAGCTGAAGGCAGAAGCTTTAACCCACTGAGCCACCCAGGCGCCCTGTAATAATTCTTAATTCTTAGTAATTTTTAAATAATTTCAGTTTAATCTGTGCATTTGATTAATGGGAAATTTATTTTAGCAGAAGTAGGGCTTTTTCTGTCTTCCTTATTCCTTTAGTTGATTGACTGATTTTGCTTTATTTTATGAGTTACAAGATGTCAGGTAAGCAATTTAAGCTGTTTTCATGTTTCTCTGGTTTATTAGTGTACATGTTAAGGATTTTCCCCAGTTTTCACTTTAATTCTGTCCCATAGGCTTGGTATATAGGATTTTCTTATCTTTATTTTTGTAGCTATTTGCAATTAATAAGGCTTATTTCAGTTTTTTAATATTTCCAGAGAGCTGGGTACTTTTTCCCTTATTAGCTTTGTAATTACTTTTTGACTCTGTTTCATTGTGAGCGGAGAAAGGTTTCTAAACTATTTCCTATTCATTTACTATATAATATAATAATAATACACAATAACAATAATAACACTGTAATAACTATTAGGGCTTCATTGTGAATTGAACTTTTTATTTTAAAATGTTTGTCTTTGATTCACTGAGGTCTTTTTACCTAGAATATAATTTTGTCTGTTATTAAGATCATGACTGATTTTTCGCTTGGATTTTTATTTGCTTGTCTTTGATTATTCAATCTCTCTTGGTCATTTTGTTTTATATGTGTGTGTATATATATATATATATATAGAGAGAGAGAGAGATTTTATTTATTTATTTGACAGAGAGAGAGAGATCACAAGTAGACAGAGAGGCAGGCAGAGAGAGAGGGAAGCAGGCTCCCCGCTGAGCAGAGAGCCTGATGCGGGGCTCGATCCCAGGACCCTGAGATCATGACCCCAGCCGAAGGCAGAGGCTTTAACCCACTGAGCCACCCAGGTGCTCCAGGTCATTTTGTTTTAGATTCATCTATTCACACAGTAAAACTGAGGTTTTATTCTGTGATCTGAGCCTTTTTCTTTTCTTTTTCTTTTTAATTTATTTATTTTAAGATTCTATTTATTTGAGAGAGAGAGAGAGCACAAGTGAGAGGGGCTGAGGGAGAGGGAGAAGCAGACTCCCTGCTGAGCAGGGAGCCTGATGCGGGATTCGATCCCAGGACCCTGGGACCATGACCCAAGCCAAAAGCAGATGCTTAACCCACTGAGCCACCAAGGTGCTTCTTTTTTCTCTTTTAAAGAGTGAGCATTGCCCATTTATATCACAATAAATAAGGTTGTTTTTAGTTCTGTAATACCTCTTGTGGTAAGTCTTATGTTTTTCTTGATCTCTTGTTTTAAAAAAAACTATATGGTGAATTTTCTTGGCATCTGAAGTGTGTTTCCCTAATTTGGAAATTTTATACTTTAGCTCAAGAAATACTTTTGTAAACTTGAAGATACATTATCACGCATTTGTGTATGGCATTTAAATATCTATGTAGACATTTAATAATCTGAAAAAAAATCTGACAAAATTGGTCTGATAGACTTTTTCCATGTTTTTCCCTTAGCTTCAACCACCCAGTTTTAGTTAACTTTATTATTTTTCAGTATTTAACTTACAGTTGGTAAATATACTTAGAGCTCAATGACTTGATATTCCATCCTTAAATGATGTCTTAGCTTGCCTTCCACAGCTACCATAGTATCTCTGAGCTTTTCCTTCAAATTGTCATTGGTGATTACATTTGGTATATTTAGGGTTTTAATTCACTTTGTATTCTGAACCATTACCTACTGTTATTTTAACCTTAGCCCTACAATTTCATGAGTTCTCCCCCCATTTATTTCTAGTTAGCTAAGGTTTATCCTCTGATAGTTCTTTTTTTTTAAATACCAATTATTTTTAAAGTATATAATTTATGTCATTCTTGTTTATTCTTTCCTCTTCCATCCTTTGAAACTCTGATTATTTCATTTCACTGTCCTTGCTTTCCGTGTTTCTGTTGCCCACATTCCTTACCATGTTTGCAATGGTGCTTATTTCCCTGTGTGCTACTCGTAATGTGTGGCCTTTGTGGATTTAGTTTTCTTTCACTCTTTTCCTGAATAACTTCCAACTCATGTTTTATTTCCTTCTACCATCTCACTTATCTTTCCTGAGCTCTTGTATGTATGCTCTGTGCTTTTATCTAATAAAGGTAACTGCTTCATTAGGGGTTTTGTTGAATGATGACATACTTGGTTAATTTTCCTCAACCTCATGGCATGGCAAAATTTTGTTGGTGAATGCTCCTCTTCTTTTGTTTGTTTTTCCTGTTTGTTGTTTTTTTTCCTGTTCATCCGTGAGCAGGTGAATCCTTCACCTGACTTGCTCTTTGCATGAGTTCTCTGATTGGGTGAGGGAGGGAGGTGAGTACTCAAGCTTGCAGAAATTCTCCTCATGATAACAGATCTAAAATGTGAGCGAGCTCTTCTAGTATATACTTTGGGTTGGCAGTGAGCAAGCTATTGGTAACCCAGAGATCTTTCTCCTTCATTCTGCTTCACTCCCTGCAGAATGGCTTGCCTATGTGATTCCTCATTCTGCCCCACCCTCCTTGTTTCTATATAGTGTCAGATCAAGTTGAGAGAAACCTTCTAACAACCCACTTACTTATTCCCATTTATCCAAAGACAGGACTCTAGATTTTGTCGCCACCACTCCTGTTTCCATTGAAAAAGTACTCTTCCAGCTTCATCTGAGATTAGTAACTTTGGGTGCCCTCTCCGCCCCTTCTCTAAAGTCCAGTCTTCACTTCACTGTCATATCCAGGAGATCCTCATTATGCATGGATTTTGTGTTTGCAAATTTGCCCCTTTGCTAAAATACATTTGCAACCCCCAAATTGATACTTGTGGCACTTTTGTGGTCATCCATGGACCATGCTTACGGTGACAAGCATGGATTCACTCAACATACACATTCCCAGCTGACGATGAACAAGATGACACTCTGCTTTCCCAGTTCAGCTTTTATACTGTAAACAAATGTCCCTTTTAATGGCCAGTTTGTGCCATGTTATTTGCATTTTGGAGCTTGTGGGTAGTGACTTTGCTGTTGACAATGGCCCCAAACACGGTGTTGAAGTGGTGTCCAGTGTTCCCAAGTGCAAGAAGGCTGTGCTGTGCCTTATGAAGGAACTGCAGGCGTTAGGTAAGCTTTGATCAGGCATGAGTGACCGTGCTGTTGGCCATGAGTTCAATGCTAATGAGTCAACAATATATACTAAATAAGGAGTTTTTAAACAGAAACAGGCATGAAATAGGCATAAAACAATGTATTGATCAACTGATGAAAATACCGTGACCAGAGGCTTGCAAGACCCTAACCCTGTGTTTCCCTTGGGAGCAATGGTTCAGTATGTACTAATTTGGTGTTCTCAGGGACTTTACAGAATATAACGGCTGCAAATAACAAGAATCAGGTGTATTGCCATTTGAGGTTCCTGCTGTCCCCCAGTTACATCAAGGACAGAGTTTGTTGGCCTGTCCTTATTTTTTGGTTGTTTGCTTTTGCTTTGGGTGATTTGCAAGAAAAATGGGGGTAATTGCCATATCTTGCCATTTTAGACTGTGAAAACTCCCTTTTGGTTAGGGCTTATTTGAAAGTTTTATCTCGTTAGGCAAATTACCCAGAAAAGGTGGAGGATGCCCAGTAAGAAGCTGAGAGGTTCAGAGAAGAGAATGGGGACAGAATCAGGAGGCTGAGAAAGGAGCCGATTGCAAGTTCTGGCGGAGGGCAGAGCCCCCTGGGTAAGTCCCAGAGCATGAGTGTTTGCAGTCAGGTGGTTTAAAGTCTGATCTTGATCCTTCCATTCATTACTTCTGTGAGATTGGATAGGTTATCGCTCTGGGAGTCTGCTCCCTCTTTTGCAAATGTTGATCATATGGTATAATTGTGAGATTATATATTTAAAGACTATATATATAAAGCGTCTGTTACGCAGTAAGCACTCAGCATTTATTAGTTCACTCCTCATTCACTCAGAGAGGAAGCATATTTGGGAAAGCTCATATGCCTGCATTTCTGATTTCTCTCGGAATCGGTTTATGATCCGTGCCCAAAAAAAATCAATCTCAAAGTCACACTTGTTTATTACCCAAAGTGCTATTACCCTGCTTGATCACCCTCCTTTTCACCAGGCTTGGGAATAAATAGCTCTTAGCTATTTTCCAAAATCAAATCTACTCTGAGCAAATGAAGATTTGCCACCAATAACAATATTATAGAGGACATGCTGTAGCTTTAGGGGCACGAAGGGATTTCGAAGACATCTATACCAAGACATCACTGATTATGTACAGCCTTGCAGGGCTCCTGCTTAAAAGGGGACAGCACACATCAGGATGCCAAGGTTCTGACATGTTTATTCTTTAAAAATCAGCCTAATTACCTTAGCTTGACACCTGGTAGGTCTCAGCTGGTGTGGCCCAGCCAATTAGGCTCAGGAGACTTCCCATGATGGTGAGAAAATTGGTAAGACAGTCAGGGGTTACCCCTGACTGGAGACCCACTGCTGTCTGCTTACCAGCTACATCCCAGAGGTGTCTATGTCAGGGATGTAACAAGGGAATGGAGGAATACCAGGGCTTTCTTCTTTTTTTTTAATTTAATTTTATTTTTTCAGTGTTCCAAGATTCATTGTTCATGTACCACACCCAGTGCTCCATGCAATACGTGCCCTCCTCAATATCCACCACTAGGCTCACCCAAGCCCCCAGCCCTATCCCCTCCAATATTTTCAGTTTGTTTCTCAGAGTCCACAGTCTCTCATGGTTCATCTCCCCCTCCAATTTCCCCCAATTCACCCTTCCTTTCCTTCTCCCAATGTCCTCCATGTTTTTCCTTATGCTCCACACATGAGTGAAACCACATGATAACTGACTGTCTCTGCTTGACTTATTTCACTCCGCATAATCTCTTCCAGTCCCGTCCATGTTGATAGAAAAGTTGAGTAGTCATCCTTTCTTGGAGACATAATATTCCATTGTATATGTGGAGCATGTCTTCTTTATTCATTCATCTGTTGGAGGACATCTTGGCTCTTTCCAGTTTGGCGATTGTGGCCATTGCTGTGGCCATTGCTGTGGCCATTTACAGATGAAGACCTGTTTAACATTGGGGTACATGTGGCCCTTCTTTGCACTGCATCTGTATCTTTGGGGTAAATACCCAGTAATGCAATGGCAGGGTCATATGGTAGCTCTTTTTTTAATTTCTTCAGGAATGTCTACACTGTTTTCCAAAGTGGCTGCACCAACCTGCATTCCCACCAACAGTGTAAGAGGGTTCAGGGCTTTCTTTAGCGGCCACTTGATTGTCCCGGGCAGGAAATGTTTTGGTCAAGCTGTCCTCTGATCAGGAATTAAAGTCACTGAGTAGAAAGGAATAAAAAGACACAAGATGAGGGTTCAGTGGTATAATAAGAATTATAGTAAAGGTTGGGATTCTGTCCCTCCTAGCAGGAGAGTTTGATGTGGTCGGGGGTATAGGAAAGACCCCAAGGAAAGACCCCAAAATAACCCACTGGACTGATCACCAGACACATAACTACAGCCATTATGCTTTCTGTGTAACCTCTTACACTAAACCTTAATCTTGTGGTCTCCTTCCCCGCCCCTCCCAAAAATGTTGATAAGGCTGCTTATTTACCTCACACAAACGCTCCAAAATTACAGGGGGTGCTTTCCACAGTTTATCAGTTAGTGGGACTACAAACTTGTAGAGTGATTCTGCTCTTTCATTCATTCAACAGATGAGATAACTGAAGCTCAGAAATGTTGAGTAACTTCCCCAACCCATGGCCAACCTGGGGCTCAAATCTAAATCTGCATTACTGCCCAAGCGCAGGCTTATTTCATGTGCCAGGCTGCAGTGAGGTCCTGTGAACACAGGCATTGGCTGGAAGTGCCTTGGGAACCCCTCTTTCCAATGAGCTGAACAGTAGTCCTCCACTCTGGCTGCATATGGAATTACATGGGCATCAGGTACCTCAGTGATGATGTCTTCCTGGAGGTAGTTCTCCTTAGTTTCATTTTGAAGTCCTCACTGCATTCTGAAGAGTAGACTCCTTCTTTTCCATACAGAGTACACATATAGATGCCACCTGGAAGTTTGAGATAAAATATGAAGAATTGGCTTTTCAAGTAGAAGAGACTGTATCCCCCCCACACACACAAAACTCTTTAATGATGTTTTGGTTTGCAAAAACACCCAACAGATTTTGGCAAGAAAGGGACGTTATTAGAATGATCTTGGAGTATTTCACGAAATCAAAAGAAGGACGTATCTGAGTCTTAGGAAGGTACTGCATCTTTGGAGAAGCCTTAGTATATATGTTCATTCTATCTATCTATCTATCATCTGTCTGTCTGTATGTCTATCTATCTATCTATCCATCCGTCTATCCTTGACTTGTTTAACACTTTGGCTTTATTCTTCTCTCTTGTTATATATGAGTGTTTCCTAAAGTGTGGTACCGAACAAACATCAACATCACCTAAGATCTTATTACAAATGCATATTCTCAGACCCTGCCACAGGATCAGAAACAGGGGCAGGTGTCAGCAATATGTATTTTTACAAGTCTTTATGATAATTCTGGTGCTCAGTAAAGACTGAGGAAGCACTGCCAGGGACCACATCTCTTAGTTTTCTATATTACAGAAAATAACCAATGATATCATCCGTCTTTACATGCTATGGGTTCAGCCAAGTGAAAAAGACTGAGTTGACTACCATTTGTTCTCAAATTAAAATTTACTTAGGGATGCCTGGAAGGTTCGGTCAGTTGTGTCCAACTCTTGATTTCGGCTCAGGTCATGGTCTCAGGGTTGAGATCACGCTGTGCCTCAGGTTCCACAGCCTGCTTAAAATTCTCTCTCTCCCTCTTCTTCTGCCCCTCCCCCCAATAAATAAAGAAATAGACCCATACATAGATAAAAATAAAATTCACTTAGAAGGAACCCACTGATTGAATTCGGATTATCAACACACAATTTTGGAACATGAACTGTAGTAGAGGGTAGAAGTGGATAGAGATGAAAAGCACCATTGTATAAACATGGTTACTCTCATTGCAACCAGATAAATGGTAGAGAAAGGGGCAATACCCAGGGAGAAGGGGATGAGTGAGTGGTCCTATAATAAGAATAGAAATTATAGCAGTAGTAATTCGGAGTATTAGCAGCAGTGGTAATTTTACTGATAATCCTTGAATATTGACTACTTGTCAGGTCTAGAGCTTGGCATATTTTCCGTGGATTTTTTTATCCAATTCTCACAACACCTCTGCAAAGTAGGTACTATCGATATTCATATTTTACAGATGAAGACCTGTTTAAAAGACGTACTCGAACTGATATACCTGTGGAGAAGAATATGAGCAACCTGTGACTCAGCCAACTCTACTGTATTCTGGCTTTAGAGTCTGCCCACTCTTAAGGGCAACAGAC
Organism: Nasua narica; assembly: GCA_028533885.1. Taxonomy (NCBI): domain Eukaryota; kingdom Metazoa; phylum Chordata; class Mammalia; order Carnivora; family Procyonidae; genus Nasua; species Nasua narica. Next base: position 46,070,734 of record CM052804.1, read on the forward strand.
CTTAGTGAGTTGGATGGTTGATGGTGATGTTTGAAATCCCACCCATCTCCACAATCCTAGATGGTCTCTGGCCATTTGGTGTTTAACAATATGACCAATGCTTTCAGCACTACACAGCCAACCAAGGAAGGAGCTGGAAGTGTGGGATTCTCAAATGCAGGTTTGTTTCTGAGACTCCAGAGTATTTGAAATTTATTCTGGTTGGCGTCAAGTCCATCCAGACACAGAGGATTAAAGGCATTTTCACAGGGGCGCCTGGGTGGCTCAGTGGGTTAAAGCCTCTGCCTTCGGCTCAGGTCATGATCTCAGGGTCCTGGGATCGAGCCCCGCATCGGGCTCTCTGCTCAGCGGGGAGCCTGCTTCCCTCTCTCTCTGCCTGCCTCTCTGTCTACTTGTAATCTCTCTCACTCTCTCTCTCTGTCAAATAAATCAATAAAAATCTTATAAATAAATAAATAAAGGCATTTTTCACCACCCTTACCGTGGGAGACCACACACAGAGAGCAAATGTGGATTGGAGACAAAATGTCCCAGGGATGTATCCAGTGAGGCTCTAAATGAGAGACTTGATTTGCAATCAGTACTTTCCTCTTAAAGTCCCTTACCTGCACCGCTCTATAGCTTCACATTTGTATAACAGTCTGAGATCAGGTGTCCTGAATGCACCAGTTTTTTTAATACTATGGTGTGAAGGGGAAGCCATTCCAGGAGAAACTGTGGTCTTAAGAGTTTTGCATTGTCCTGCTCACTTGGGCTATTTGAACAACCTTACTATTTTTTTTTTTTAAATCAAGTCCATTTGTTCATCCACCCCTGTCTGCTCCTTCCTAGCCTCAGCCCCTTTTCTGATGCTCTAAAAACTTCCAATGATTTTCCCTAGAACTTCAGGCATAGCTCCTTCCTCCAACCCAGCTCATCCTTACTCTTCTACTGTGGCTCTTTCTGCTAGGCATCCACCCCTGGCACTAGCCCCCCTGCACCCTACCCTTTGGGTTCTTCTTCCCCCTGTTTCCCACCCCTTTCCCCTCTTTGAAATAAATCTGGATTCCAACCCTGCCTCTCTTTCTTTCCTTCCCCCTCTTCTTCCTTCCTTTTCTTCTTTCTCACCTTGCAGGCAGCTATATTAAGAATCCTATTTTCCTCTTCTGTAGCAACAATAAGAATACTCAAGAGTCTTTTATTTACTAAGAACAGAGGAGGGCTGCTATCTTGTCTGGAATGGCCAGGAACAACTGATACAATGGGGAGCTTTTCATCACAGTCCCCACAGGGTACCTACCTTGTGATGTTTTAATGGTCAAGACCAAACTTAATTCAAATCCAGCAGGCATTATTAGAAGTCATGGTGGCTAGCAGGTCTTTATTGCTCTCATTTTAAATTATGAAGTGTAATAAGGTCACATTTCTGGAAATAGAACTCAGTAAGATACATTGGTTTAATTTGTAAAAGTAATCTCCCTTCATAGACGATATGTTACATTCCACTTCAGCTAAAATCCACATCAATAGCAGAAAAATGTAACAGGCTTCAATTAGCCTCAATAATCCTTCCACGCGATGATGAACAGGAAAAAAAAAAGAAATTGGTATTTCATATCTTCATCATTTAAGGACTTTGATGATACAAAATAGATTGGTTCTATTTATTTCCCTGTGGCAGTGCCTGTCTTCTTGAAAGGTTGTAATGTGATAAAATGAATTTTAATAAAACGGAGGTGAAAAAGATTCCTTGGAAGTGAGTCAAGAAACTTTCAGCTGGGCATCCAAGAGGATCCAGGAGATCTTTTGCACACTGGAGGCTAAAGTTTATCTGTGCCTGAATGGGCTTGGCTTGAAAGCATGAGCAAATCTCCCAGTATCTAGGAGAATCCTTAGCCTTGGGGAGTTGTTGATGGTATATTTCAGTGTTGAAAATCTCACTCGTCAACTGCTCAGGGTCAAGCAGTTTTCAGTTGAGTATGAAAATAACTCAGTTTTTTTTTTTAAAGCCGTACTTAAAAAAGTTGTGTGGAGGCACCTGGGTGGCTCAGTTGGTTAAGCAACTGCCTTTGGCTCAGGTTATGATCCCGGAGTCCAGGGATCGAGTCCCACGTCGGGCTCCCAGCTCCGCGGGGAGTCCGCTTCTCACTCTGACCTTCTCCCTTCTCATGCTCTCTCTCAGTCTCTCTCTCTTTCTCTAATAAATAAATAAATAAATAAATAAATAAATAAATAAAATCTTAAAAAAAAAAAAGTAGTGTGGAATTTATAGTGCAATGGTCTAACCAATTCAAAAGGGGTGGGTCTAAGCAGAAGACCCAGGTTCTAGGAGTAGATATTTACCACACGTGTATCACCTGAAGTGTGTCCCTTCTCAGTCCTATTTTATTCATCTATGAAACAGGAAAACATAACTAGGTCACACTGGTAATGTTTTCCCATTTCAATGTTTGCTCATCAGTATCTGAGTATTCACTCATAGATACTGATGGCTATAAATTATATAAAGATCTAAAGGTTTTTATAGTTGATAAAATGCTGCCATCTATACAATATTACTTGATCCTTACAAGAAGTGTTTGAGGGAGATATTACAAAAGCCATCTCCATTATACAGATAAGGAACACTGACTCAGGTACTTATCTAAGTTGACACTGATAGTAGAGCAAAGACTCGAATCCAGATTTTCTGATGTGCTGTCATTGCCTTCAACTGAATTCTGAATCAGTCCAACACGCATGGACCCCACTATGTGCCAAACTTTAGAGATAAAATATGAATAAGATAAGTCCTAGACCTTTAAGTCCAAGCTGCTGGAAAAAAACGACAGGTACTTCACCTGATAGACCATGGAGAAAGCAAGTGTCACTTTCGTAGATTTAAAAATGTCAGCCATCAGTGATTTCATCTGATTTCATTTAATACTATGTAAATACTATGACAGAGGTATATTGAAAAGTACTTTGCTCTTTTCCCTTGTATTTCTGGCATTTCTCCTGTTTTCATTCATTTTTTTCTACTTCCTGAAGCAGTTGGCTTTGTCAGGGGTGACAAAGTGTCTCTTAGGGGTGACTAAATGATCCTTTTAATTAATGACGGCACATGTGTGCTCACTGGATGACATTTCTAGCAAATGGCACAGACTTCTCTCTTGCCTGAATCAACACTCAAGTTCAGGTACAGTCTACCTTTTCTTTACTCTAAGTACACAGAACCAATGGCTAATGAATAATTTCCTGCAGGCTCCGAAGTTATATATAACAAGGTGGAATACTCCCAGATCTAGGACACTAGGGCTCTAGGATGTCAAGGACTATGAAGTTAGGATGCGTAAAGACTTAGACAAGACCACCGATTTGCCCAGTAGAAATCATCAGGACCCTCAGGAGCTGTTACTGTGGTGTGAGTGGGATTGACATCTGACTGCAAAAGGTAATAGAACTGAATGAGCAAGAGAGGCTGTACACCAAGCATTGGCTCAAAACCTTAGTAGTTGAAAGGAGAAGTCACACAACAGGACGTTCTTCAGGGGGTAAATGGATTAAACTGTGGTCCATCCTGACAACGGCACATTATTCAGCCCCAAGAGGAAAAGTGCTATCAAACCATGAACAGACATAGAGAAAAGTCGAATGTGCATCACTAAGTGAAGAAAGCCCATGTGAAAAGGCTGCATACTGTATGATTCCGAATATCTGATGTTCTGGAAAAGGTAAAACTATGGACATAGGAAAAAGATCAGTAGTTTCCAAAGGCTAAAGGGAAGGGAGAGATGAATAGGTAGAGTACAGAGGATTTTTAGGGCAGTGAAAATGCTCTATATAATATTATAACGATTGATATATTTGTCCAGACCCATAGAATGTACAATACCTAAAGTGAACCCTAATGTAAACTGTGGATTCTGGGTGATTGTGATGCACTGGTGTAGGTTCATCTATTATTATTACAAACGGCACCATTGTGGTGGGGGAGGTCAATAATGCAGGAGGCTGTGCATTATTGGGCTGGCGGGAGTTAAGGGGGAGCAGAGAATATATAGGAAATCTCTGTACCTTCTTTTCCATTTTGCTGTGAACCTAAAACTGCTCTAAAAAGAGAAAGAGAGAGAAGTCGTAAGTTAGTAGGATTCAATGAAACAGATTTTCTCTGTTGTTACTTTAAAGGATGGGAAAGATCATAGAATTTTTGAAGGCAGGAGGAAAAAATCAACCAAAAGTAAAGGGATTAAAGGGGTGTGAGAAAGAGAGAGAGAGACCCACTTATCCAAGGGGAAGCTTCCTTTGAAAGAGGAAGAAAGGAATTGATATTGACTCAAAGAAAGTAAGTACCACAGGGTATCATGTCGCCTAGATATCTGCTGTCCCCTTGTTTGCCTTTTCAAGCCTCCCAAAGCCTAGTGGACATTACAGAAGTTCTTGAATCTTTCCCTGAAGTCAAAGGGAGAAGGGAGAGTTAGTAAGAGAAGTAGCATTAGCATCTGTAACAAACAACAGCTTAAATCTTTGTGGGTTAACAAAATAAAGGTTTATTTCTTACCCACCCAAAGACATTCCTACTGGGGCAGCTGACTTGAGCACTTCGTCTGGGTGTTTCCTTCCATCTTGACACTCCCCTGTTTCCTGGGACCTCGGAGCCTTCCGGTGGAGCCCCTGAATGCAGGGCACATGATGTCATGTGAGAGCAGGGTTGGCAAACGAAAGCTTACAGGGCAAATCTCACCCACGGCCATTTGTTGTACGGTCTTCGAGCTAAGGATGGTTTTTACATTTTTCAGTGGCTGAAAAAAAATGAAAAGAAGAATAATGGTGCATAACATGTGGAAATCCTATAAGATTCAATTTCAGTGTCCATAAATAAAGTTTTTTTGGAACACTGCCACGCTCATTTGTTTACCTATTTTCTATGGCTGGTTTTTGCTAAAATGGCAGAGCTGAGTAGTTGTAGTAGAGACTTTATAGCCTGAAATGTCTACTGATATTTATTATCTAACCTTAACAGCAACAACAAAAATTTGATGACCCCCGAACGTTCAGGGGGTCAGCAATATTGGGTCAGCACCCAATATTTAACCATGTCCTCCCCAGAGGTCACACCTCAGTTCACTCATGTTTTATTGGCAAGAACTGACCATATGGACCCACCCAGATGCAAGGAGTCTGGTTGGGTAGCTACTGCTCTGCATCAACTCTGTCCTTTCACACTGAGGAGCACAAATCATAGTTCAGGTTACTTTGCCTACGGCATACATTTCACGGGATGCTGATTTAAATGCCCTTTAGATATTTCTGCTCTCCAAAATCCATTTTCAACTGTGCCCCCTGAGGAGAAGTGTGTGTTTGTGGGGGGAGGGGGGGAAGTGTAGGAGGTGTGGGAATTCTTTTCCTCTGCCTTCTGCTGTATCCGCATCCTGGCTGATTCAAGTTGACTTTCCTTAAGCTGTCACTCTTGTCCCTTCAGGCCCCTTCTCTCTATTATGCTGAGTGACTCAGTTATGTCTGAGCTCCCAGAGCTGAATTACATACCTACACTCAGCAACACCAAAGCTGGCATTTATAAATAGAAGCCACTGGTCTTAGAAGGACTTGGGCATCAGAACTCATCAAGATATGCCTTCAAAGAATGTGAAGCATTCTCTCCATATGAGAAAGATGTGCTGGGTAAAACACATTTCCTTTGTGCCCTTAACCTTTAAAGAATTTCAGATAAAATATCCATACATTCAAGTCAGCCATGTACGTACAAGGCATTTTAGGGAGTCTTTTGGTACCAAGGGGTGGCTTACCAGAGATTTATTATTCCTCTTTCACTCACCCCTAAAGCTACCTAAAGAAATACAAAATCTCAATGAAAATGCAGTGCAAACCCAGCCCACAGACCCTTACACTGTTTTGTCTTTTTTTTTTTCTTTTTAAAGATTATATTTATTTATTTAACAGAGAGAGAGAGAGATCACAAGTAGACAGAGAGGCAGGCAGAAAGAGGGGGGGAAGCAGACTCCCTGCTGAGCAGAGAGCCCAATGCTGGGCTCGATCCCAGGACCCTGAGATCATGACCTGAGCCTAAGGCAGAGGCTTAACCCACTGACCCACCCAGGCGCCCCTGTACTGTTTTGTCTTAAATTACCATCCTCCAAACCATTGCTCTATAGAAATTCTGGAGTTTCCACTCTAATACAAAATTAGTTAAAACAGTGCCTACTCTCCAGGGAATCACAGTCCACTGGAAAGACAGGCTTTTATACATCTATGGATGATAGAAGGTAGATGAAAATCAGGGCTCAAATTGAGATCCAAACAAAGTACTCTGAGCAAACACGGGGATGGAGTGATTAATTGTGGCAGATGTTAACCAAGAGTAATGATTTTAAGTATCAGGAATAGAAAGCCTTTCTCCATCACGCTTGCAATGCTAATCCCAATTCATTCATCATCAAACCTCACCTTGCCTGACCATTTATCTTAAATGCAAACCCAGCTTTATTCAGGAAAATCAGTCATGTTCATTTATCCTTTGATTGCAGACGCTCAGAAAGGATAACTGCTCCCTGCCATATTTCACGCTCATCCACTCACATGGTAGGCCAGCATTTTGTCAGGAGACCTCTTAAACTGAGAGGGCCTTTAATTCAATCTAAAACCAAGGCTTGGTCATAGAGCAGCCCTGTAATACATTCTAGGACACACACACTTCCTTGTCTCCGGTCTGCTGCTGTCCTAGTGAAAATAATATTGGGTGCCGTCTCTTTGGATACGTCATATCAATGAATACAAAGATGGGAAGATGACTGAAATAAGTTCTTTTCCTTCAAGAAAGAAAGGCTAACTGACACCCAGCTAAGCAATGTTGCAACACCGGAGGTGATTCAGGAGGAGAAGGGCACAGAGCAACATATCATGGAAGAATGGGAAATGGAGAAACAAATTGTACTTGAGAAGCCAACTCAATTCTCATTCTTCTATTAAAGTAAGGAACATTTCTCCTTCTTGTCCAGGCAAACCTTTCTACCTTTTTATGATACCAAGTCCTCCTATTTCCCTAGTGACTTAATCATTTCTCTCTAGCAACCTCTCATCGCTGTTAAAAATGTACAGGTATTCTCCATTGTGGACGAGAAAAACCAACACCAGTCTTAACAGCCTCCTCTGGCTACTTTTCCTTTCCTTTCTCTACTCAACATCCCAATGTAAACCTACAGTGATGCCCACTGCCTCCCAATTGGGGCTGCTACCCCACTATTAACACTGATGTATACAAAATAGGCATCTTCTCTCAATTAGCTTGCATTTCTTTTTCCCAAATAGTTCCGTCTTATTCTATTTTTTACAAATAACACTGCTCAGTGTTAATATATATCTCCTCCTTTCGCACAAATTTGTCGACTCTTTGTGATTTGGATGTGGTTTCAGCTAGGAAGTAGCTAGAATCCAAGAGGTGGCAAACTACAGCCACTGGGCAAAACTGGCCCTACACCTGTTTTTTTGTAAATAAAGTTTTATTGGAACACAACTGTACCCATTCATTTCTGTATTTTCAGGGCTGCTTTTGTGAAACAGACAGAGTTGATTAGTTGTGATAGAGACCATATATTCTCAAAAGCCTGAAACATTCACTATCTGGTTTTTCACAGATAAAGCTCAGCAACCTCTAGAATGAAACTTTCTCATAATTAAGACTATAGGCTCTATGTGGTCCTTGGTTCTCTTTACCTTCGATAAACTGATACGCTTTAGGAGGCCACGTCCTGTTCTAAGAAGAATCCCTCGTTCAAAAGTTGGGAGAAACTTGATAAAAGGAAAGACCTTCATACTTGGGTTCTTTTGCGCTACAAACTGGAACAGCTACTATGCCTGTAAAAAATCCAGTTATCGAAAAAAGATGACTAAAGTCACAACACTCCTTACTTCCTCAAGAATTCTTCTTCTTTCTTTCTGGTAATAACCCTAAATTCTTGTAATAAGCTAGAGACTGTGCCTAGATGATTGAGTGATTCTGAAGGTCGATAGCTCTTTCCTGGACTGGAAGTTGTTGTGGTGAATTCAGGATGCCTCACAGAAAGGAATCTTGACCAAAAATGTTCAGAGTTGGGGTGCTGGTGGCACAGTCAGTTAAACATCCGACTCTTGGTTTCGGCTCAGGTCGTGATCTCGGGGTCCTGGGATTAAGCCCCACATTGGGCTTCACACTCAGTGTGGAGTCTGCTTGAGATTCTCTCCCTCTGCCCCTCCCCCCCTCAAATAAATAAATAAATCTTAAAAAAAAAAGGTATTTGCCTCTGTGGATTGTGACACCGGGGAGAGGAGGAAAACTGCTACCTTTTGTTATGAAGGCTTCCGCTCTGTGTGAGTTCTTTTTTTTTTCCACATGGGCCTCTGTTACACTGAGCACATTTTGGGGCAAATCACTTCAATTCTCAGTTTCTCTGTCTTAGCAATGGAGAAAAGAATTTCTTCTCACTACCTTCCCAGAAACTCAAAGAAAGCATTTTGGGAACGCTAAAGACACACTAGACAGAACAATTAGACCGTAGCCCAGCATTATCCAACAGAAATGTAATTTAAAACTTCCTTGTAGCCACCTAAAGAAAGCCAAATGAAAGAGATGAACACAGTTTGAACAATTATTTTTATCTAAGCCACCATATCTAACGCATGATCATCTCGACATGTAATCAACGTGAAAAATATTAATGATTTATTTGACTTTTTTTTTCATATTAAGTCTTCCAATCTAGAGCACTGTTTTATGCTTACAACACAATTCACTTTGGACTAGCGACATTTTGGGCTCTCTATAGCCACACGAACCAGCGGTTACTGGATAGTACAGTTTTAGACTGTGTCCCCAGCTGGCGAGCATTTTCCAGCTTGAGCCATTTACTCCTCCATGAGCCCTGAAGCAAAACCAACCATGAGTTAGAGACCAAATTCCTAAAGGAGTGTGATTGCTGTTTCCCCAGTCCCTATGGCGGTCATAATATTATTATCGCTAATACCTAATATGTACGGAATACTTACTATGCCCCGAACCCTGCGCTAAGGGATGTACGAGATTATTCCATTTATTACTCACAAAAAACTTGTGAGAAAATCATGGCACCGCCATTTTAAAGGTAAGTAAACTGAGGAAAAGAAAACGTAGGCAATCTGCCCAAGGTCTCAGAGCTTTTGAGTTGTGCAGCCAAGACTCATACTAACGCAAACGTTTCCAGTGCCAGATTTATTAACTGTAAGCAACGGTGCTCATTTCCTGATCTTTTTTTACTTTAAATTTTAAAGTAAAATTAATTTTTTTTTTTTTTTTTTTACTGACACCATCGCCCCCTCCCAAACACTAACTGCTGTTTCCTGCTCTGACCGTAGCTGCTATTACTGAATATGGGAGTGGAGGGAGTGTTTTCCGGAGCTTTTTTTTTTTTTACCATCCACGGATGACATGGTGTTTAAACCAACCAGTCTTGAACCCCAATCTCTCCCCTCCCCAAACAGTCTTATGCTTTCAGTTTTCCATTGCCTTCTGAGAAAGGGCATTGAACGTCTTCTCTACAGCAGTGCCATTCACTCGGCTAATGCCATTCTGCAAAACAACTCTTAATAAGCAGCTCTTCCCAAGAGGAGACAAACACAACTCAGTATTCTCATATGACTGAGCAAATTCCTTGCCTTCCCAGGGTTTCTGTTTTTCTTCTTATTCATTCTCATCCTGCAGAATTTGTCTCTCGCCTTGCTAAGTATTGCCATGAGCATTCCCAAACACTCTTCTCATCAAAATTATCAGTCCTTTTGCAAAACAAAATCAAACAAAAACAAAACAAAACAAAACCCTCTAAACGATGCGACCAGTTGCAATCTTTAGCCAAAAAAAATGTTCCCTTACCTAGGTTCTGATTTTGAAAATATTATTTCATTTTTTTATTTTAAAATGTTTGTCCTTTTGGGGCGCCTGGGTGGCTCAGTGGATTGGGCCTCTGCCTTCGGCTCGGGTCATGATCTCAGGGTCCTGGGATCGAGCCCCCGCATCGGGCTGTCTTCTCAGCGGGGAGCCTGCTTCCCCCACACTCTCTGCCTGCCTCTCTGCCTACTTGTGATCTCTTTCCACTCTGTCAAATAGGTAAATGGAGTATTTGAAAAAAGAAAAGAAGAAAAAAAAATAAAATGTTTGTCCTTTTTAATAACACATCGAAATTTTAAAATATGTTCCTCTTATATGAGATTCAACTGATGCAGAGTTGTATAGTGAAAACCCTGAAGGTTTTTCATTCCTGCCCTTCTCCCTGTCATCTTCTAGGGAGTCATTTCTGCCAACGGGTTGGCCATCTTCTCTCACTCCCATTTCTGCACATGAATATCCACATGTGTCTCTATATATTATGCCTTTAAAAAACACAGTGAGGATCATTCTGTGCATATTGTGGTGTGTGTGTGTGTGTTTTTAAGATTTTATCCATTTATCTGAGAAAGAGAAGGAGAGAGTGTGGGAAGGAAGGGCAGAGAGAGAGGGAGAACCAGGCTCCCTGCTAAGCAGGGAGCCCAACATTGGGCTCCATCCCAGGACCCTAGAATCATGCCCTGAGCCAAAGGCAGACGCTTAACCAACTGAACCACCCAGGCGCCCCTGTGCTTACTGTTCTACAGTTTGTAGAATAGTCTTTGTAATTTTTCTATTTCAATACATTTTTTGACAGCTGCATAGTATTTTATAAGAAAGATGTAGCATCCTGTATTTCAAGGCTCTCCGACTGATGGACGTTTAGTTGTCTATTTTATGCTATTTCTAACAA
>CM052804.1:46081593-46226790 GCA_028533885.1 Nasua narica
TTTTTTTTTAAGATTTCATTTATTTATTTGACACAGAGAGAGAGAGATCACAAGTAGGCAGAGAGGCAGGCAGGGGGTGGGGGGAAGCAGGGCTCGATCCCAGGACTGAGAGCATGACCGGAGCCGAAGGCAGAGGCTTTAACCCACTGAGCCACCCAGGCGCCCCTCCTCCTATGATAATTTTTAAATGGCTCCTCTTAGACTTTCTTCATTGATAATTGTAAGAAATAGGCATTTGGTGCCTTCCTCTGATATGGTTAAACTCTTCTTTATCTTGTCTCATTGCATTAGTGAATATTTTTAGTGGCAATGATAACAGAGATCCTTGTTTTGTTCCCAATTAGCAAGACTGCCTCTAATATTTCACAGGTATTTTTACTTTAGGATTTGGTAAAGACTCTATTTTAGAGGATAAGTGCATTTTATTCTAATAAAAGAATATTATGACAGTCTTAACAAAGAAAGCTATTGGATTTTATCGGGTGTTCTCTTTGGCATCTTTTAAGGTGAGCATGTATATTTTTTCTCTTTTAAGCAGCCTCTTTGATGAGTTATATTAGTGGGTTGCCCAATGGTAAATGAGATAAACCATTTGACATTCTATTATCAAACTGTTGCATTTGATTTACTAATCTACTTCTTAGAACATTTGTATCTATGTACGTGAGGCTGGTCAGCATTTTTTTCCATGCACTATCTTTGCAGACTGAGTTGAGAAATTTCTTATCTTTCATTATGCTGAAGGATAAATCAAATGACACAGAGCCTTGAATGCTTGATGGAATTTGTGTATAAAACCCTTGGGCCCAGAGTTTTAGTGGCCATCTTTGATCACCTTGTCAGTTTCTTGTATAGTTATTAGTATATTCGTGTTTTGTATTTATTCTTATTCTTAAATAGTTCCTATTTTCCCAAGAAATCGTCCGTCTTATCTAGACGTTCAAATTTGTTGGCCTAACGTGGTACGAATATTCTTAAAATTAGAAGTCTTCTCTATAACTATCAACCCATTACTGTTCTTGCTTTCAATGTTACTTATGTTTTTCTTCTTCTCCTTCTGCCTTTTCTTCTTCTCCTTCTCCTCCTCCCTCTTCTTCTCTTTGTCGGAACTGCCAATGATTTATCTACTTCATGAGTCTCTATAAAGAATGGACTCTGGTTTTATAGATCAGCTATGACTTGTTTTTTGGGGTGGCTGTTTTCTATATCATTAATTCCTGGGGCTACCCGTATAGCTTCTTCCTTCCACCTTATTATTTTGTTTACTGTTTTGCAGTATGCACAGTGAGACATGCACGGGCAGGAAAACATTACAGGTACCGTGACTGAGTCCGTACTTAGCACACTGAGGGCACAAAATAGAAAGAGGTTGATTCTCCAAATAGGCATAGCGTAAGTTTGGCTCCATGGTTAAAAGGTAAGCGAGCGGTGGGAAAAGGCTCCCAGTTATTTATGCTCATCAATAGTTATTTACAATGGACTCTTTATCAAAAAATTACTCCCCATCTACCTACAAAACTTGCTATAGCAATTGCCTCCGAGGACAGCAAATTAAGTCTTTGGGCATGAACTCCCTCGTGCTGTTTGATTTCATTTTACCATATGTGTTTACGATCCGTTCAATAAATAAGTTTAACAGGAACTGAAATCAAGGTCATTCTGTTGAACAGAAAAACCCCCAGAACAGGAGGGACTTAACAGAGGTGAACTAGTTTAAACGTCCTCCTTAATTTAAATATATTTTTGAACCCTGGGAAGGCACTGTCAGGGATTCCCGAGTACAGGTCTGCTATCTCTGGTAGAAGCCAGGCCACATGGCTACATAAAACTTGCCTGTCTGGGCTTCTCATGGGGAGGTAACTGTAGGCAGCAGAGCAGGACTCCGGGACTCAACAACCCTGGAGAGGAAGGCTATCACTAGATCCGGCCACAAGAGTGACGAGCAGAGAACAAGAGGTTTCCTGTCTGGGGAAGGTTTTTGCTTTTGTGTCAAGACCCCTTATCTCTGTCAGGTTGTGTCTGCATCCGCTCACCTAACAGCTTGCCTGGCGTGGGTTTCTGGCTTCTGCATCGGCTCCAGCCCCAGACGGTGTCCCTGGCTGCCCTGCCTTTGACCTGCAACATCTCTTTATTTCCCAAGCACTACACCTCTGTCCCCAAGGTCAGCCACTTTACTGCTTCAGCCACCAGGGAACAGGAGGTTGTTGTAAAGACAGGTCGTAAATAACCAGGAGGTCAAGATGGGTGTTGAAAGTCGAGGAGAACGGACATGGAAAGTGGAATTAGAGAGAGGGATGAAGTCAATAACTGAATATTTATCTGAACGGGGTGGGGGAGCACATTTGGGGAGGATGAGGAAGGAAAGGGGGAGCAGGACAGACTCGATTTGAAAAGGAATTCACCAAATTCAAGATCTCAGAGGGCAGAGCTATGAAGGGGAAGGAAGGGAGAAATAAACCTGCATTCGTTGAGTTCCTTCTGTGTTCCAACAGCCCTAGATACCGTCTCACCGAATTATTTCAACGTTCCCACATTTTGTGGAGGAGGACTCTAAAGCTTATGGGAACTACACACTTAGCCAAGGATCCACAACTAATAAGAGGAGAGGCTGGGATTAGGTAGAGGGTGGGGAGATAGATGGTGGCCTGAGGGTAGGATTGGAGAGAAAGAAGCTCGATGTCCCCCTTTGGTCCCAACTGGTTTAGAGGAAGGAAGAAGTAAGGTACTGGTTGGAGAAAGCCAAAGGCTCATCTGCCTGGTTGCTCATGCCAGAAACCTGCTCAGACCGCAGCCACTCACCAGCCGTGAAGATTGTATCCAGTCCTCAAGATCCTATTCCAAAATGTGTCTTGAATCTTCGTACTCTTCATCTCTGCTACCATCACCTAAGCCCAAGCTAGCGTTCTTGAACAAATGACCACTTATCCTCACGTAGACCACCATGCGAACTTCCTACTGGTCTTTGGTTTCCTTGGTCCTTTTCATAGATCACATGGAGTAATATCTCTAATAAGATTCTCTGATCAAGTCTTACCCTCCAGTAGCCTTTCCAATAGCTTTCCACCATCCACAGGTTGACATCCTTAACAGGATCTCCTATAAACTCCTCAAGGTTCAGTTAAGCCACTTTCCTCTTCCCTTAGGTGGTCCAGCCATCTTGGCCTTTTCTTCGTTTCTCAAACTCAACGAGCTTCTTCCGGTCTCAGGATTTTGAACATCTTCCTTTCTCCACTTAGCATTTGTTTCCCTATTTACCTCTTTTTCTGGCTCAGTCTTTTCATCCTTTAGGTCTCAGATTCAGCGGGACCTCCACAGGACTGACCTCCTCATCTGCGCTGTGTAAACTGACTTTGGGTTCGATCCCCTTTATTATACAGCTCATTGGTGGAATAATCTACTTAAACTCATGTCTGAGTTCCCTGGGTGGAAAGTTCCATCAGAGCTGAGATGGTTTTCTTGTTTACCCAGCTTGTAGTGGACACTCATTTTGAGTCAATGAATGAATGAATGAGTGAATGAGTGAATGAATGAAGAGGTGATTATTAAATGATGAAAAATATGTCGTTAAAGCCAATCACAGGTGTGGTCTTGTAGGGTTTAAAAAAGCGCCTGGGTGAGGGATGAATGGTCCCTTTGCACAAATCCCCCTCTTGTCACTCACCATAACTTTGAGATAATGACTCTTCTGGGTAGGGCATCCCACACGTCATCCTGATGGGGTTCAGCTGTGATCTCCTTCCCCTTTCGATCAGTGAAGAACCACCTTCCCTTTGTTTTCTGCCCCCTGAGTTTCCTCTCCCGTTTATCCGTGCCCCTGCTCCTTTTGCCTTTTGACTCTGGCTTGGAATTAAAGGTGCTGCTGGGAGGCCCGTTCCTACTTCTCATATGCTAAGTATCATCACTGAGGGTTTTTTTTCCCCTTGGAAAAATTAACATTAAAGACGAGCACACTGTGTGTGTTTGGGGGAATGGAACAAAGTCCCTCTGCTCCTTTGGAATCCCCATCAGGCCACTCCAGGACAGCGTCCTCATTTCTCCCTGCACAGCTCCAGCGCCCCATGAGCTGCAGGCTCCCCCGCCCCCGCCGAAACACTTCGCAGACCCAACAGTGATGTCGCGTGGCTCAGCAAGGGGGCACCATGCTCCGCCGGAGGGATCTGGGCTTTTTCCATGTCGCGAGTCGAGCGAGCCGGGGAGACAAATCCTGCTGAAAGGAGTAATAAATTGGGGGACTGTGAACTTCTCCCGCTGAGAGGCACTAACAGTTTATAAGGGAGAAAAATTGATAAACCCCTGGGTATCATTTTTTTGTTGTTTTCATTTCACTCCACGGCCAGCTGCAAAAGGGAAATGACTGTAAACAGCCCATTAGGAAAACGGCTTTAGTAAAAACACCGCGAAGCAAAGTCACGAGCAATTGTGACGTCAGCCCCGGCTCCCCATCTCGTTTTAAACGGCAGAAGAAGTGGAATGAGGGCCCGAGGTGCACCTGGCTCGCCAAAAAAAAAAAAAAAAAAACCTACAAAACAAAACGGATTCATCCCAAATCCCACTCTGTGAGCGGAGATGGGTCCTAATGGCCCCATAAGGTGACAACGCATCCAGGCCTCTCACGTTTTGTCTGGGATGAGGCTCGGCCCCCCCGTGCTTCTGGCTTCCCGTCTTTCTAGTGGGCATCGATTATGGGCCGAGCGTACAGGAGAAGAAATTGAGCCCAGAGTTATACAATAGTAAAAAATCCATTACACCGGCAAGCCAGAGCTGTCCAAGCAGAAGAAGGAAAGTGCACTCCGGCCTGGGCTATTATGTGAGGAAGACACGTAGCCCGTAGCTTCCCAACTGGATCTTGAGATGCGGGAGTGGAGGAGGGGAGGGATGATTCTGGATGGAAGGGGCGACAGGAATTGAGGTTTCGGGAAGAAAACCCCTTCATGGGCCGGGGAGCCATCCTAAGGTCTGCAGGCCAATTCGCATCACATGCGAATATAATCATAAATCAAATCGAAGGGGTTAAATCGAAATGGAACACGGCAGCCTTGGAGAATGGGTTTTTTTGTATGTTTGTTTGTTTTTTAAGATTTTATTTATTTATTTGACAGAGAGAGAAAGAGAGAGAGATCACCAGTAGGCAGAGAGGCAGGCAGAGAGCCCGATGCGGGGCTCAATCCCAGGACCCTGAGATCATGACCTGAGCCGAAGGCAGAGGCTTTAACCCACTGAGCCACCCAGGCGCCCCTTGGAGAATGGGTTTGTGGCGGCAGCAAAGCCTGGGGTGCCTCCGGACTGTGGGGGCGCTGCCTCCTCCTGTCCCCTGGAGGTCGGTCCTCCTGGGGTGGATACAAGAAAGCTCCTTTTGCTGTCTGTCCCCCAGGGGGTGCTTCTCAGAAGGCATTCCAAACCTCAGGCCCCAGGGGGACCCCTGGAGACCACTGGAGACTTCGGGGAGGCCAGTGTGAGGCCTTGGCCTCTTTGGCTGGATTTCAGACCCAACACCTCGGGTCCCACGGAGCCTGGCATGACCTTGTAGAGGGTTCGTTTATTGCATGTTCTGTTAAAGTTCCATTCATTTATTTAAATAAACAACTCCATCTAACTCAAGGCTCTCCCCTGGCAGCCTTAAATCAAAGGAAGCTTCTGTTATACTTTATTACTTTACTTCGCGAATTTGAATTAAAAGAAGGGGCAGCCAAGACCAAATTGCTTTACGGTTCGGCTGTAGCCGCGTAGCAAGTTCAGCTAAAAGCCCGAGTCTGCACCCCCTCCCCGCCCCCCATCCTGCCAGCTCTCCTCCTGCGAGCCCCTTTATTGTCAGGGCTCCATTCAGAAGGGCAGAGAAGAATGCCAGGCATAGACTGAGAAGAACCGTCTGGAAGGCATGTGGTGGGTTGGAGGGCGGTGGGGAAACACGTAGGCTCAGGATCGCGAGACCCGCCCGGACGAGGCTCCGTGCTGCGGCGCAGTCACCTTGCGTCTCTGACCTTCACTTTCTTCTTTTGGCAAAAAGGTAGGGACGGGGCAAGCAAACCTTCAGGTCCTTTTCAGTTCTGAAATCCCATGCCTGTGTGATGACCGAGGACAGCCGGTGGTGGAAAGCCAGATGGAAAGCGAGTTTGGAAGGGGGTGGTGGGGACGGTGGTTATCTACGGGGTTGTAGGAAGAGAGAGAGAGAGAGAGAGAGCATCACATCTGAGCATTTCCAGTCCCAAATCAGTTATTATAATTATATAGACTGGAATGGAGAAAAGGGTGTCGGATTTGGGCAGAGCTAAAACAGACCCACTGCGTGTGTTTGAGGTTTAGGAAGGACGAGGTCCAGAGGGGAATCCAGGGCCATCCCCAGCTTTTTGGCTTGTTGGCCCCAAGATAAGAAATATTAAAGAAGGAACAGGCTTTGGTGATTAAGGTGATTAACTCATTTTAGGACATAGAAGGATTTCATCTTGATTTTAAGAGCTGGATAGACTCTTCAAGAACATTTTTAAATCCTTACTAATTGAATACTTAAAGCAACATCTGTTCCTATTATAAAAATAATACACAGAGAAAAAATTAAAAGACACGGAAAAGTACAAAAGAAAATAAATTGTCCGTAATTCCACACATAGAGATAATTACTATTTGCAATTTTTAGTGGTTTCCATGAATAGAGGTTTATGGCATGGTTATGTGGTTATATACATACACACACATACACACGCATGCATACATAATTTTTTTCACTATTTGTAAACATTTTTAATGACATTATAGTTTTTATTGACTAGATTATTAATTTGGAAATGTTTTTTTCTAATTTTTTTATATTAACAAAAACTGTATGAAAATCCTTATAGTTAAATCCTTTGTCCAATTATTTCAAAAATTTTAATTATGAGAAGCAAATATTTCTAGTTTAAAAATGAGAGAGAATTTTTAAAGGTTTGATACATATTGCCAAAATATTTTTTAAAAGTTGGACCAATTTATGCCCAAAGAAATGCTATAGGTACATGCTTTCCCCTATCTTTGTCAACATCAGGAAATCTTTTTCTTTTTCATGATTATCAATCGAAATTGCTGAGATTTTTGAGTTATGTAATACTTTAAAATATTGGGTGTGTGTAATTCTTCTTTGTTAAATTGTCTATTCATGATCTTTTTGTTTTTCACTTTAGATTTTGATTATATTTCCTTGATTTTTTAGAGCTCTTTATATATTGTGAGTTTAATCTTTTTTCCTGCCATTGTATATTTTTTCCAGTTTCATCTGGTTTATAGTGCTTTTGTGACTTGTATTTTTTTAATGGCCACATTGTATCAATTATCTTTTTGATGATGCCTTTATTCTTATGAATATATAAAGATGCTCTTTGTTCTAAATTTAAGGATTTTTATTTATATGTATGAGAGAGAGTGAGAACGAGAGTGAGACCGAGAGAGAGGGGGAGCACAACCAGTTAGAAGGGGTAGATGGAGAGGGAGAAGCAGATTCCCCACTAAGCAGGCAGCCCAATGCAGGACTCAATTCCACGACCCTGGGATCATGACCTGAGCCTAAGGCAGCCACCCAGCAACGGAGACATCCAGGTGCCCCTAGTGTGACAATTCTTTCAGTGGCAAGCTACCATCTGGTGAATTACATCACCTATCTATTGACTTTAAATATATCTTTTAGCATATAATAAATATCTGGATTAGTTCCTGGTCCTTCTTTTGCAGTCTATTGATTTCACTTTTACATTTTATATTTTGCCTCAACTTGTAGGACTTTAGGCTTCAATAGAGTTTAATCATTTATATTTAACATGATATGAGTGTTATTTTTATTTTTATTTCTATGATCTTGATTTATATTATTTTAATGCCCTCTTATTTTTCCTTTACTTTTAATTTTTTTTGTTGTATGGGCTGCTATTCTTTTTCCTAAGTTGTTTTCCTTCTAGTGACTTGGAAGAGTTATGTTCTCTTTGCTTGATTGTTACTGAGAACCTAATTGGCAATAACAGGAACACAACATTTGTGGGTCCTCTTTATGTAAAATTTCTTTATTTTGTAATAAATAAAGAAATTAGTGAATTCATATGATATTTGTCTTTCTCTGAATGTCTTATTTTGCTTAGCATTATACTCTCTAGCTCCATTCATGTTGTTGTAAATGGCAAGATTTCTTTCTTTTTTATGGCTGAGTAATACTCCATCATGTGTGTGTATGCATTTATAATGTCCCATTATATATATTCTATTATATATATAATATACATATCTCACATCTTCTTTATCCATTCATCAGTCAATGTACACTTGGGATCCTTCCATAAGTTGGCTATTGTAGAGAATGCTGCAATAAACATGGGGTGCATGTATCCCTTCTTATTAATCCTTTTGTATTCTTTGGATAAATACCTACTAGTGCAATTCCTGGATTGGAGGGTTTCTATTTTTAATTTTTTGAGGAACCTCCATACTGTCTTCCACAGCAGCTGCATCAGTTAAAAAAATAAAATGAACAAAGTCGGGGGAGGGAGAAACAAACCAAGAAACAGACTCGCAACTGGAGAGAAGACACAGATGGTCACCAGAGGGGATGTGGGTGGGGGAGGGGGAAAATACGTGATGGGGACTCAAGAGTGCACTTGTTATGATGAGCACCGAGTGATGTATAGAATTGTTGAATCACTATTCTGTACACCTGAAACTAACACTGTTATGTGAAGTACATGGGAATTAATTTTTCTTAAATGAAGAAATTAACAACACTCGTTTGACTTCATACTTTGTACTGGGTTTCGGCTGACAGAGTATCACAGGGATCAAAGGACTGATGTTCTCAGTGTCTGTATTGCAGGTATAATAACAGCATCATAGAGTTACTATGGAAATTAAATGAGATAATGCATACACAGTACAGTGCTTAGCACATGGTAAGTCCTCAGGAACGTTGTAATGATAAATAGCATCTCATATATCCTCTGAAATTTTCCAATTATTATCGTCACTTTGTCATGAAACGTTTCATTTAATAATGACTCTTACTACCTTATTTTTGGAATGATTGAGATGTTAGTTTCTACTTTACCGGTTTCAGAGCTTACCATCTTCTCTTTCACGCAGTATTTTCCTAGGTGCAAACTCTATTTTGAGTCATCTACTTGTTGATTGGAATATTTCAAGTCATTTCTGGTTACATACATGTATTATAGTTGCGTTAAGTTTGCAAGAACCAGGGAAAAAAGTCATGACTCCTACAAGGTTAAAGTTTACTTTTTTCTCTCATGTCTAGAGGTGCTCTGGAAGTTCAGTGTCACAAAGTCGTTGGGTACCACAGCTCTGCCCACCATGTCATGGCGTCAGTTTCCAAGAAACAGAATGGCTGTTCCAACACCATCCATCTCGTCTTCATTGCATCCAGTATGGAAGAGGAAAGCCCAGAGATAAGCATGGCCCCTCTCTCTAAGGAGATTTCCCGGAAGTTGCATCTACAACGTTGGTTTACATCCCATTGGCCGGGATTTAATTATGTGGTTACAATGCAAGGAAGGCTGTGAAATAGAGTCTTCATTCCAAGTAGGCACGTGCTCAGCTAAATATTTACTTCTGAGAAAGAGGAAGATAAATACTGGCACTTCCAAGCCTGCCTTTTGGCCACCCGAATATCCATGGGCTATTTTTCCCACACATATGGCATCCTCCTCTCCCACGGGAACAAGGTCCCAAGTCCTGCCCAGTTAGCACCACCCATCCGCCTTCCACAATTCTTAAATGACGTGCAACCCTTCCCCTCAGGTCTGGTATGGCTCCCCATGGATCAGTAATCTATTACTTCAACCACAGCTGATCTGTCCTTCCCATACTAATCTATACCAAGGAAGAAGAAAAGTGAGAAATTAAAAGAAAACAAAAACATATTTTTTAAGAGGAGAAAAAGTCACTGGTCAGTGGCTACTGTGTCTTCCCAATGCTCTCCCTCTCCTTAGTTGGATCTAGGACAATGATCCAATGATGTCAGTCAGCAAGAGTAGCAAAGATCCTCCTTCTTGACAGCAGGCAGGTTGCTTGGTGTGTCCCATGTCACAGCCTCAGCCTCTGCTCCTTGCTTGGTGTCCTCTGTGGTCATACCTTTGGTGGATTTGGGGGAAGGCTCTTCTTGTGTTTGAGGGTCTGGGAGTTGCTTAGAAGTTGAAATGTTTCTGGCACTTGTAGCCAAGCTAGCAATCTCTTTGAACACAATTCCTTCAACAACTTAGTAGAAGTCCCGTCTACTCGCCCCCCATCACTTCCACGTATAAGTAACCACTGCCAAAGATCTCAGCTCTATAATTTATCGCCCAGGTCTTTTACCTACCAGCCTCTGTGCTCTTCTCTCGAGTTAAGGATGTTGACTTTGAAGTGGTTTGAAACAACAGACTTCAGGGATAATCTTGGGTAAACTGCCCATTTCCACCAGCCTGGGATGTGTCATCTGGTAAAGAACCCTTAATAGAAGGCGTTTCAGAAGGGATTTGAGGGCCATTGTTTTATCTCTAAGTCCAGATCCTCGGGTAACTCTTTAAAACTGCTTTCATTTGGTTTCCAGTGGAAATTGTTTTGTTTTCATTCCTGCAAGCCTCCGTGTTTCCAAACTCTCCGTCAGCTTAGACTGAAGACCACAGGCAGAAAATGTTTCTCCTAGAAGAATCCCTAGAAGTTCCCTCCGGCTCACAGCCCAGCTAGTTGTGGGCTGAAGTTCGTCTCCCTTGTAGGGAGAATGGCAAGAGGCAGTCAATACACCAACATCCTGACTGTTTCCTACAGTTTCCTCCAATTCTTCCCCTCACCTTTGGAGTGCACTATTCCCCTTCCCTTATTTTCATCCTGTTTGAATAGTGCCCGGGTCTCATATCTGTCCCTTTTCCATAGCGTCTTCCTCTCCGATCTAAACCTGCGTGGATGGTCACCAGTTCAGAAGCTGAACAGCCAGACAGGGCTTCATTGTGCTTCAAACGCTGCAGTCCTGGTAGGGTCACCTCCTCTCTGCAGCTTTGCTTTTCTGCATCTTGCCACTGGCTGTGTGTGAGTGCTGGCCACTGCCCATGGCAACAGAAGAGAATCCTCTATCCTGCCTCCATTGCCTTGGCTGGCTCCTGGCTTCATGCCCAGGTATTCTGGCTGCCAGGCCAACCGAATTCCACATGACTCCTTCCTAGGTGCTCCCACCGAGCATTCGGGAGACTGGAGTGATAACGTGTGGTTTATGGAGACCCTGCATTCGGAGCCACGCAGAAGCTCTGTGATTCCATCCATCTATACTGGCCGAAGAGAGTCCTCTAAAGGAAGCATTCCCTTCGAGCTTTTCAGCGTCCCCTCACCTCCAGCCTCCTCCAACCCAGAAGCAACAGAAATTATAAAGGGGCAGCAAGAGTTCCCTAGAAGTTTCTTACGAGGTCCCAACTGCCTTCTGAGGAAGATGCGCTACAATTCTGCCCGGGCTGTCCCTCCATTATATCTAGTTTATAGTCTCACATTTTGTTAGCACCCTCCCTTGGACTGTGATGCTTAGAAAGACTTCTTTTCTGCTTTTAGGGCTCCTGGATCAGTTCATTCAGAGCTGCAATGGTGGGAAGGGGAAGGAAGCCGGTCCCCAAGGTGGCATCGTTATTTCCAAGCTCCCTGCCTGAACATGTTACTTGTGGGCAAGACAAGGAGGGTAAGGTGCAACAAGCCGCCTCTCACATAAAACAAGAAGCACAGGCTTTTCTGAAAGGAATCCACAAAAACTTGGGTCTGGCCTGGACTGCTTTCCAAGAACTCTGTGTGGACGGTGGCAATAACTAGACCTCTAAGAACCAGTAGCTGGGTAAGGGCTTTTGTTCTCATGAAAACACAATGCAATTCTTCAACAACAAATGGCCAGTGTGTGATGAAATAGAGACAGAAGGGCTGATTAACCAAATCTGGGGAAACCACGCCGCCATCTTGACGCCACCACCATTCTGTGACGTAGGCCACACTGAAACACGTGCGAGGGAGGCAGTGTATTATTCTCTTCCTTTATGAGTCAGCCTGGAATGCAAAATTAGAGGAATTTTGCACTGAAGAGAAAAAAAAAATCCCGTGCCTCTCATTTCTTTCTTTATTTGAACCTTTCCTTTCACAGTTTTGATTAGTGCCTTTGCCCATTTGGAGAATATTTTATGATCAGGTTTTAAGAGGAATCCATCCATGGTTATTTGGCTGCCAGAACCTAAATAAATAAATACGTAGAGAAAGAACAATATCCAGAGAAAGCCAATAAAAGAGCCTTTAAAACTTGTGTATGTGTGTGTCTGCCTATCACGTCTTGAAGTTTCATTCTTTCCCCCCTTCTGTGGGGAGAAGGTGCTGGCAGGCTGGCTGGACAGGCCAAACACTGATGCAGAGTAGATCCAGGCTGGCCGCTGTCGACAACTCTTTGATGGGCCTCTTCTAGAAGGGAGATTGATGTGAGTCAGCAAAGCCCTCATTAAGTGAGTCACACCATTAATAAAAGGTGCAGATTGCAGAGTGGTGTTTATTTCGGTGTTGATAGAAACCAGGACACAGTGGCCTTGAATCAAAAATAACCTTGGTCCTGCAGATGAGTTGCTCCTCATCCCTGGTTCCTGCCCGAAGCTTGGCAGTTTACAGAGCCCGTCCAGTTAGGACGGCCTTGTCCCAACTCCAGTAAGCCTTACATAATGGTTAAGCGATGCGCTTAGGTTTCGGCCAGTCCTGGGTCAGAATCTCTTTCTCTGCTATTTTCAGGGCTTGTGAGCTGAGTTGATTCAATTAACCTCCTTACATTTTGTTAAAATAACTTGTAAGTCCTCTTACTAGACTAATTCTCTCAACTTCCTCACTTGGGCCCAATGTCCTTGAAAGCTCCAGTTTATTAGTGAGAATGGTGGTCCCTCCACCATGGGGCATGAAGATACACTAGGTGATTTAATTAGTGAAATCATCTCAATGAAGGGCATGTAATAAGAGCTCAAGGTATTACCCCGAGATCTGGGGACTGTAGACATTAGGCCAATTACTGGATAAGGAAACTGGAGTTGAGAAAGTTTATTTGTCTAAGATCATAGAGGTAGAAGCCCATGGTGCCACAAGTTGAAACAAGTCCTTCTAACATCAGAGCGAGGATTCTTTCAAAGCCACTCATAGCACAGGTCTCTGAAGGATGGGCATATTTTCTCTTGCCTTGCTCACTCTCCAGGAAATGAAATTGTCTCATAATACTTTCTCCTGATTCTTATTTTTTCAAGATTTTTATTTTATTTATTTGACAGAGAGAGAGAGATCACAAGTTGGCAGAGAGAGGGGAGGGAGCAGGTTCCCCACTGAGCGGAGAGCCCAACAAAGGACTCAATCCCAGGACCCTGAGATCATGACCTGAGCCAAAGGCAGAGGCTTGAAACCACTGAGCCACCCAGGTGCTCCTTTTCTCCTGATTCTTATTGGTTTACAGTTTTGTCCTTAATTCACTTTGGTGTAAATGTCACAGGCTGGGGCCATCCTAGCCAATAAGACAAGGTGCTTCCTATCTAACATTTGTTATGGCCAAGTAACAAGGCCATTGTAATTTGGTGTGATGGGCGATAAACCAGTCGTTTACTTCTCCTCAGGGAGATGGCATTGAGCTGAGATCTGAGGGACAGTAAATGTCAGCCAAGTGAATTCGATGAAGGCAAGGTATGATGCACTGAGGGCTCTAGGGGAGGACATACCATGTTCAGCGAGCTGTAGTTAAAGTGCAGGGTCAATGAGTCTGTTAAGGATTTTAGACCTTATTCTACAGACAGCAACTTGGCTTCCAAGAGGAGCATTTTGGTTTAAGTGGTTTGATGCTGTCCTATTGACAGCACCATTTTTTAACACGGGAAGAATTTTTTTTCTTTTTAAGGATTTTATTCATTTATTCGAGAGACAGAGAGAGTGAGAGAGAGCGTAAGAGGAGAGAAGGTTAGAGGAAGAAGCCGACTCCCCGTGGAGCTGGGAGCCCGATGTGGGACTCGATCTTGGAACTCCAGGATCATGACCTGAGCCGAAGGCAGCTGCTCAACCAACTGAGCCATCCAGGCACCCAACACGGGAAGAATTTAATGCAGGAGTGAAACATACCCCTTCATAGGGAAAAATGCTATCTCATTACCAAACAATGTACCCACCATAATTCAAGGTATACGTGGTTCTTAAGTCAGGTCTAGCCAACGAATAAACACTTTAAAGTTAAAAGCTTAATAATTATAGAAGAAAATGTGAATGACTATTTGTATTATCCTAGGGTAAGTAGGTAGAAAGCTATACAGAAACATTGAAAGATGTGCCTACATAAAATCAAAACTTTCTTGAGCTGCAACAAAAGAACTGTAAAAGCTGAAATACACACAGAACATTAACATTCTTGTAAGTGTGACAATAATTAAATAATAATTTAATTAAATAACTTTAAAATCCTAATGCATAACTAGTTTCTAAAAATCAAAAGGAACAAGATGAGCAGATTAGTAAGTAGCTCATACAAGAAAAATACACAGAATCCATGAGGGCAATGAATTATGTCTGTTTCAGTAATGTGCACATGCTCAGTGCAGAGAACAGACATGGCGCGTGGTAGATACTATTTGCTAAATGAATAAACATAGAACACTCTTTAGCTTCACTAATACTTTCAAAGAATGCTTTTTTAAAAACCCACAAGATTTAATTTCCAATCACGAATTTAGTCATGGTTAAAGATATTGATAACATTCAATCAGAGTCAGAGAGAATGTGGGAAATTTCAACTGAAATTCACAGAAGCACACTGTATTGATTATAAATTAGAAACAATGAATCCCCATTAAATGGAGGCTGAATAAATTAGAATGTATCCATGAGTCAAATGAAATACTACTCAACCACTTAAAATGTTTATATAGGTAAATATTAATTTAGCTTGGAGACATATATATGACATATTTGAAATTGAAAATTAAAACTGAGAAGCTATAGAAGGAATAATTTAAGTGTTTCACTATTAAAGTATAATGTTTGCTATAAGCTTCTAGGAATAACTTTAGTGAGTTAATGAAGTTTCCTCTGTTCCTGGTTTACCAAAGTTTGTTGTTTTTTTTTTCATTTATTTTTTAAATCCAGTGTTGCTGATAAAAGCCTTGGTATTAATACATTTTTTTTTTGTTTCTTGTAGATATCCTTGTGTTTGTTCACCGCCCCCCCACCCTCGCCTCTCCTCTTTCAAATTCTCATTTTAACTAAATTTTCCCCTAAAGTATCTAGGTGATGACCTTTTTTCATTCAGTCCTGCTCAACATTTGATGGGCACTTAATTCTGGTATTCTTCCTTTTTTTTTTAATCTCTGTCACTACTTTCCATATATCCTTTTCTCCACCCTTCTATCCAGCATGCTTTAATTTTTATTTCATAATTATCTTTTTCTTTCTTTGTGCTGAACATCAGATCAGGTTTTTGGTCCAGTCTATTAGCTTGTGAATTTATTCTTTTTTTTTTTTTTTTAATCTATATCCATACTTGTCTTGGTCCATGTAACTGAGCTTTTGATTTTTGTAATAACATTTCTAATTCACAAGTTTTCCAGTTGATTCTTTCTCCCTTTTTGAAGTGATCTGTGATGTGTACTCCATATTGTGAGGGTTATAATCATATATATATATATATTTTTAAACATGCATTTATTTATTTTGAAGAAAAAAAGAGAGCACAAGTGGGAGGGGCATAGGGAGAGGGAAAGAGAATTTGAAGTAGGCTCCATGCTGAGTGTGGACTCCAACATGGGGTTTGATCTCATGACCCTGAGATCAGGACCTGAGCTGAAACCAGTTGGCTGCTTAACCAACTGTGCCAACCAGGTGCCCCTATTGTTCTGTTCTCATTGCTCTATTAAATCTATCCTCTTGCCTATTGTATCAGTCAGCTATTGCTGTGATAATGCTGCATAACATAGAACTCTGAAAAGCAGTGGCCTACAATAAGAAGCATTTATTTTTCTTGCTCGCAGGTCTGCAGACGAGGGTGGCTCTACTTTCGATGGCATTTGACTGGGCTGGACTCCTGGATTCAGGTGGGATTCAGGTCTGTCTCACTTCACACTCTCCTTGGACCGAAAAATACCTGGGGGCACGTTCACCTCATGGTAGATCGTGGGAAAACAAGAGATCAAACCAATCAGTGCAAGCATGTTTGAAGTCATGGCTCATAGCCACATCTTCTAACAGTGATTTTTGTTTATCTGCTCAGTCTTGAATTCTATTTTCGTAACTAGGATTTCTGAGAGTGCTATATTTGTTCAGCACTGTTTGTTTGTGGGGGAGGGCAGAACTTGGTGCCAGATTGGGCCTACCCAAGCCCTACTCTAATGAGCCGCATTTCAGATGCTGTTGATGCCCCACCTGTATCTCTTTGGCACACACATTCCGACATATTGGCTTCCTATTGTTAAATACTCATGACTCTCTGCCCAAGGGCTTTCTCTGGTCATGGTAGCTTGCCCAGCCTATGCTTGGAGCAGGACTAAAATGGGAATCCAGGGAACTAAGACCTCCAGAAGCAATCCTCAATCAATCATGGACTGGAAATGGATCAACACACTAAATTACCTGTCTTTCAGGTGGAACAACTCACAAGTGTGTATTGCATGGTCTCACAATCATCTCCAGCAGGACTGGGCCACAGTTGCCCGTGGTTCCTCTACTTTAAATGGTGACCTGCTGTTTAACAAAGCCTATATTGACTTCCTTCCCATCCTTCTTCTACCTCCTCACTCTCCTGTAGATGTGTCCTGAGATTATTTCCAAAATACATGACTTACATTCCACTCCTTATCTCAGCATCTGATTTTAGAAGAATCAAGCTTAAGACAAAAGTCTATTTTGGCAATAAAAGTTAATGTAAGGGACCACCCAGGTGGCCCAGTCAGTTGAGTGCCTCTTGATTTCAGCTCAGGTCAGGATCTCAGGGTCATGGGATCAAGGCCCACATCAGGCTCCAGGCTCAGTGGACTGTCGGCTTCAGAGTCTCTCCTCCTCTCCCTCTGCCCCCACCTCACTCACATGTGCTCTCTCTCTCTCAAAAAAAAAAAAGTTAATTTAAGGATTACATTTCCTTCTTTATACTCTCTGGAATTGTCTACATGCTCTATACAATCAGGAAAAACAACAACATCAACACAAAAAAACCACCACAAGAAAACTCCTGTCATACCTAATTGCCATGATCATCCCCCGATTTCTCCAAAGAATTAGAAAAATACACAAATCAGATAAGTTAATATGCTCCTTTTCCACTAAAAATAAGCAAAGTATTTTGGTGTCCGTGGTGCACATTATAATTTGGAAGATACATGGAACTAAATAGGAAAATATAATCCAGAGTCTCAGAAGTCAATAAATTTTTCCCAGTTTCATCATAAAAAGAGAACATGAAGAGAAAAGCTGTCATTTCTTCAAAGTGCACTGATTTAATGGGGAACATCATATTCATTTCAAGAAAACCAGTAGATATGAAGTTGCAATATTAATGGGAATCATCTTAAATACCACATCCATCTACCTCCCTCTGCAATCATGGCCTCCAAGAATAAGATGGACAAGCTGTTCGTTGAGAAATTAAACAAATTCCTCATTGTTCTTTGCCAGTCACTGGGACAGGCTGGAAAAAGACTATGGTAAAAGGCATACGGTTCTCTGATATCAAGTTGCTGGTGGAGAGAGACAAAACACATAAATACATGAACAAGGGTATTCAGGTCATGGTAAGTTCTTTGAGGGAAATATGATAGACAGTTACTTTGGAGAGAACTGAGGTTCTCCTCAAAAAAGTGAAAAGGGGACTCCTGTCAGGACAAATTTCATTTGAGCTGTCTTGAAAGATGAGAAGATGCCAGTGACCAAGAACTGTTCCAAGCTGAGCAAAGGGCAAGGGGGAGATGCCCCAGCACTGGCAGTTCTGGAACTACAGAAGAGGAGACAGGTGGTTCTGGAGAACCGTGAGTGATCCCACTTTGTGAAACAACAAAAATAGACCAAAAACCTACATGCAGAGACTCCCAAGAGGTGCTTGGGTAGCAAGGTCAGTTGAGCATCCTGCTCTTGAATTCTGCCCAGGTCATGATCTCAGGGTCCTGGGATCGAGCCTCATGTGAGCATCCAAGCTCAGCAGGAAGTCTGTTTGAGGATTCTCTCTCTCTCTTCCTCTCCCTCTGTCCCTCCCCTACAAAGCTCGTTCTCTCTCTCTCTCGCAAATAAGTAAATAAATCTTTTAAAAAATTAAAGAAAGGGGTACCCTGGTGGCTCAGCCAGTTTAGAGATCCAGCTCTTGGTTTCAGCTCAGGTCATGATGTTGGAGTTGTGGAAACAAGCCCCACGTAGAGCACCGTGCTCAGTGGGGAGTCTACCTGAGATTCTTTCTCTCTCCTTTCCCCTCTGCCCCTTCCCCCATTATATATAAATATGTTATGTAATAGTTATATAATTATAACATAAGTATATAAATATAATATAAATAAATCTTAAAGAAAAAAGTCAAAAACAAAGCAAGCAGAAGCAAGGAAGTGATAAAGATTAGAATGGGAATTAATGAAATAAAAACTGAAGAACATTAAAGAAAATCAATGAAATCAGAAGAAAATCGTCTCTCTATCTATCTAAAAATTAATAAATTATAAAAAAAATCAACAACAACAAATAACCTCAAGTATAGACTGAGGCATACCAACTCTTGGCAAAGACAACGGAAAACAAAGAGCCCTCTCATATACTGTGTGAGAGTATAAATCAGTACAGACTTTTGGGAAGCCATTCCATAATTCCTATTTAAATTTAAAATACTCTTTAACTTTTTACTTCATTTACTTCCATATGGCCTGAAATCTTACACTTCTGTATTACTTTTATGTTTAAAAAGCTAATGAAAAGCATTTAAAGCTGTGCTTTTCACATTTACCATATCATGACCCATACACGCATAGAGTATGGGAGGACAGAGCCGGGCACCACAGTCTAAAAGCCAAAGAACAAACGGGCATCTCAAGGCAGAATTAAGCGAAGAACCCAAGTCCCTACAGCAGCCATGAAAATGTTGGGTCAAGTGTAAAATTCAAATCTAGTCAAAACCAGCTCAATATCAATTTCTCGCTTTAATTAAAAGTGTATTGCTTGAACAATATCCAACCCATGTCTTTCTGGAATTTCTAAGTCTTACTTTTGGTTCCACAACTTTTCACCATTTATCACACTTTACAGCCACCCTCTTAGGAAGGAACACAAGGTTGGTCTGTGTAAGTTAAATACACAAGTGTGTGCCAGGGCTGTTGTTACGTCATTTCCCGTAGGTGATCCAGGAAGAAGCTTTGAGCCTCAAAGTGGCAGATCATGGAGGCCAGTTTATTGCAATCAATTTTTCAATAACTCCCAACTGGGCCAGATTCAATCCAATAACAAAAGATGAAAGTGTCCAAGTCTATTAAACTATCAGGTGCCTGAATTTACTTAAATCACATATTAATTTCCTTCCCTGATCTCACTGCTAAGCTGTCAAAGCGCTATCCATGTGTCACTGAATCAACTATTCTGGGGTCAATTATGTTGAATTGCTTTAGTATTAATTGGATCACAGCCCAGCAGACTTAATTCAGTCTTCAGTCTGGAATGGTCCATGATCCAATCACCCCCATGTCCTCTCTCTGAAAGCAGCACAAAGGAATGTGTGGTCTGATTGTCCTCTTGGAGGCCAACCTTAAAATCCAGGCATGCGCTCTAACAACCCGGCTAGAGTAATGTTGAGTATAACCATTTGTGAGCTGATAACTCGGGCATGTCCCAAGAGCAACTATCTCACTTGAGGCATAATAATATAGTCCTGCTCCCCCCTCACCCCCACCCCGAATGTAGCACCATCAATGTAATGGCTTATTGCTTCTTGAGGCCTCCTTCTTCCCATCCCCATTTTTTATCAACTTCATTCTTCCAGAATGGAATTTTCTACCACCTACCCCAGACTTCTTTTTTTTACAAAGTTAAGTCTTGTTCATCTTTAGCACCTTTGCAAGTGCCCACACACTCTCCCTCCAGTTTCCTGCTTTTAATGTTCTCAAAACCCTGCTTTGCATCGTGGCCGACTGGAACGAGTCCAAGAGTCCTTTCAGAAGCATGATGCATGGTATCCATTTTCACTGAGGAAGAAGTGTGGCATCTTGAAGGAACAATGAAAGATTCTTCTTAGCTGTGATTTTTTTTTGCAGCTTTTAAAAACACCTGGATGTATTCTAGGATATTCTTGATGGTCAGAATTTCTCCTTCCAAATATGGATCTAACCCACAGCTGGAAATAACATGTTCTCCAAATCCCTTTGCCAAGGAGCTAAATATCTTCCCAGCATTTTAAATCATTTAAAGGCACTTAACCACTCAAAATGGTATGAATTCTCCTTCCACTCACATGGAAAGCATTGCACAATTGACAAAGAGCATTAAAGGGGCTTCAAAACCAAAGCTAGAAAAAAAAAAAATCAGGAAAAGCAAATGCTCTAGAGATTTATGAATGAAAATCTTTAGCTAAACCATTGTGAAAGGCTTATCAGGAATGAGTGAACATTCCTTCCTTGGTCTCACACCCAAACTGGCAAGAATTTATTTCTGCTGGCTGGAAAGACAAATCGGACTTCCACAAAAAAAAGTAAAATAAAATAAAATAAACCACGAACACAGTAAGAATAAATCAGTTTTCTTTTCTTTTCTTTTCTTTTTTTTCCCCTGAAGTAAACCAACTCTTAGAAAT
Organism: Nasua narica; assembly: GCA_028533885.1. Lineage (NCBI taxonomy): Eukaryota > Metazoa > Chordata > Mammalia > Carnivora > Procyonidae > Nasua > Nasua narica. The sequence goes on from CM052804.1 coordinate 46,102,361, forward strand.
ATGTCAGTAGAGCATACATTTGGGGGTGGGTGAATTTTTTTTCCATCCCTATTCTTCTAGACCAAGCCACTCTCACCTCTTATCTGAACAACTACAACATTGCCCAGTTGAAGTTATGGCTCCCACTTTGGCCATCCCAGTCCTTTCTTCAAAGAGCCTCCAAATCACATCACCTCCCTGTGAAACCTTCTAATGACTTTCCATTGTTTTTAGAATAAAATCTAAACCCTTCACCATGGTCAGTGAGGACCTGCGTGATCTGAATCCATATGTGTTTCTGCAGGTTCATCTTGCACCGTCTTTACTAGTTATGGCACTTCAACCTTGACCTGTTCTAAGAACACACTTCGCTGTTCCAGCCTAGGCCTTCTGTACTCGTTATTTGCTCCATCTTGAGTACACTTTTCCTGGCTGCTTTATTATTTTTTTGGAGATTCTCATCTTTTTTTTTTTTTAAGATTTTATTTATTTATTTGACAGAGAGAGAGATCACAAGCAGGCAGAGAGGCAGGCAGAGAGAGACAGGGGGAAGCAGGCTCGCCGCTGAGCAGAGAGCCCGATGTGGGGCTCGATCCCAGGACCCTGAGATCATGACCTGAGCCGAAGGCAGAGGCTTTAACCCACTGAGCCACCCAAGTGCCCCTGGAGATTCTCATTTTTTAAATCTCAGCTTAAATCTCAACTGGCAGAAGGCTTCCCCACTAACCTATCAGAGCAGATCAACTTTTACCCCCAGCCACTTTTTATTACAATCATGGGTTTTACTTCTTGATAGCACTTAACACTGTCGTTATCCTGTTTACTACTTTCGCTTTATCTCTTCTGGAATGGAGGTTTTGTCTGTCTTGTTCAGCACTCTATCTTCACTGTTTAGAACATTGTCTAGTAAATACAACTTTGATAAATATTTGTTGAATGGATAAAGAATGAATTCAAAGATCCTCTCTAAAATATAGAGGGTAATAGTCCAAACAACTATTAGTGAACCAAGTGCAATAAATCCATACTTGTTCCTCATGAATGAGCTGTCTAATGAGGCATTACTATAATGCCATGGCTGTGAAGAGCCCCAAAGCACATTGTTTCCAGAGATACTACTTCCTTCTTGGGCTCTATGTCTTCAAACTACTCTAAAGCAATGTTTTTCAAAGGTTCCTGATGATTGGAATCACGAGGGGCACCTGTAAACCTACAGCCTCCAAGACTTGCCTCTTGGAGATAGATATTGAGATAGTGAGTCCAGGATGAAGCCTGAGAATTTGAATTTTTAAGAAATCTCTCCAGGTGCTTTTTATCCCAGAAGTTTGGGAAACACTACTCTAGGGCACAGATTGGAAGACTTTGCTACACGTTTGAACCCCAAATCCCGGACTGCATCCTCAAGCCAAGTAAATCAGAATATTTGGAAGAGGCACTCAGGCATCCATTTTTTTTTTTTTCTAAAACTCTTGATTATTCCAAGCTTGAGAATTGTTCCTTTAAAAATGGTACTTCTCAAACTTTACCTTGCATATGAATCACCTGGGGAGCTTGTTAAAAATGCAAATTCTGGTTCAGTAGGTCTTGATTGGAGCCCAATATTCTGGATTTTTTTCTTAGCTTTCAGCAAATTTGATGCTATGTCTCCTTGGATCCCTCCTTGAGCGACAAAGTTCTAGTGGATCCACAAATGGTATAACGCGTAGAGTCTTAATTTGTTTGGGCTGTTACAACAAAATGCCACAGGCTGAGTGCTTATTAACAACAGACGTTTATTTCTCACAGTTCTAGACTCTGAAAGTCCAGGGTCAAGGTGCCAAAATGATCAGATGAGAGTCCTTTCCAGGTTGCAGACTTATTGTAGTCTCACTTGCTAGAAGGGGCTAGGGAGCTCTCTGGTGCTTCTTTTTTTGAGGGCACTAACCCCATTCGTGAAGGCACCACCCTCCAAAGTCCTTGTCTCTTGTTTCTAGCATCTTGGGGATTAGGTCTCCCCTTATGAAATTTGAGAGGGGACCCAAACACTCAGACCATAGCACATGATGTCATTGGCCATGCGTATGGTGTGGAAACCTATTAAAGAGATTTCTGTCTCTGACATCACCATGTTGTTCCAACAAATTATATTTTGTTACAGACATGAGGGGCTTTGGGCTGAGTAATAGAACGCATTTGAATTTCTTGACATTTTCATTCACAAATACATGAGGGTCCACTTCATGTTAGGCGACGTGCTTCCTCTTCTGTGAATGGGAGAACATTACAATAAAGTGAGCAATAAAAATTCTGCATGAAAACGGTATTTCTGTGTCACAAATAATTTCACGGTTACCTTCTTCCGTCCTAAAACAAATGAGAGTACTCAAAATTCTTCAAACTGTTTAAATGGATAGGTTACTAAGATGGATGACAGTCTTCCAGGCATTTTCACGGTACATAATTATATGTAATGGGGTTCAGGACACACGGTCCCAAAATATGGCACCTTGGCATACTGAATACCATAAAATGAAGGAGTTTGAGGAAACAGCAGAAATGGGAAGCCCACTCTGACTTCTTCTCCTCCCCCTTCTTCCCTGAAAAAGGTCATAAAACTCCCAGGGAAAGGTATCCTCCCTGTACTAGGAGGAAAGAAGACATTCTTATCACCAGAGATGGGGAACTTGGGGGCCAAGAAGGCTGCATAAACAAACCTTGTTAAACTAACTTTATCTTCCTAGTGACTTTTTCACTATTTGCTATCCTTAGCCTAAACCACTTTGTCTTGTCAATTCTTCACAAATTTATTGTTCCTCTGTCTAAAAAGCATAAAAGATTTCTGATCTGGTCATTTCTTTGGGCCTTTAGTCTTTTGTGAAGGTTCTCATGTACACATAAAAATTCGATAAAAATGTGCGTGCTTTTCTCCTATTAATCTGTCTTAGTCGGTTTAAATTCCAGACTTAGCCAGAGACCCTAAAAAGGTCGAGGAAAGCTTTTCTCTTCTTTACACTTGCAATCTTGGGTAAATAGTTCCATCTATGTCTTAAATCTGAGTCTTGATTCTAGGGACATGTACATATTGGTAAAGCCAATGATCAATTTCTGGGTCTGGTGATCACTCATCACAGCAAGACCTTACTATAAGTAGAAGCCATGATTGTGAGAAAGAAGTTTCTCTTGACTGGCTTTGGTCAAAGGCCATGTCTTTATATTCATTTAGTTAGACCTTTGGCAGTTTCATCACTGAGCAATAGATCTGATTATCTTCTTAATGACTGACATAATCAGACCCTTTATTGATAAAGCCACTGCTTTGCACTCAACCGTAATGAGAGTTGAGGGGAAAAGAAATTGATCCCTTTGGTGAAGACTAATCTGTGCCCTTAAAATATGGAGTCTTTTGGGAGGGGGGGAGGTGATGTGATTCCATTTCCCTAATGCACTGACACTAATGGCGTGAACAGTTCTGTAACTGAACCTTGAATTACAGGTACAAAGTTATCCACTGTGAGAAGCAGCCTCATTACTTGTCCTCGAGGAACGAGAGACAGTTCGTTTTAAACCAATATGCAGAGCCACATAAATTCAAGTACGGCATCCTAAGTTCCACTTGTGGAAAGAGAATCTCTATTCATCTACAGAGGTGGCATATTTAAGACAGAGGTATTATTACAGAGTGGAAATAAAGTCAGTCTTCCCACTCGCTAACTGTTCGGCATTAATCAAACTTCCTCTGTAACGTAGAATTCAACTCCCTTAAGCCTAAAATTGAGCCTCAAGGTCCTTTCCATTCAAAAGTCTACGAATCTACGAGAGAGTTTCAGCTCGTTAGGCTCCTACAGTGGTTCAACTTGGAAATTGGAGGTTTGCAGCTTTCAGTTAGTGGGCCTTCATTACTGGATGGTTCCTGACAGCCGGCTAACTGACTGGATATTACCAAGTCTATTACCAAGTCTGTTCTCTCAGACTGAGAGTTGTAGCCTTGTTCTGGAATAAAGTGAAGATATTTGCACTCTGAATGGGGCTCCACAGGTACCTCTCACTGGGTACAAATTCGCCTAACAAAATAAGAAGACACATAGCCACAGAGATGTTTATTCAGACCCTTAAAGTGACCCTGCTCTCAGCACCCCTTTCAACACCGTTGTGAAAATTACAAGGTAATTGCCAAGTTCAATCTGCTTCCATGATGTAATAAATGGAAAGACCTGTGAATTGCTCCATTACTAGACATTAAGGCAGGGAATGATGTCATTCCTTAAAAATAAATAAGCATAACCTAATGTCTTTTTATTAATAGTCGACTAATTGCTTCATCAGAAGAAGGAAAGCTTTGTAGAAGGGAATGAGAAACTGTGCCTGACTTCATACCGACAGCACAAGAGGAGCTTTATTCTCTGGGTGTACACACATACACACACGGGTAAAATGACTTCTTAAGTAATGAATCCCCAGATAACGCTGTAAGAAACATGAAAGGGGTGTCAGCCATCCGATTGGCTCACAGCTGGAAAAAATTAGAGACTGAAAAATGACTGCGAAGTGATACGATGTGATCCGTGGGGAAAAGGGCTGTCTGGGGAAGGACGGGAGCAGCTCTGTTTCAAACGTGACCCCTCCTGCCATCACTGGGAGCCCTTCATCGCAGACCCCACATCTCACCTGTGCACTGACGCGTTTCCTCAAGGACCCTGAGACAGATGCAGAGTCTTGGTAAAGCACAGTTTGGTTGAATGGAAAGAGGAGCAATGGAAGAAAAAAAAAATGACATCCACTCATAGGGCAAGTTCAGAAGTCAAGGCACTATGGAAGAATCAGATTATCCAGGTATTAGGATCTGTAAGTATTGATGGCTCAACAATTGGCCTTTTTTCTTATCAGTGGGTTGGAATGTTTCTCCCTGGGAGATTGAATTTGTCCCTTTCTCATCTACTGTGAATGTGATGATTTTTGTAGCACGGGGCCGGGGGCGGGGGGGGGGGTAAAAAAAAAAAGAAAGAAAAGTCCATTCACACCTTCTGGAGTGTGTCCATCCTATTTCCTATGCACAGACGTCATAAAATACCTGGCCAGATTGAAATACACGATTCATTGATAGCGGAAACACGATCCTACATGCGTTACCACAGATAAAGTTGATGGCAACATGCCTCCTGTCTCCAACCAGGAATTTCATTTGCTATGAAAGTCAACACACGCCAGTTAGGTGAGGCATTTCCACCTGGATCCGGGCCCTGGAAGAGAAAGGGGGTCAGGAAGATGTCATCAAAGGAAAACAGTCTTCGTATCAGCTTCTCGATCAGCGTCCTGTCAATTGTGGGCCAGCCATAATTCCAGGTAGCATTTCTCTTTGGGTATCTTTTCATACTGAGCCAGCGCTGGAGGATGTATGAGTTAATCAGAATGAACAACTTATTTAAAGAGCATGAAACTATTCATATGGCCTGTCTTGGTTGAGGGTCGTAAACACAAATAATTGTAGAGCAGAAACAGCCCCGTTGAGATTCCTACCATTTACGGTGCCTAAGGTTCAGAGACCCTTCTGGCATGGTGAGTCCCATACCTAACTGGGGCCTCAGTGATGAGAGGGGAAGAAGAAGTCCAGTGAAAAAGCAGAATGAAGAGGGAGAAAACCCACTTAGGGGATGCCATGTAAACAACTTTGCATGGAATCCCAGGATGGATCGAGAAGGCAACTAGGGTTGAGGATATTGTCAATGGTAATGAAAAATTATTACCAATGGTAATGATTGGAAATCGGGGACAGGAGTTCAATGTGCCCACCTGAGGCTCTGGTTCTCAAAGGGTGGTCTCCTTATTAGAAATGCAAATTCTCAGGCTCTGTCAGGATGTGAATCAGAAACCCTGGGGAAAGGGTCCAGAGATCTGTGTTTTAACAAGCCTTCCAGGGGATTCTGATGCTCGCTTGAGTTGGAGAACCACGGGTCTAAGAACTCTACTGACGCGAGCCCTGTCAATACTTGTTCTTTCTGAAAGCAAGTCCCTCACATTCCCATGATCCTCGCTCCCACTCCACTCTCACTCTTGTCACATACTCGGATCACAGTTGAACACTAAGGAAAGACACCTGCAGGCGGGAAAGAGGCAGCTTGCATTGCTTTAATAGCTGTGAAACTTCAGGCAAGTACAGCACTCGCCCAACTGGACCTCAGTTGCCATATCGGCCAAGCGAGCTGTGGGCAAGACCCCTTGAGAACTAATATTATATGATTCTACGAGCTGTCGGTGCGATTACCCCAAACCCTAAATATCCACCACTGCTCTCGTTATTCATGTTATCGAGGGACTCAGAAGGCTAAGGAGGTCTGATAATACTCCTCAAGATAGCAGCACAATAAACAATTGAAGCCTTGTAGATAATGAGACTCGTAGCAAAAACTGCCCATGACATCACTATCTGAGACAGGCAAAGGGATCTATAACCAATAAACATGTCTAAATTTATCAGCCTGCATTCTTGCGGCACATACTTAAGATAGTGTATTAATGTTAGTAAAGGCAACAATGGGTTCTCGCCTGGGTTATTCTCAAGTAACTATTGAATAATTAAATGGTAAATCCACTGACTAGGTATGATAGTGAGGTTTTATAATAGATTTATTTAGTAGTAACATTATCATAATAAATGTAAGACCCAAAGCACTGAAAACGATTTGGGAAATTGGACTTCCCAATGCCTTCCAATGCCTTCCTCTGCATGCCTTCAATAGCAGAGGCAGTTTCAGGCTTACGTAATTATTTTATTCTATTATTTTATTTTATTTTTGTTTAATAATTATTTTATTCTATTTTTTAAAAAATTATCTTAAGGTCTTTTTATGGAAAACTTAAAATAGATGAAAAGTAGACACAGTATAATAATAACCACCCCACCCCCCCGCCCCGCCATACTTGCTGGAGTCCAAGTTTAGGGCAAAAACTGTAGTTAGGAAATGTGCAAACAGGGAGCCTTGGAGAATCAGGATATCAGAGAGGAGACTTAGGAAGGCACAAAAACAAGGTCAGGAGCTAAATGCTCTCCTTGCAGGGCACACAAAGGAACCCTGTGAAGCTATGTTCTGCCCTTGGCTTCTGCATGACTCATAATAGTATTAGCATCTGTGAGCATTGACTGCTCTTCAAAGTGCTTTACTCACACTCCCAACTCAGCTGCACAAGAGACATTGACCGTTTTCCTACTGTGCACGTGGGCAACAGAGTCCCAGAGGCCAGTTCATGGTAGAGTGGGCATTTGAACCCTGGCAGAAACCTTCCAGAGCCTGTGTGCTAATCCACTGAAATGCCTGTGTACCTTAGAGAGAGTCCCCTAATTTTACGGACCGAGGAGAAGGGAAAGGGTGAAGCTTCTTGCTGGCAGATGATTCTCCTGACTTGTACCGGCCAACCCCAAAATAAAATAGAAATTCTGAGGCCCCACCCAGGCCAAATTAATTTCAGATCTTCAAGGCAACCTTTGAAGCTCTCCAGATGATTCTAATGCGCAGACAAGATGGAGAAAACACTGATAGTGGAAGGGGCCTTCGGTGTCATCTGTCATCTGCCTTGAAATCCCAACTCTGTCTCTTGGCCAGCTCCTCACTTGTTTTATGGGGAAGTATCTTTTTATTTAGATGATTACAGTAAAGACAATCTTTTGAAGGCTTCTGGCACGTTGCAGGTGCTCAACAAATTATAGTTATTCATCCTACTATTAGCTCCTGACATATCCAAAGTTAGAATAATGGATTTTATTTTACTTTGTTTTCCAACAAGCATAGTAAATGGTATCCAGCGTGGGGGGCTTCGGCAGCACTTTGGAATAATAGCTAACATATTAAAGGAACAGACTACAGCAATCAAAGCTTGTGATCTATAAAAGCCAACCATGTTGACAAGTACAGCGAACACCATTGCCCTCCAGATGTCTTACATTTGTGCTCAGTAAAACCCAAATACCTCTGTTCTGACCACGCGGAGAAGTTTAAGTATTGTGTTTCGTCTTCTGCAGTTTATCTATGTGAACTTGCCTTCCTTGAAGAGGCTGGTTAACCATGGCAAGTCCCAAGATAACTTGTTCTCTGCCTTCAATGATCTAAAGGGCCTTTGATGATCATGAAGCTGACATATTGTTTATTCGCTAGGTTTGCAGTGGGCTCAGTGGAAAGACACGGCTCGAAATCGAAAGTTCTCAGATGGGCATCTTGGTCTCTGAGTGGAAATTTGCTGGGGACTCTCCAAAAATCAAATGCAGCCTTGTTCTGGTGGGATTGGCCTTCACTTGCCTCACTTAGTCTCCTCCCACACTGCAATTCAATATTTCTTTTGATTCCTGGAATCAACATGGCGATGACTTTGTAATCTCCGTCACGGCTGAACTTGAGCTGAAACTCCAAGTCCCTGTAGGCCTTTATAGCTTACTGGTCATGAGAGAGAGGACATTTTTTTGATAAATCACTGCTCTCAGACTCTAGACAGGAGGCCTTTTAGCTTGTGACTATCTGTGACACGGTCCCCGGATTCTGGGCCCTCTCCCACTCCTGCCCCATTGAGACTGTATGTGTTTATTTCCCAATCCTCCGAGAGGGCTTATACTCCATTGGTAGTAAAGTGATGACTCCAGAGAGTTTAGTTTATATGTTCTTCCAACTACCAAAAATCAGTCTTTGATTTCTAAACACCTACATTCATAGAGCTTTAGGGCTGGAAGTGGCTCAAGCATTCACTGGAATTATCTTGGGACAGTGAAATAGTTTCAGCACAGCTGAGTGACTTACTGAAGATAAAGCGGTCAGTCCAGGCTGAGACCGCCAACTCCTTCCGGTATTCTCATGCTGCCATGAAGATTTTTAATTTTATTATCTTACTTTATTAATTTTTTAAAACTTTTTCATGGTGGAGAATTTTAAACATATGTAAAAATAGATAGAATAGTATACGAGTCCTTAATACCCCAATTCAATAACTATCAATGAAAATAGGTCAATTTTGGTCAATCTTGTTGACTCATCACGGTCAGTCTTGATGTTATGGTCAATCATGTTTCATCTATACCCTTCCACCTTCCCATATTAACATGAAGCAAATCCTAGACGTTACATTGCTTCATTCATAAGTATTTATTATGTTCCTATAAAAAATGGAATGCTTTTAAAAAGACATATAACCACATAACCAATAGAGTATTACCATACCTAAAAAATTCACTCTCTGATACTCTCAAATTTGCAATTTTTAGAGGTCATGTGTTCACCGTGTTTTGTAAAACCGTCATTTTAAAGTATTAAGGAATGTAAGATGATGACAATATTGTGACTGGAGCTTTAAAATCTGCTTGAGGGCCCCTGGGTGGCGCAGTTGGTTGAGCGACTGCCTTCAGCTCAGGTCATGATCCCGGAGTCCCAGGATCGAGTCCCACATCGGGCTCCCAGCTCCATGGGGAGTCCGCTTCTCACTCTGACCTTCTCCCTTCTCATGCTCTCTCTCACTCTCTCTCTTTCCTAATAAATAAATAAATAAAATCTTTAAAAAAAAAAATCTGCTTGAAAGAGTTCAGAGTACAAACTACCAGTAATGCAAGAGATTTAAAGAAGAACGTTGTAGGTCATATGTGTTTTAGAAAATCAGACAGCAGAATCACCCCAGAAAGAAGACGAAGGATGCCGAATTGGAACAGGGCCTTGAAAATGAGGACTCAGGCAGTAGAATTTAAAAGGGAAAATACAGAAGAGGGAGAGCTGCGCCTAAAATCTCAGAAGCAAAACACACGAGGTTGGTGCGGGATAGGGACGAGAGCATTTGTGTACAGCGCAAATTTTGTAACCAGACACAATACTGAAAGATAATACTCGATATTTCACTTGAAGCAGATTCAGAGAGTCGTGAAATATCAAGCTCAGGGTTTTTCAGCTTATCTTTGCATACATTGGGGAGCTACTGAAGGCCACTGAGCTATTATAAAAGCAATTTGCCTTCATGGATAGTGGCAAAACAGGGATATCACATTTTGTCATTATTACACAAAATAAATTGAAGCGGAAGTAAGACCTATCTATCTCCATATTACCATCAGAAAATATAATTAGGGAAAAAAGTATAATTTAAATGATAGCCACCAACACACTGTAGATATTAAGATTTTTCCAGGGATGTTCTAACATCATTCGTCAGCAGACATCAAATTAAATTGGTAAAAAAAAGAACATGACTAGCTTATGTCTCCAGTAAAGATATTTGAAGTTGTTTATTGAACTGGAATTCAATCTCCATAATTTTGTGGCTCCCTCTTTTCATCCATAATAATTCATCTCTATAATTAAAGCCTAATGAACCAAACAATTTCTCTTTTCATAATCAACCTCATCTGTGTGAGTGGTCGACATTAAAACACAATCTTTCCAGTAAACGGAGTCAGAGTTCCTAGGAAAGAAAAAAACTAATCTTTCTCTTTCTTTGAAATTTCACACTTACCCCATTAATTAGCTTTATTTCCTTAAGAAAGCAGGATGTCATGAAAAGTACTAATAGGGATTCCTGATAACCTTCAGAATTCGAACAAAGCTATGTTATCCCGAAATTAATTTATTTATGCACCTCAAAAATCCAAGAATGTGTGGTGTCACTGCAATCTCTTAAAGACCTTCCGTCCCTTGCTTGCTTCATCACTTCGTAGTGCTCTGGTTCTCGGGAGTAGGATGGTGAAGAAAAAAGATGAAATCTCCATCTTTGGGTCCTCATTTAAAATTTAAATATCTCTTGGAAATGTAAGGCTTTAAGCCATTATCAGCTAATGTCTTTGGGCGGGATTAGCTGAAATCCAGCTGGGACCAAAAGGAAAACTCAGCCTAGGCTCCTGTTGGAAGGGAGGCCCAGCCAGGAGATTTTGCAGAGGTAACAACACTGAGGGCAACTTTTTTAGTCTCTACAATCTTAAACAGAGCCGTGGTCTAGTGACTTCCAAGCAAACCACTTACTCCGATGGGCCTAAATGCCAGAGACAGCAGAGCCAAGTGGCTAACATATCTGCTGGAAAAAATATGTATTGTTGGAATGATTGCAAATGATATTCTAAATACACCGCTTAACATGTATCCTTTATGTCTGAGCCTCCATAGCTCAGATTTCAAACTGGCCCGCAAGGTCTCAGGTGTGACCTCTTTGCCCTACAGTGCGATCCTTGAAAAGCTCTAATCAACATTTAAAAAAGAAGAGATTTCACAGGAAGATAGGCATTTCTAGCTTCTCTCGGAAAATGGGGAGATGTGGTAAAACTGGCTGAACTTTCCACAGGGCAAAGTACAGGGTCCTAGGAGCGGCTGTGTTCTTTGGGGGGTGTGTTTTCCTGTTCCCCTCCCCCATTACCCCTTCCCCCCTGAGGCTGTGTCATTAGCCATTATCATTGTCCTTAAACTGATTCTTCCCTCTTTTGTAGAGAAAGATTTCCCAATATAGATGTCTCCCTAAGAAGTGGGATACTTCAAGACAGCTAAATTTGACTTTTCCTATATCCCACCTCTCTGGCTCATTTAGGCTTCTTGCCTGGTCCCCAAGGGCATTTGAGTTTCTAACTCCGCCTCAAGACCTTGTAGGGGAGGTAAAAATTTTCCTTGACCCATCTAGGGTCCCGGCCGGGTCTCAAAATTAAAACCAACAAAGACAGATTAACAGGAGAAAAGCATGCAAATTTATTTAATATAGGTTTACAGGACACAAGAGCCCTTCTTAAAGACACGAGGACTTGAAACAGTTAAGCAGTTATGCCTGGGCATATTGGGGCTAAGTTTGACGAATAGTGGACAATTGTATAGAAAGAGCAGCATGGCCTGTTAGTAGCAATTCTTCTCAGAGCCCCTTTGTCTTGGGAGTTAAGGATGCTTCTTTCCTCCAGGCATAAGGAGGGCCCCTCTCCCGTGAAGGTTTTATGACCTCTTTTAGGGGAGAAGCGTGGGTCAGAGTGACCTTCTCATCTCTGTTGTTTTCTTTGTTGAAAAATAAATCTTGGGGCGCCTGGGTGGCTCAGTCGTTAAGCGTCTACCTTCAGCTCAGGTCATAATCCCAGAGTCCTGGGATCGAGCCCCGCATAGGGCTCTCTGCTCAGTGGTGAGCCTGCTTCTCCCTCTCCCACTCCCCCTGCTTCTGTTCCCTTTCTCACTGTGTCTCTCTCTGTCAAATAAATAAATAAAGCTTAAAAAAAAGAAAAGAAAAACAAATCTTATATTTTAAGGTAAATTTTAAAGATCCAATTGGGTTTACTCGGCGATTCGTGACTCAGGCAGCACCCCATCTAGTAGAGAGAGAAAGGAGCTCCAAGGAGCTGTACGAAATGAGAAGACTTTTATAGACAGAGGGAGTGGGAACAAGGAAGTCATATGGGGAGTAAAAGTGGATTGGTTATCGCAACGTCACTTTCCTTTAGGGAATGGCTGGGGAACACCAAGCAGGTGGCCTCACTAGTGCCAATCAGATGATCCCTGACTGGTTTAAGATTCTCTTTCTGGCAGAGCTGAGACCCTACAATGAAGTCTTTCTCAGTTCGGTGACATGGGGCTTAGCATACGTGACTCCAATTCGCTCTATTTTTGACAACTCAAGCCTCTTCGGCCTAAGAGCCAATATGCCAAGGTGCCCTATTTGGGGGTCCTATGATCGGAACCCCATAAAAGGCAGTTGAATTCTCAGGAGGCTTTGCTTTTAGGTGGATATGGGGAATCAATCCTTCCTTCAGCTGTTGATCCTCAAATGTCTTCAGCTCAAAATAATCCTCCCGTTGCTGGGGCCTATTCAGAGACCCTTCGAGAGCTTTCTCGGAGAGATCGGCGTGGAGTGATAAGACCGTGTGAGCCATGCCAAGATAGGACAGAGCTCAGGCAGTTCAATGTGCATCTCTAATCTGAAAGGGCTAAGACTGAGGGTCAGTGCTGTTTCTGCAAAAAAAAAAAAAAGGCACCAGTTATTATATTTGCAGTATAATGTTTTCAAAGCATTTTCTGATTATTTATGACACAGACTCCTTATAATGGGAAAGAAATAAATGATGTTCACAGAAGTTAAGGGACTAACTCCAAGTCATAAAGCATATTAGTGGCCGAGTGGCTAACCACCCAATGCTTTCATTTCCCTCATTTTATTAATTTAACAAATATTTCTTGATCATGTGGCATTTATAAAGCCGGACTCCCGCTTCACACACTTTGGGAATTTTTTTTTTTTTCCTGGAATTTTCTTTACTTGTTCATTTTATAATATATATGTGAGATCTGAATTGCTAATTTGAAAGAAAACCACGTTTTGGGAAGGTCTACGTTAGTCTAGTAACCAGCTTAACAAAGTGACAATCCAGATCACAAGAAACCATTTAAAACATTATATTAAAAATATTAATGTTGACTTTAGCTGAGAAGTATACATGCAGAGGAAAAGACAGTATTTCCACAGGCAGCCCCCAGAAGACATCTACATGAGAGAACAGATACTACAAAAATGATTAGGAAGCTGGTATAAATCCTTTTTGATAAGCGGCCAGGCATTTATTAAAATGAAAGCATGACTTGAAACCTTAAAAGAAAAAACAAATAGTCCCGGGTTGGGTGTGGACAGGAGGCAAGAGAAAGCCTTTGCATTTGCTAGGCAAACAGGACCTTAAAAGGTAGGGTTCAAATGTTTGCTTACAGTTTTATAAGATCTGTTACCAGCGGGTCAGACCAAATCAGAGCACTCTTTCTCTCTTCAGTTCAGGCATCTGATTGGAAACAAAAGATCCCTCCAGAGACTAGTCCGGGAAGATGCCAGATGCCCCCCAAGGGAGAGAGAAAGTGAAGGTAACTAAGAGTGTGGTGCAGAAACATACATGAAATCCGAAGTAATTAGCAAAGCTAAGCCCTGTCTGCCTGAGTGTCCAGGGAGGGCTTCAGGTCTCTTCCTAGAGAGATAAGATAAGGTGGAATCCTGCAATTCTGCAGGCAAGAGAGGGGTTTCAAGAGAAGACACTGTTGCCATTTTGGACCTCCTGGTGTGAAGTGAGGTGGACCAGAGCTCTAGAGTCTGCATAAAGTCAGCCGATCCGGTGTCCCCAGTAGCATCCTGCCGTTTCATGCACGGTCTCTACCTTAGTGGCTCCCTGGCTTTGCCTTCAAGATCCCATGCCCATTCGGATCTTGGTTAGCACTGCCTGCCTTCAGGGACTTCCCTCACTGGATGAGCTCCCCTGACCCCTGAAACAGGCACTATCCACATGGAGCTCACCCCACAGGTGAAGGCCAACCCTGCCCATTTCCAGAGGCAGCTGGGGATCTTCAATGCGAGACCCCAGCTGGAACTCTGGGAGGAAGCCCCAGGGAGGTGAAGGCAGGGACCCAGCAGAGTCCAGGCAAATGATTTTGAAGAATGAGGAGTCTGCGTGGCAAACTCTGGGCAAAAGCAACAATAAAAAAACGCTCGCGTGAGCCAAAGGTTTTCTAATTAGGGGAACTCCCTGACCCACTCTCCCCTCCCTGGTTCCGTAGCGCTCGTGTCCTAGTAGGAATTGGTTCTGGAGCTCACCCTGGCATCATGTCTGTCAACGTGTTATCTTTGTATCAGGATTGGCTGAGGTGTTTTTTAAATATGCAGATTTCCATGGCCAATCCTTATCTAATTGAATCAGATTTCCCAGGTTGGAGCCCAGGAACCTGCATTATTAGCCCATCGTCCAGATGCATGGACTTTTGAGAATTGCTCAAGTATTTCACAATATGGTGACCGGAAGTTGGAGACTGTTCCAGAGTCTTCTACAGTTATCCAAATTTCACTCTTCTTGTTCAGCCCGTTAGCTGCACCAGCCTATAGGGAGTGGGGTCCTCCTTTCCATTGGTCAACCATTCACATTAAAAAGTATTTACTGAGAGCCTACCATGAAACAGGTACTGGCCAGGTCCACAGACACTGGAGAGATACAATTCAAATAAAGATCCTGGCTCTCACAGAGCTAACATTCAAGTGGGAGGAGACAAATGATAAACAAATAATGGATAATTAGAAAGGGGTGGTGAAAAGAAAGCATGGGAGAGTGGGAGGGCTGGAGTGGAATGAAGATGGGGGGGTGCAATTTTAAATAGGGGCTCCAGGAGGGTATCCTTGAGAAGATGACTTCTGAGCAATGACCTGATAAGGAAGATACAACCATATGTGAGGCTGCCAGAGAAAAGAAGGACGCTGGTATAGACTGAATCGTGTCCCCCACAGTCATGTGTTGACAACATAACCTTCGATGTGACTATCGGTGGGGTCTGGCCTTTAAAAAGGTGAGCAAGATTAAATGAAATCATAAGGGTAGGGTCCTAATCAATAGGACTGGTGTCCATCCAGGAGCAGGGAGAGACATCAGGGATGTGAGCTCTAAGCCAAGAAGAGAGACCTCATGGGAAACAAGCCCAGTCGTCACCTTCATCTTAGACTTCTGGCCTCCAAAAGCACGAGAAAATAAATTTCTATTGTGTAAGGGACCCAGACTGTGGTATTTTGTTGTGGCAGCCCAGGCAACATAATAGATGCCCAGTTACACTTGCATTGCCCATAGAAAACAAATAAGTTTTTGCCATGCATGTTACATATTTACACTTAAACATTATTCTTTGTTTGTCTGAAACCTAAGTAAAAGAGGGCATCCTATATTTTTATTTGCTGAATCTGGCAGCCCTGGCTACGTGAATACCCAGAAGAAGACACTTCTAGACAGAGTGGACAACACTAAGTGCTAGAATTTAACCCCAAATGGAATGGGCGAAACCAAAGAATGGGAAGAAATGGGTCTCAGTTGGGTGGCCAGAGAAAATTCGGGACGTCCTTACACGATTTATTAGAACAATATATTATCTGTTGTTTATCTGAAATTCAGCTTTAACTGGATGTCCTCGATATTGATTTGCCAAATTAGGTAGTTGTAGGTGGGCAGCAGATTCTATGGAGTCTGCTAGGCATTATAGGAGTTGGACTTAACACTTTTCCCAAGACAGCCAGCCATTGGGTAACTGTTGATAGATACAAGCATTTCAAAGTCACTCCAAAACTCCTACAGCTCTTTGCTGTAGAGCTGTAGCTCTTTGAAAGTTTTGGTAGACAACGTTTTAGTTCAGATCTACTTGCTGTGAAGACTATTCTCTCAGTAACTTTCAGGCACAACCGTGTTGCTCCCCAAAGTCCCAGGTGACCCAGCCGTAACTGGAATTTGGAGCTCATAAAAAGGTTCACGCTATTCCCATTTTGCCATATTGAAGTTTGAAATCTAATTCCGATTTTTTTTAATCCCACTCCTGTCCCCCTTGGCATACCTGCATGCATACCGTTTGAAAGGAAAGAAGGCGGGTCAGGCTGCCTTGTTTAATTAAGGCTTTCTAATTGGAAACTTTTTGTAAATCCAAAATCTGATTCTCCTGGTTAATTTTGCTTATAAAACTTTGCAAATTAAAACCTAATGGAAAAGAACTAAAAAAAAAAAAAAAGAAGAAAAAAAAATTAAAGCTTTGAAAAATTCCCGAACACCGCAATGAAAACCCGTTCTATTTGTTCAAAAAGTTTACTGCTAGGAAAATCTTATAACCTGTTTAATCCCCTGCAGCTGAGAAAAGCAGTTACGGTAGATGGAGGAGGCCATTGGTAGCCTTTTGCAAAGAGCAGGGGGGACAGAACTTTATTTCATTGTGAAGCATCACTATTCGTAGCCTAAGGAAGATCCTTCCGTCACAGGTAGGGAAAAATATTGAGTAGGACTTTTTCCCGCCCTGAATTCTAAGAACATGTAAGTTTTACTTCTCTTATAGGCACGTAAAGAATAGTGAGACTGTTAAAAAGTTTTGGGAAAAAAATACACACGACGATAGTCAAAACAGTGGAATGGGAGCAAAGTGAATGAATTGAATTGGTATTGAACGAATAAGAATTGGTATTCTTAGTAGGATGACTCAGACACAGACACGTTGTATGATTAATTTTAGTCATGTTTCTTTTTTTTTTTTTAAGATTTTATTTATTTATTTATTTGAGAAAGAGAGAGAGCGCCCACAAGCAGGAGGAGTGGCAGGCAGAGGAAGAAGGAGAAGCAGGCTCCCCGCTGAGCAAGAAGCCCGATGCGGGGCTCCATCCCAGGACCCTGGAATCATGACCCGAGCCGAAGGCAGACCCTTAACCGCCTGAGCCACCCTGGTGCCCCTTTAGTCATGTTTCTAAAGCAGAAATCGGTTCCTCAGAATAGTCAAGTCAATGCAATTATAATGCAGACTCAAGAAATGTGCATTGCATTGTTTATTAATTATTTAAACAATAAACCAGGGACGCCTGGGTGGCTCAGTGGGTTAAAGCCTCTGCCTTCGGCTCAGGTCATGATCTCAGGGTCCTGGGATCAAGCCCCACATCAGGCTCTCTGCTCAGCGGGAAGCCTGCTTCCCCCTCTCTCTCTCTGCCTGCCTCTCTGCCTATTTGTGATCTCTCCCTCTCTGTCAAATAAATAAATAAAATCTTAAAAAAAAACCAAACAACAATAAACCAATTTCTGAATGTTTTAGTAAAGGACACTTTCCTCAGATTTGTTAACTTTTAAATGAACTAAAATGTCAACAGTGAGCTTCTGTGGTTTGGGTATGCCTAGAATTCCCTTTTCTATTCTTCTCCAGCAAGCTTCCTTCCTCTTCCCTTAAGGACTGCTCCCCACTTCTGGGGAGCTGGTAGGCACAGAGAAGTGTTCTCAGGAGCAGATGCAAGGTCTAGCCTGGGTCCATTAATATAGCTCACTAGCTCAGAAGAGTCTAGAAAACGGACAAGGAACCTCAGACTCTTCTTTTGGGACTTTTTATATGCTGAGTGGGTAGAAACAGACTTTATAACTTAGAATGGTGTAAAACTGTAGTTGTCAGGTCTCTGTTTCTTTCCATGTGGAGAAGAACTTTATAGGGAAGAGAAAAAAAAAGTAATCCCAACACATAGACAAGTAGAGATAAGAGAGGTAAGTTGATCAAAAGATTACCCAAGGATGAAAGTAAATCAAGCGTGACTCATGTTCTTTTATTTCTTAGATTTCATCCCTCCTGAATCCATTTTGTCCCTGTTCTTTATTTATCTGAGCCACAAAGTTTCTGTATAAGTTTTCTAAGATGGAGTTAAGCTTCCGTCTTTGAAGAAACAAAATCAACCTCTACATAGTACGTATATAAGGCACGGTTTTTCTTTTGTCTCCCCAAACGATCAGGTAGAAAAGAAAGCGCTGTGATATTTTTGAATCCTTACAAATACTCTAACATCGTGCCTGCTTTCTTAACCACTTGAATTCGAACAGCAACACCTCATTGGGGAAAGATACGTTGGCCAAAAAGAGCTTCGAATCATGTTAATTTGGATTTTTAGAGGGGCACCCGACATATCTATTTTTTTTAAAAAAGGCAAGACAATCTAAACAGATGAAGTGATTATTCCTGGGGGAGTATCAGATTTTTTAAAAAAATCAAACACTGAACTATTATTTTAAAAAGACAAACAATACATGAATGTGTGTTGGATAATCACACACGAGCCCCTCGAGGATGAATGGGAACAACCAGCGAGCAAAGAGAGAAGTGTCTTTATGAGGGCAAAAACCTGTGTCCCTGGGGCTTCAGAGTCATCATTATACACAGCTTCAAAGAGTACTTTGTCTCAGAAAGGAGGCAGAGGGGCTGTTTTCTGGGAAAAGTTTGAATACCATTCTTCCTTAAATGTGCATGCAAAAGAGCAATATTTCTATATCGAAGGGTTATTTCGTAGAGTATGTACTTTTAAATATCATATGTACCTGACAAATTAGCACGCACAAAGATTTTCCTTTTTCCTTTTAATTTTTGTCGACATTTCCATTGACTGACATTGTAGCCTGCTGTCATTGAGAAAGTGGAGAATCACTGTATTTGGGAATGGATGCTGCGCGTGCCCGTGCCCGTGCGCGTGCGCGTGCCGGTGCGCGTGCACCATACGTAAGAGGTGTGCGCTTACTGGAAAACAAAGAATTCAAGGGGTCAGAAGGACAGGTGGCAGTCTGACCGATGGCTTTGGCCTGGGTCAGTAGGCAGGTGGACCCGGTAATTCAAAGTTCGTGAGTTTGAACTCCACCCGAAATGGTTATTCAGGGTGAGGTTTCTCATAAAATAAATGTAAAGGTAACTACTGAGTGGCAGAGCCAAGAAAAATATTATAAAGCACTCTGCACATATTTAAGTAAAATTCTGCCCAAATCCCTCCTCCTCTATCCCCCCCCCACCCCAGGTCTCTGTTTGCCTAGGGGTAGAGCACCCCGCTGGGGCCTTGCCCCACATCCAAGTGCATTAAGCATGGCAGGTTAGGGCAGGTGAGTCCCAAGTCCGTGCCTCCTGCGTGTGATAAATGATGGAAAAGAGAAGGCATGCAGAGCGGGAGGTGAGGTTCCCGGTCGGATTGGGAATCCCATTCGACCATAAGCAAACAGTACGTCTGCAGCTGACGGTTCCTTGGGCTGCGTTTGCAACCGAGTCCTATCTTCCCAGCTGCATCTGTCACCACTGTCACCATCAATGCCACTCACATGCATCACCACTGTCAACAGACACGTCCGATCTACAGGGAAGCAGGGCTCACACTGAGCCACGGGTTGTTCTCAGACTCCAGGTGCTTCGTCTTGCTTGTTTGGGTGAGTTCATTTCACCCTTTAGGTGGATGGCACTGTGTCAATTTGGGGGGGTGACAAAAATACAAAAATAATATTCCTGCCTTAAAGAGCATGCAGTGGAGTAGGGAGAAACACGGCATATGGACCAAAAGTGAGCTAATCTTGCAGGTGGAACTAAATGATACTGAATGTGAGCAAGCAGTACAGACTTTGCAGGTGATTATTTCCTGCTCAGTGAACTCATTATATTTTGCCACATTGTCTAATATAGTTTAGACCTGTATCAGCTGAAAGTGTTATGAAATAGGTACCAAAGAACACCAAACTAACCAAACAATTTAATGGCAGAAATAAAAGACACACACACACACACACACACACACACACACTTTGATATGGTCACCTTCCTATTATTTATGCTCTAAGGAGAAATTAAAGTTTCAAATGAAATCTCACTGAAATCAATGGAAGTTTTTGTCCTTTGAAATTTCATTTTCTGCTCATTCTCAGGCTGCTGCCTTTTAAAAATGTCTGGGTTAAACCAAGATTACTTTCTTAGCAGTGATAACCTTGACCATCTTCGGCCAAGTTCGGTAAACTACTAAGTCATTGAGAGCAAAATAACGCAGACTCTGGATGTGTCCTACATTATTATAGTCATTGAGGGTTTGTTAGGAATTGTAAGCTATCACAGAATCTGGCCCACCATAAAGTATCGGGAAATAAACAAGAATCATCCTCACCCTCCAGCAATTACTCACGATAAAATTATGTTTCCAGATCCAAGCATGTGGTTCCAGCAGAGACTTAATGATATATTGAAAAAGAAGGATAGAGAAAATATGAGTGACAAGAAAAACATCACTGTGACCTCGGGCTCTAGAATGCCAGGCAGATTTCAGGCTTGGTGTCCACGGTCCAAAGCATGGGAACTTAGACTAGTTTTCAAGAAATCTCCCATCAAGCAATTCTGGTACCTTCCATACAATATTTTGGAAGGTGTAATGTGAAAGATATTTCTGTCTTCCCAAGTGTGCGATGGTGCCAATTTTTGATGCACAGCATCTTACTTGTGTTGTCCTTCTCCCCTCAACCCCCCCCAACCTCAGGGTCCATCACGTACATTGTGAGCGTCGTGAGTTCTATCTCCCTTTGAATATTTTTCGCAGCACCCGAGGAGTGAACTGATTTTAACCTCTTGTGACAAAACTCCCCTTCTTTCTTATGAAAAGAATTCCTCACTATTTGTGGTGGGGAAATAGAAATGTTCATGAAGGAGATTGTGATGTCCTGTTCTTACCATATCTCCCGCAAGAGCTCAAGGCGACTTTGAGTATTCGTCTTTGCACTGAATTTTTTAAGCCTGTGAAAACAGCTTCCGATGGGGTCCTTTGGTTTCCACCTGAGATTTATTCCAGCAGGACCATCCCTCCTGATAAATTCTGGCACTAAAACTGCTGATCCCAGTTGGGATCTTAAGGTCCCAGTATTAGTATCCTCACTATAGTCTAAAAGGCTTGGTGGTATTTAAAGCATATATTTGGAGCTGCTCTTCCGTCACCCTATGCTCGTACTGTGGGCTTAGCCCTCGGCCACATCTTTCCTAGGACCACAGGACATGAAGCATCCTTCAGAATGGCTGGAGAGCCTCCTGGTTTTCCATGACCATTCTCAATGTGTCCATGATTTTCTACAAACATTCTCATGTGTCCACGATTTTCTATTTCTCTTTTTCTCTGTGTACACTTTCAGGTTGGTTTTTATATTTTTTTTAACATTTTACTTTTAAATAATCTCTACACCCAATGCAGGGCTTGACCCTACAACCCCAAGATCAAGAGTCATTATGTGTTCTACTGCATGGGCCAACCAGGAGCTTTCCCTCTCTGCGTATGCTCCTTAAGATGTAAGAAGAAGCCTGTGTTCTCCATTATCTGTACTATTGCTCTTTATCACAGGCTCACATTCTCCTGATGCCTCTCTGTCTTCTTCCTTTTATCCTTTTCTAGCCACAGTGATCATTTGAATTTTTGAATTCCATAGTTTGCTCATATTCTATTTTCATCCAGCAACAAAGTTTTTCCTGCACTCCTTGAATATATGGCCAACCCAATTCATTTTGAGGGCCTCTTCCTTGGGCCATTTCTGGACCCAGTTATCAGCCAAGTCCCAGCAGAAAACAGGTGATACAGTTAAAACAGGATAATTCCAGATAGGAAAACAGATGGCACGTTCTCTATGAGGTGTGGGTGTAAAGGAATCACAAAGATGGAGTGATTACCTGGAGAGACTAGAGGCTGAGTTCTTAAAACCCTAGACCTAAAGGAACAAGGGGGGGAGAGTTTACTGGGATTTGGGAGAAGAGAAAATGAAGTCACCAGTTACCACGGGAAGGGCAGGGATTTCCACATAGCTAGTCCAGGCTGACCTCAGAAGAAAGGACCCCATTCCCATGCCTCCCCCTGATCTCTTCTTACTCCTCCCAGAGGCTGAAACTAACTGGAAACCAGTCGATAAAGGAGCCCTATGATCTACTCCCTACAGGTCAGCCCCTCAGACAAGACTGCAAGGTGGAGAAAGGGACACGGTGAATCAGGAAGGGCAAATAAAAGATACCCCACACAGTGTGTTTCTCATAAAATTCATAGAACTGCAGTGTGCAAGTGTGTATGTGTATAACCCATTTTAACAATCTCTGCCTCTTTTATAGGAGAAACTTGATTTTCTACCTTTCCTTGAGCAACTAGCATCCCTAACATTAGGCTTTTTATCTTATTTTACATCAACTGGTTATTTTCAATCATGATTTTCTTCTTGCTTCCCCCTCTTATTTTTGCTATTTGATCAAATTGGTATCCACTCCGATTTTCTTCTCCTTGTTCAATGGGAAGTGTGCCCTGCATTTCCTTCCCACCAATGATTGCTTTCCCATATCCCATCCCATATACAATTACTACTGTATAAAATCAAACTACCAGCTATCTACTCCTCCTGGGTTCGGACTTCCCTTGCTGTTTCTGGATGTATTTAGCCCCAAACAGGAAGCTTTGGAATCATTTTACTTCACCGCGGCGCCACAACTTCCACTGCCCTCCCACACCCTCCAACTTCTACGTCTGGAAAATAGTTCAGTATTGCCAGTGGCAGTGTTTTCAGTCCCTTTCCAACACGTGCATCTCTGCTCCCAGCCCCGCCCCTCACTGAGACTCACCTGCAACAACGGGGAACTTTGATCAAAATCATGGCCTCTCCCAAGGGCACCTCATGGCCAATAATGATAACTCGCTGTCTGTTGGAAAGGAAGATCTGGAGTCCCCTTGCCTTCACTTGGGAGACCCTGAGGGGCCATTTCAACTTCAGCTTTCAGAGGATTTGCTGAGGCCTCTGTGAGGATCACATTTTTCTTCTGTTCTTTCCTGCCTTCCTTTCCTAATAGGTATGTTTCCCAAGAGCGCTCTCCGATAAACCTTCTGCATGCAACAGTCCATCTCAGAGTCCCTTTCCAGAGAATCTGATCAAAGACCTTATTCTTTGCTCTGTTTCCCAGTGGGGCACAGTTCAGCAAAGATCTTGAAGGGGAGTTTGGGGAACCAAGAAGTGGGCATGTCAGTTCCTTCTCCGTTGGGCTGGTGGTTCACCAGCTGATACTTATTGGTTCTCTCTGGGGTCCCAGGATACTCCTCTTTGCTCCCTGGTCTCCCTAGCTGCAAGGGTGTGCATTTGGGGAGGAATTTTTGGTTCTTCACAGTTCCTTGGCCACTGGTCTCTTGGGCTGCCTTTCTCCGTAGGGTCTGTATTACTTTCTTAGGACTGTCATAACAAAGCCCTCCAAGTTGGGTGCCTTAATATCTTCACAGTTTTGGAGGCCACACGTCCCAAATCAAGGTGTTGTCAGGGTTACATACCTCCCTGGAGGTACTAGGGGAGAATCTTTCCAGCTTCGGGGAGGTGTCAGCATTCCTTGACTTTCTTGCCTGTGGCCACATCATTGCAATTTCTCCTTCCATCTTCCCATTGCCGGCTGTGTGTCTGCATTTTCTCTTCTGCCTCTTCTTGTCTTTGCATTTAGGGCCACCCAGGTAATCTAGCACAATCATATCTCAAGATCTTCGACTTAATCACACCTACAAAGATCTTTTTTCCAGTTGAAGTAACATCCACAGATTCCATGGATTTGTACATGGACCTATCATTTGAGGGGCCTCCATTCACCCCACGATAGGGTATATGGAGCTTTTCAGGTGAAGCTTTTTCCAGCAAATCACTTGAGGCTTAAATTGTTTCCCTCTGACAGTCTCTTAATGCTTATCAAGTCCAGTGGGGCACTGTCCTCTGTCAACTGCCTATATTCATACATAGCAAGCCTCTCGCTACACATGGGCAGCAGGGAAAACACTTTTCCTCCACCTAATCCTCCATGAGTCCCATCTCTGCTCCACCTGCATGCTCAGAAAGGTCATTTAGAGATGGAATGGAACTGGAAAAGGCAGAAAAGACACATAATTGGATCAATCGGACAGCCTACTTCTTAGGATTTCAACCTCTCCTAATCTTAAAAAAAATAGTGATACTAAGTTACTATTATAAAGAACAATTTAAAAATGCTTAATCTGTAGAAAGGGACACTCACTCTCCCAAAATTCTAATATAAAATACACACTCAGATATAAGGAGTCACTAATTATCTTCTACTCTGATTTACTCGACCCAAAAGGTATACAGGTAATGGACAACACTCACTGGTGTAATTCAAGTGTATGCTCAGAGAAAGCTGGCCAAAGCAAAACCAAGGGGGTGGGGGATTAGAGGGAGTCCTTTTTGAGGTATTTTTCATCTAGAAGATGTTTTCTCTTTTTTTAAGATTTATTTATTTATCAGAGAGAGAGAGAGAAGGAGAGAGAGCATGAACATGGGGAGCAGCAGGCAGAGGGAGAAGTAGGCTCCCCGCTGACCAAGGAGCCTGACTTGGGACTTGATCCCAAGACCCTGGGATCATGACCTGAGCCAAAGGCAGATGCTTAACCGACTGAGCCACCCAGGCGTCCCATAGAAGACATTTTCTAACTTCAGTTTACTTGACAAACATCCACTGATCAAATGACAGGCAACTTTATATATCATCAAGTGACACTTGGTTGCCCCCAGAGAAGCCATGTCTGCTGCCCTACCTTCAAACAGCCTTGGAAGGCAACATTCAGCACATTTAGTTAATGAGCAGGGAACGCCAGTGGAATATAACCTAGTGGAAATGGAATCTGCTGTAACCTTCCTCGTTAGCGACACATGATAAAGGTCAGTCATTCTGAACTCCCTTCCCACGGCTGTTAAGGGATTTTATAATCCATGCAGCAGACTGAGATGCTGGCCAGAGCATTGACGTTCACTCCACTTTCTGTATGTGGCACTCGTCCTCCTTCCTCTCCTGTCCCTCCTTGTTATCCTCTTTGGAAACCCATTTGTTACCTTCTGTGAAAGCCCTAATTAAAGGAGAAAATGGAGTCAGGGCAATTGAGCAAGCCCCCTAACTGATAAGGGTTTGGGGAACTTGAGGTAAATACATGTTAATGAAGCCCACCAAAATCGTAATGTTCCAACCTATCGCTTGGGTCATGGGATTATTGTGGGCGGTAAACCAAACAAACGTTGTGGTGGTTGTTTGGTCCTGGAAATAGGATTTGCTAGCAAAAAATAGTCTCTAGACCTGTCCCCACACATCTACCAAAAGAGGGAGACAAACTCCCGGTCCTTTGTGGGAACACTTTGAAGGATCACAAAGACAGCCCTGAACAAGAGTTGAGAACTTTGGGCGAGTGCTTGACAAGCAATATTCTTGAAGAAAGGCTCTGTCTGGAATTGATTTACATAACAAAGCAAGCTGGCCTTTCAAGCAGCTGTTGATAAACCAATTTCCAGAAGGATCAGCCTGACCTCCTCTTGGAAAAGCTCCCGACTGGCTAATTCTCTTGAGTGTCCTGCGTGATAGTGACACGAGACCTGATCCTTTGGCAGATGGCTCGTGACTCATCTGGGAAGACAGGTGTACCCACGTGAAAGCAATAAAGCAACAGTCATGTAGAACCTATTTTAAAAAGGCAGAGTTTGTAAGTAGCAGCTGGATTCTCTGGGAAAAGCTACTGGAGGAAGTTAGAAGGAGCTAAGGTCTTGGGTCCCCGGAGAACTGTGTGTGTAGGGAACCGGGACAAGGGTAGTCACTGGAAGGCAGTAGATGGGGTTCTAGTCTGATTCTGTCTCCTTGGGGGTGTAAGAGCACCAGCACTCAGGATGCAATCAGGGTGATTACTCACTCAGCAGACCCCCTTTTGAGGGGTGTCCCTGCCTGGAGCAACTCCATCCCGTGGGGTGCCTTTATTTTTTCAATTTTTAAACTTTTTTTTTTAAAAAGATTTATTTATTTATTTATGTATGTATGTATTTATTTGAGAGAGAAAGAGAGAGAGAGAGCATGAGCAGGGAGAAAGGCAGAGGGAAGGAGAGAGAGACAGAGTCCTACACTGAGCACAGAGCCCCATGAGGGGTTTGATCTCATCACCCCAAGATCATGCCCTGAGCAGAAACCGAGAGTTGGATGTTTAACCAACCGAGCCACCCTTGCACCCCCAAGGGGGTGCTTTGCTTGGAAAAGGTCTTCCCTTGAATATCGATCGGCATGATTCCCTTCCTTGGTTCTTAGAGTTTCCCCCTCAAAAGTCACCCAAGCAGTGGTGAAGCCATCTCTCTGACTTCTTTCTATAGAAGCAGCAAGTCCCACCCTCACCCCAAATTGGCCACCCAGCAAACCCTATCTCCTCTGCCCTGTTTATTTTTCCCTTTTGAGTTTTTTCATCTTCTACCGTACTAAATATTCTACCGTGTACCTGTGTATGTCTGTCATCCTGCTAGAAGGTCAGTTCCTTGAGTGGCCATTCCAAGCACTTGGAGTACATACTGAGGACACCCAGTAAAATTCGTTGAATAAATTTCACTGACATCAATTTTTTTCACTGAGGGTTTGAATGCAACTTATAAATCTTCTTATCCTTCTTATAAAATCTACTCAATTTTAACAAGCATCTTAAAAGAGGCCTTTGATTAATGTTTGATGGAAGTAGTTAGTTAAATCCCTTTAAATACTTTAAACTGCATTTATAATCCATGGGGATGGGGGATGGAAGGATCCAAGCCTGGTAAAACTTAGAAAGCGGGCAAGGAAACGTCAGAGACAGCTGGTCGACTATCAGCGGTATTCTGGTGGGACTACAGGACCCATCGGTGCAGAGGAAACAGAACTTCTTCCTGGGATCCCATGCGACATCCCTGGAAACTTCCAGAAAAACATGGAGGATCCTACTTTATAGATAGGCCTGGAGGTTGTGATACCGAAAGGCGACCCCAGAATCGGCACAGTTATTTGGATTAACCACTGAAACTATGATCCTGTCTTTATTTGTGATGTGAAGATGGGGAGAAGTTTGGATTGATTTCTTAGAAATATTTGCTGTGTGTCTACTATGTTCCCCTCACTGAGATAGACATCGTGATTCAAAGATGTCCAGTCCTTGCTCAAAAAAGGCAGTTGTAGCAGGATGTCTGAGACGTGTAATACAGCTGTGCGGAAGGGCAAAGGACAATATGACGATCTGAGACCTGGACTGGATTTTAAGTGCCAAGCCTGGGGCAGTTGCTCAAAAAAGACCTGCAAATCAGCGGGTGGTGGATGGCCCGTTGAATGAATCCATGTCAGAAATCATCAGTGTTCCCAGATTCCAGACGACAGAGGAAACAGACTGACCTATTTGGATGCGCTAATCTTATTGAAATAGTGGTGAGATATTTTCATGTCAGTGATAGCTGTATATTTCAAACAGTAGGGAGAATGGCCTCAGCCACTAAATGATGTAGAGAGTGTGGTCATAAATATCAAGCCAAACGGAAGGAATAGTAACAAACTCTCAGCGGCCGAGATAAGATGTTCAATGTGAAAGAAAGGAGAGGAATAAATATTGCATGGGAATTGCAATCCCAAACCTTCACAGGACAGAAAACCGTGGTGTAATTGTTCAGGGACACGGGAGGCAGGGGTGTAAATAATGCCATCAGGCGGGGCTGGGGAAAGATTCTCCATCTCAGCGGGCGCTTTACACCTTCGCCAAGAACAATATGTTCTCACACGGATGCTGCCACGAGAATTATCCGAGCCCAGCCTAATGCTTTCTGAAGCGCCAGCATCCCCGTCTGCAGCCTTCAAAGAATGGTTCCTAAAGAGATGCCAAGTTGAGTTGTGAGTTTCCTTTGTGTGGGTTTCTGAAGTCCTGGCAGGTAATTCAATCAAATTCCACTCCCCACCTGTCCTGTTTTCCTCTCACCCTTGCCCTACCTGCCAAGAAAGACAGAACCAGAACTAAACTGAAAATGGGAACCAGAACTAAACTGAAAACCATTTGGAGTATTACATTCCCGTCGCAGACTGTTTCAGCCTAAGCTCCTGGGATTTGGATTGTTTAGGGTCAACGCCAGTCCAGGGTTTCTCTGAGGAAGCTATGGGCTCCAGCTGTCTTAAGGTCTTCTAGCCTCCAAGATCCTGAAGTAGATACAGTGTGACTCTTTCTCCTCTGACACAAGATGGCGGGAGGAAAGGAATCAAGAGTCCTTCAGCTGCTCATCGGCCACTGGGAAACCACACAGAGTGCTAGGGCATCGTTTCCAGAAACGATGAGTCTGGGCAGGTAGCAGTTATCCTAATGGGGATGAGCCAATGGGAAGGAATGGAAGACAAAAACTGGAGGGTCAGCAAGCACCTTCCCCACCAATACCCTGCTCTTGATAAAGCGCTCCTTGAATCATTCACATAAACAGGGGACAACTATTTAGAGAGACTTGACTGTGTGCCAGTGTCTATGATACATCAAGAGGTCCCCATGATGAACACTCCGGACCTCTAAGTTACCGAGTTCATAATCCACAATTCCAATGGCATGCAGAGGTATCACAGGGAAATACAATGTACACAGTGCTACGGAACTCACAGAACACAGGGACTAACTCCTTGTATGAAGGTCAGGAGAAGCTTCATAGTTGGTAACAGTTGACTTGATGTCTGAAGGATACATAGGCATCCACTCTATCAGACCAGGTGAGAAAATGCACAAAGAGGAAGGAGTGTGTGGAAAGACCTCAATTCAGCAGCCTGCAGTTTTAATTCAAGGATTACAGATTTTTTTTTTCAAGGATTCCAAATTTAACTTTATGTGCACTGAGGATAGATTTTGGGGTACAGAGGCTGGGGAATTAGACAATAGGTCATGCCATTCTTTCTCCTACAGATAGCGGTGGGGAGAAGGGCATTGATGGATATTACAGAGGGGAGGGGCACTTAGTAGTTTCATAGAATGTGATGCACAAAGGAGAAAGGAGGATTTTTAGGAAGGTCTTGCAATAGCCAAGCGAAAAATGAGTAGTGTACGAACTTGGACAGTGGCAGGTGGGAGGTTAATCCAGTATCACATCTCCTTGCCCGAGGAAGTTTCTCCTTGGCTTTAAAGCATCAAAGGAGAGGAGTGAAGAATAACAATTTGTCATCGAAAACTTACGACGTCATCCAAAAGATGTAGGCACGGATTCTATCTATGTCACGGGAAAGTTGAGTGGTTTGGGGAAAGCTACTTCTTTTCTCTAATTCTCAGTAGCTCTTTCTGTAAAATGTGGATAAAATGTTCGTTTAAAGGGATTGTTGTGTTAAATAAAATAAATGCATATAAGGCACTAAGCGTGAGCATGACACATGGTCCACTTTTAGAAATTATATTCATTGTTGTTATTTTTCATTCTTTTTTCTTATTCTAACACAGAGAATACCCACCCAGGAGGAGAGGCCCTAAGTCCATCTTACAACAACACTGTGACAGAGTTTTGCAAAAGCAGGATCCCCATATAGAGGTATCTTGAACAAGAGACTAAGGGTGCAAAAGTGTGGATGAGAGACAACAAACATAGAATTTCAGTAACAGAGTAAAAAAGATACCATGAGTGGGATGGCAGCCCCTGTAGGATCTCTCTGCACCAAATTACAAACCACATTCTCTGGCACCAAGTTCCCATAGAATCCTTAACCTTGACCACCGTCACTCCTGCGTCTACTCGAAAGTACAATGAAGTGGAAAAGGTGACGTGCCTCACAAGTTGTAACTGAATATATACATCTTTACTGAAAGTTTTATTTTAAAAACCAAAGGCTCAGAGACCAAAATAAAAATCTCTTAAACACTCCTTGCTGTTCTTCATATTAAGGCTAAAAGCAAAGTTTTGCTTACCTTTAAGTAATCTAGAGCCCCCAAAGGGAAACACAATTGCTGATATCAGAAAGGCTTCCAATAAGCTATTATTAAATTGAATTTCTGCCCAGTTTGAGAGAAGGAGGTTGCAGACGAAGAAGATTCTCTGGACGGGTGGGAATGCAAAATAGTAAACCCACTTTGGAAAAGAGTTTGGCCATTTCTTATACGTTTCAACCTATACCTGCTATATGATCCAGGCATTCTACCTCTAGGTAATCCCTTAAGAAAAACAAAAACTTTTGTTCAATTGAAAACCTGTACGCAAATATTTGTAGTGCCTTCATTCCTAATTGTTCCAAACTGGAAGCAAGCAAATGTCTATCAACCAGTGAATGGATAAACAAACTGTGGTATATCCATACAATGGAATACTACTCAGCAAGAAAAAAGAATAAATGTTGAGAGGTTAGAAGAATCTCAACTTTGTTATCATAAGCGAAAGAATTCAGACTCAAGACATTGAATGCCGTATGATTTTCATCCAGATGATATTTCAGAAAAGGCGAATCTATATGAATATATGAATAGTAATCAGATCAGTCATTGCCCGGGAGGCTGAGGGTAGGAAAAAATGCACTGCAGGAGGAGAAATAGAGAGTCTTATCACAGGTAATGGTGGCACTGTGTTCTTCTTCATTGGTCATATCATACATGGATAATTCATTTGCTTCAGTTTACCACACTTTAAGGTCTTTGCTAAATCCAAGGAGTCTGAAAAGGTAAAAGAGCCGTCTGAAAACAATAACCTCTAATTGGTGGTAAAGTGACAATTTTGTTTAAATTAGGAACAAAATATTTAAGGCAAGGAAACAAGGGATCATCGTAAAAAAGAGAGCACAGTCTCATCGATGGTCAGTCATAACAATGATGGGCTATGTGCCTAGGAGATAGCAAGAAGACTGGAAGAACATGTTACAGAATGGACTGCTCAGTGAGACAGACATAGCTTTAATGGACCGCTAAAATCCGTTCCAAATGTGAAATTTTATCGTTCTCACTCATTCCATTTTTCATAAAGTTTCAAAATTCCAGAGACGAGGATGTGTTCATTTCAGCAAAACCACGGTGTCATACCTGAAGCAGAAGTTAAGATCTAAAATAAAGACATAGGCAAATTGTCCTTGAAAGTTTTACAAGACGATGGATGATGGAACCCAATATGGGGCCGTGATGAGCCCAGCACTGCTTCTTTCTTCTTCCAGGCCTGGCACAGACCATCAGTTCTTCAGTAAAGAGCCATTTACAAAAGAAGTTGTGATGCATGAACGTTTTCCCCTTTACACACTAGGTTCACACTCATGATGGTGAGATGCTCGCATTAGGGGCAACTGCAGAACTGTGGTCCTGTCCTCCCATCCTCTCCAGGACATTGCTTTTTGGATGGAATGTGGGTGCAGTCACATATATGGGGGGTTTATTCTTCTCTGCCTCTTTTTTATGTGCATACATAATTGGATTTGTACAAGGGAAAGCCAACTGTGCAATGACTCTGTAGCGAAGAAGCAGGTTTAAAAAGACTTCTCAGGGAATAACTATCAATTAGCAATTCACAGGATGAAGATAAAAGGGGCTGTTTCCCCCCCTGTCCATTGTGGGAGGTGAGCACTGAGCTGTGTGCCTGGTGAACGTTAATGAATTCAGTTCTGCGTCTCTTAGACCCTCTTCCCAGCCCCTCTCTTCTTTCCCCTCATTCCTCCTCTGTCAGTCCCTATCGCTTTACCTCCTTCCCTTTCCTGAAAACTTTCCCCATCTCCCCCTTCCTTTATTGCTTTTATACTCTGTTTTTTAAAATCAGAAAGCCTTGGGGCACCTGGGTGGCTCAGTTGGTTAAGCATCAGCCTTCGGCTCGGGTCATGATCCTGGGGTCCTGGGATCCCCTGTGTTGGGCTCTCCACTGCCCCTCTGCCCCTAACCCTGCTCATGCTCTCTCTCTCTCTCTCTCAAATAAATGAATAAAAATCTTTTTAAAAAAATCTGAAAGCCTCTCCGAAGAAAGCTGTTCGTTGAAAATTCCAAGTTCTTCTGGAAAGACAACAATTAAAGTTAGTTTCTTCAGGGTAGGAGATAAAAAGCATTGACACTACTTCATTGAGCCAAACCTTCTCTTGACACAATTTAATTATCTAGTGCAACAAACCAAGTTATCTTTCATGCCTGGCCACTTTAATGGAGCTTTGACACCAGGAATTTAATTAAGGTAGCAGATCCAAAAAAATAAAAAAAATAAACCCGCAAAAAACAAAAAAATGAAAAATTGGATGACCTCTTTCTGAAGCGCTGAGCATAAAAATTGCATCACTTAAGAGCGAAATTATTAAGTGAGGCTTATTACTCTATTTATAAATGAACTAAACCTTATTTCTGATGGGAATGCAGCAGTTTTAGTTACTACATTAAGTGGTTAGGTTTTTGTTGTGTATGTGTGTCTGTGTTCTATGACACCAAAAGTTATCAGGGAGAGCACATACGGATTAACAAACAAACAAAAAAGCAAACAAAACCATGCAATTATCGATCCACAGATAGAAGGCAAACTTTAAAAGCTAGAAATAGGGGTTCCTAGGTAGCTCAATCAGTTAAGCATCTGCCTTCGGCTCGGGTCATGATCCTGGGGTCCTGGAACCAGCCCCTCGCGGGGCTCCCTGATCAGCAGGGATGAGTAGATGGAATTCTACTCTGTCTGTCCCACATGGACCAATTAATTAATTGCATTCTTAATTTTTATGTTAAGTTTATTTATTTATTTTGGGGGGATGCCGAGGAAGAGGGAGAGAAATCCCCAAGCCGACTCCCCACTGACTGCAGAGCCCAACCTGGGGCTCCATCCTAGAAGCCCGAGATCATGACCTGAGCCGAAACCAAGAGTCCGCCACTCAACCAAGTGAGCCACCCAGGGCCCTCCTATTAATTGCATTTTTAGCTATACTTTTTGTGCCACAATACGACACCTGCCACAGAATCCTGGATCGGCAGGCAGAGGCAAAAGCAGGCTCCCCGCTGAACAAGGAGCGGATGTGGGACTTGATCCCAGGAGCTTGGGATCACGACTGGAGCAGAAGGCAACCACTTAACTGACTGAGCCACCTAGGCTCTCCATAGGTCTTTTCTTGTAGTGCTTAGGAAGAGGGATCCTAGACTCTATTCACGCCTCATTTGCATACCATCGAACTTACTTTTTACTCTAACTACTTCATTTTCCGGGTCTGAAATGAAAGCCAGAAATTAGCAAAGCACCACTCCGGGATCTCTACTTGATCTCTACCATTGATTTGCCACCTTTGTGTTCTTTCTTGAGTACTGCTGAAGGTACAGGGATGGATCACTGATGGGGTTTGAACGTTTTAAACCAAGGAAGAAAATGGGATTCAAAAAAGCAATCTGGAAACTGAAATTTAAAAATAACGGCAGTCTGGGGCACCTGGGGAGCTCAGTCCTTAAGCGTCTGCCTTTAGCTCAGGTCATGGTCCCAGAGTCGTGGGATCGAGCCCCACATCGGGCTCCCTTGCCCAGCAGGAAGCCTGCTTCTCCCGCTCCCTCTGCCTGCTTCACTCTCTGATTGTGACCTCTCTCTCTCTCTCTGTCAAATAAATAAATAGAATATTTTTTAAAAATAAAAGGAATAGCAGTCTGTACTAATTTAACAGAAGAATAAACAGGTTTATATATTCCAATTTCCCCAGAGAGCAAACCTGATTTACAACACAGAACAATTACTGTAATTCATAAGAGTGACAGGAAGCATCAATAAAAGGTCAAATGCAGTTTAGTATGGTCTGCCGAAGGCCTTCTAAAATTGTGTAACGCATTTAAAAACATTTTATGATATTGTATTTTTTAAAAGTTTGTGCAGCACACTAATCCTCAATTATCTGAAAAGCTGACCATGCCTTTCCGCCCAATGATACTGAAATTAATGAGGCCACAATTTTTATCATGAGGTGCAAAGGATACAACTTTCCAAGGCAAGACTTGGGCTTGCTTATCTCCCTTCAGCACTATGGTTGAAAAAAAAGCTCTTCATAAGCATGTGCTTGATGAATGACAGTGAGTTCATGAAATTAATGTTAATGGTTGATATTATTATGTTTCTTATGGCCTCCCTAAATTGTTCAATGAAAATTTGTCTTCAAGTTAGAAAATGAAGGTGAAATCCTAGGGAAAAATATTCAAGTGGAGGAGAAAACAAAAACCCATGATCATCCAGTTGGAAAATATAAAGTGAACATTTTCCACGTTTTTAAGGGCACAACCGAATCCAGAAAGAAATAATGCTTTTTGAAGAAACAATTCTGGGCCGTTTTGTACTAGAATCCCTGAGAACATAGCTATTCATCCCACTGAAAAAAGATCATCTTTAGTCTAATGCCATATACATTGGAAACATTTTAAAGAAAAAGAAAGATTGTCATGTCTAAGAGCTCATTATCAAGAAATCGTCTCCAAATTATTAGACTTAATAAGTAAATTTATCTAGTTACTAGATACAAGGCCAACATGTAAAAATATATTATATTTATACACATCGTTAACAAACAGGTTAAAAAAATGAAGTGAAAAATCAGATGCAATTTACAACAGCATCAAAAAAAATTGAAGTCAATCTATCAAATATATGTAATTTTCCCTGCACTGAAAGCTATAGAATCACATTGTCCAATGCAGCGTGGACTAGTCACTATTGAACATTGAAATGTAACTAGTTCTAATTGAGGGATGCTATAAATGCAAACTACACACAGAATTTTGAAGACTTAGTATGCAAAACATACTATAAAATATCTCTTTAGTAATTTTGAATGTTAATTGCGTGTCAGAATTTTAATTTGGACATATCAGGTTAAACAAAATAAATTATTAAAATGAATTTCACCTGTTTCTTTTTTTTAAGATTTTATTTGTTTATTTGACAGAGAGATCACACATAGGCAGAGAGGCAGGCAGAGAGAGCAGGGAAGCAGGCTCCTTGTTGAGCAGAGAGCCCAATGTGGGACTCAATCCCAGGACCCTGAGATCATCACCTGAGAGAAGGCAGAGGCTTTAACCCACTGAGCCACCCAGGTGCCCTCTTTTTTCATTTTTTTACATATGGCTCCTAAGGAATTAAGATTTTTACATACGGCTCCTAAGGGATTAAGAATTAAGATCTTAACTCCTAAGTTAAGATTAGGTATGGGAGTTGCACATATTTCTTCTTCTTAATAATGGTGTATATAACATTACTGAAATAAATGGAGGCTATACTATGTTCATGGATTGGAAAACATAATTTAGGGGCACCTAAGTGGCTCAGTCAGTTAAAATCTACCTTCAGCTCAGGTCATGATCCCAGGGTCCTGGGATTGAGCCCCATGTCAGGCTCCCTGCTCAGCCGTGGCCTGCTTCTGCTTCTCCTTCTACCCCCTGACCCCCTCATGCTCTCTTTTGTTATCTCTCTCTCTCATAAATAAATAAAATCTTTTTTTAAAAAGGCAAACATAATTTATAAATATATAAATTCCCCTGAATTAACTTAAAAATTAGGTGCAACTGCAGTCAAAATCCACCTTTTTTATTTGTTTGTTTGTTGTTTAGTTGGGTAGTGTATATGTGAGTTTAAGCATGAGAAGATCTGGTTTACATTTTTATGGACGTGTTCACTCTGTCAAAACGTATCAAATTATACACATGATTTCTGCACTTTCCTGTATTTAATATTTCAACAAAAAGTGAACATGTCCTTTGATGCTTACATTATATATCTACATTTATTTACTTATTTTATATATCTACATTTATAGGCACACATACATAATATCTATGTAAAGAATATCTACAGAGATATCTAAAAATTGCTAACAGTATTTGCCTCTGTGCAACAATGGAGTTGAAAACCAGACTTTTCACCATATGCCCCTTTGTACTCTTAAAAATTTTATTGTGAGCAAGTACTATATATATTTTTAGTTTTCACGAAGTGTATACACACATGTACCCAAAATGCAGATCAAGAAACAAAAACTACTAGTGTCTTAGCATAAGATTACATATATATGTATTTATACATAATGTATATGTATAATGTATATATAGCATATGTAATAATATATGTGTATTATATATAAGGCATGTATAATTTCATATATACAATATAATGTCATATTAGATATTATAATATATTAAAATATATACTACATATGAAATATACTACATGTATTTCCAATATCTGATATTGTAAATATACTCTTAACCAGTAGAAAATAAAATAGCATCTTGTTTTCCTTGTGTGCCTGTGTATATGTGTGCATATGCACACTGGATATTGTATTTGCAAAATCTCATTAATGTAGTAAATGCCACTGAACTGCACACTTCTAAGTGGTTATGGTTGAATTTATGTTATGTAAATTTTACCTCACTCACCAAAGAAAAAAACAGGGGCACCGCAGTGGCTCAGTCAGTTAAGCGTCTGAATCCAGATGACGGCTCAGGTCACGATCTCAGGGTCGTGAGATTGAGCCCCTCATTGGGCTCCGTGCTCCCCAAAGTCTGCCTGTCTGTCTCCCTCTGCCCCTCCCCCTGTTTGTTCTCTCTCTCTCCAATAAATAAATAAAATTTTTTTAAAAAAAGAAACAAGCAAACAATGGTCATCAGATGTCTCTAAACAGTCTAGGCCTGAGACACTCCTATAAGACCTTAGAGAACATTAAACATTTTGGGTTCCTAACAATGGCTCAGAACTGGCCGAGAGCAGGCCTTTGTGGCCGGGAAGAGGGTAGCCTTCGGGCTGGAGTTGGGGGGTTGTGATGTTTCGGTCACAGATGTACGGGATGGGTAGTGACAACCAAGGACTAACGAGGGTGATAGTCTCAGCTGAGGCCCACAGGTGAATGCTGATGGCCTCGAGCCCCTCTCTTTCCTCACACCATGAAAATCCTCAGGACCTAGGTCACGTCCCCCAGGAAAAGTGGAGGGAGAGGAATTTCAACAGAGCACATGAAATACTGAATCGACCGAGGTGAATTCCTGAGCTGATTGATCTCAGGAATTCCAAACGTTAATTCGTTTCCTTTGGGATGCCCACCAGAGATTGGCAGACTGGCTGGGAGTCACAAGTCCAGGTGAATTACAGAAAACAAAGCTGTGTTTTCTTGGACACCAGAGTCAGTCCCTACGGAATGCGAATGTGCTCTAAATCTTCCAAAAGTGTTCACTTTTTAGTATTTCCTTTCTCTATTTTTTTCTTTCTTTAAGTTCAACTAGCCGACATATAGTACATCATTAGTTTCAGATGTAGTGCTCGATAATTTATCAGTGGCGTGGAACACCCAGTTCTCATCACATCACGTGCCCTCCTTAATGCCCATCACCCAGTTACCCCATCACTCCACCCACCTCCCCTTCAGCAACCCTTGCTTTGTTTCCTATAGTTAAGTGTCCCATGGTTTTTCTCCCTCTCTCATGACTTCCCGTTCAGTGTTCCCTCCCTTCCCTATGACCTTCTGTGCTGTTTCTTATATTCCAAATGGCACCTGTGAGCCCAAGTCTCATCTGGCTGATGACCAACGATGTAATTGGGAGCTCCTTTGTCCAGAAAAGAAATATAGTAAAAATTTAACAGATCTTTGCATTTCGAGGGGGTTACAAAGAAGAGGAAGAGGTTCCCAGGAAGAGGTTGAAGGAAGAAAGGACAGTTGAGGTTCTAAGTTTGGGAGGTAGTGGGAAACGAAGCCCACGATGACCCAGGGCTTTGGCAGGCTTGCAGCCTGGATGCTGGTCCTATAAAAATAGAGGAAATATCCTGCGAGCCGCCACATCTGTCTCAGGCTGAAGCACACGCTCTGCGTAACTCTACAGCCCTGCTTTTTTTCTAGGTCAGCTTTATGCTGGTCTCAGTGCTCTCCCTGGAAGCCATAGCAAGAGATGTGCCTTGATTGCTAGCAGGCGGTTAGATGGGGAGACGAGCTCAAAGAACAGAGTGGACTTAGAGTAGATACAGCCCAGCCCCGGAAAGGAGGTCATATGCCACTTTATACCTGAACTCCTCATTTTCCCTCCGTGTTTCTGCCAAACACAACTGCTCTCCATACCCAGTCCAAGCTGTTCCTTCTGCCTTGAACATTCCTTCTTCACGTCCGCCATGTTTCATTTATTTCATTTCTACCCATCCTGTGGATCCCAGATGAGTTGCTGCTACCGCAGAAACGTCTGTACTGATTTCTCAACTCTTGGTTGGATGCCTCCCTAACCTGATAAATCACACGTTTACCCCCCTCCTAGCCCTTGTCACTTTGATTGTAATTCACATGCCGTGATCTCACTTCCCCGTGGAGCAGGGCTCGGCAAACCTTTCCTGTAAAAGGCCAGACAGTAAATATTTTAGACATCACAGACCACGTACGGTTTCGCACACTTTTTCTTTTCGCTTCATCTTTTGTATTTTATGATTCCTAGTTGTTGTGGGGTCTTGTTTTTTTCTTCAGTCACCTTTTAAAAATGTAAAAACCCATTTTTGGTTCACTGGCAACACAAAAACAGCCCATTTGGCCCAGCCGGTTACGGTCGGCGGATGCTTGCTGCAGAGGGAAATTTTTGAAGGGCAGAATCATATCTTTGGCTTTGCATCCCCGGTGCCTCGCACAATCCCCGTGAGGGGGCTCACAAGTGCAACTGAACTCTCAGTTCAGTTGAGGCTGACTCACTCTGACTTATTCCTCTTCCTTGACTCTTCCTTACCTCCCAATAGCCCTGTGTGATTTTTGCCACTTTGTACATTTTGCTTTGTTCGACTAGTCCCTTCCGGTCCAATTCCTTCCTTGTCAACACAGTGTCTATAACAGTTAGTGAACAGGTTAGAAAAACCTTCACTAACTGTTTTTCTTTTACTTCTTTCTTCTTCTTCTTCTTCTTCTTCTTCTTCTTCTTCTTCTTCTTCTTTTCTTTTTCCTTTTCTTTTCTTCTTTTTTTTTTTTAAAGAGAAGAGAATCCAGAAGCAGGCACGGAAAATGCTCTTCTGGCTTGCCCAGCACTATTGAACAATGAGTGGTGAGCGGGATTCTCTGCAAAAGTTCTCCCAACTTCCATTACAACCCTTGGTTTCAGCCAGGATTCCAGTTCTTAAATACACTGTACATTTCACTTCCTTCTCAGGACTTAGAAGAATATGTGAATAGAGGTTTTTGCATGGAGGTATATGGAGTTTACCCCGGGAATGCAAGCTGTCAAGATTCAAGCACAATTTTTGGACATACCGGCTACCACTCTCTACCTATGACCGTTGCGTCACCCGTCATCTTTGGACGCTTCCCCGTCCCTGGAGGTGTCACCTGTTACCTTCTGGTTCCTGAACAACGCATGACCATGCAAGGCTATAAAATCCTTTATGCCCCTTTGACGAACATTCTACATCGGGGAGTGCGACAAGGTGAGAGGCAACAACAGCAAACTACGCACCTATAAAAGCAGGCTCCGGCTGATGAGAGATTAGTCCGGAGGTGAAACCCCAGTGCAGCCAAGAACACTTGTTCCCCTTCTTTGTAGCTGGCTCGAGGCTCCCTTTTTCCAGTCCATCTGCACTGTTTTTACAGCAGGCTCGCATACTTACGGAGTGAGAGCATGCGGCTTGTTGCTACAAACAGCCCCCATAAATGTTGGAGCCAAGTGTGTCTAAACATTACAGCATATTAAACACCTTTAAGCATGATCCATAACCTTGTAATTGGTACCAAAATAACAAGATGTGTGTTTTAAATGGGAATTTGACTCTGATTGCTGTTGTCAGTCTATTCCAGTAGAATGCAGCTGGGAAAGGGGCAGTCATGGATGTGTTGGAGGCACAGAATCCCAAACTCTTAGACCTTACAGAGCATCTAGGCTAATGCCCTTCTTTGGTTGTTGGGGAAACCAAGGCCCAGATAAGCTCCATGATCTGCTTCATGTGTCCTGGCTCCTACTTCCATGCCTTTTCCGTTGGCTGCAGTGCTTTTCCAAAAAAGAAATCTTCTCTTGATAT
Organism: Nasua narica; assembly: GCA_028533885.1. NCBI lineage: Eukaryota > Metazoa > Chordata > Mammalia > Carnivora > Procyonidae > Nasua > Nasua narica. The sequence goes on from CM052804.1 coordinate 46,142,277, forward strand.
AAACATTGCATTGGCTTGGAAATGACACAAATTCAACTTGAACTCTGTCTCCGCTGGTAGAGGAGGAAGATAGAGTCCAACTGACTTCGCTCCCCCCCCCCCACCCCGCCGCCCCGGGCATCACCAAAAACTTTTTTCTTCCCAAATAACTCTTCAAATCTGCTGCAGATCCCCAACTCTTCCCCAGAAGCGTCCCTTCTTTAACTATGACCTCTACAAGCCTCAGCCAAGGTGAAAATGCTATTGAGAGGTGTTGGGAAGGATTGGGATGAATGTAGGTCTTACAACTGGACATGAGCGGTTTACATTCCGGTCCTGGTGTTTGCTGGATATGTGACTTTAGCAAGTTACTAAGCGCTCTCACCCACATTTGTGCAAACACATGCAGAGCCCACTCTTTGTACGGTTTACTCATCTGGAAAAGGAGAACCAGCCCTGGCTAATAGAGCCATGTCAGGAATACAGGAAATAGTGTTTCGAATTATCGCCCTAGTGTTTTCCACATAGCTGACACTTAACCATTGTGATAAATATCAGTGGTTGTAAAATGTGTTGTGTTATAATTCGTAATTGTCATAAGTACAATTTAAACCTGCTGCTAATGGGGACAACTGCCCAGTTTCTAAATCCGCACGCAGCAAGATACACACTGAGACCCTTGGCTTATTCTCTCAATCTCCTAATGATTGACAGAAGTCAGGACCTTCGAGGTTTTAATGCTGATATTTACTGAGGGGAGTAAGGTTCTGATTTATCAGTGTCCCATGAATGAGGAACGGTAATTACAGGCCTTAAAGGTTTCGTTTTGTGTTGTCTTTTAATCTCCATCCAGGCTTGTGATTGAAAAATGCTTTCAGGACCCTTGCTTTTCTGGCCAGCCAAAACTTAAGAAAACTATTATCATGTGGAGAACATACAAGAGAAAATGGATGTGTTTCCTTCAGCACCTGTTTTCATTAAGTAAGGGGAAGGAAACGAAAGGATTTTTTAATGCTTATCAAGTAAGTGCCAGAAGCATTGCATATGTTATCCCATTTAATCTTCGAACCCAAAGAGGTAGACACTAGTCTTTGCTTGGGAAATGATGGAAGACCTTCTCCAAAATTTTTCACTTTAAGGAAATACGAGACATCTCTTAGAATTCGGCTTTGAATGAATCAATACAGGATTCAAGTAGAAAGATGAGAAGTCACAAGAAAGACTAGTGTCAACACCAGTACAATATACAACCATGGTAACATTATTGACATTCTTATGCAAGAACAGTGTCATTGGATAGGGGTACAGGACAACCGTGGAAGTCTGGAGAAAAGAGAGACCCAGAGATGAACGAGTGCTGTCAGAGAAAAAGAAAAGCTCAGTCAATGACATTGGGAGAGTCGTGTTCCATTGCCAGGTTTTCTACTTTATGGAGATGTGCACTTGAGGCTATATTAGCTTGATTCCATTAAACAGCCAACCGACTTCTCTTTTTCCGATTTCATGCTCAACAAACCAACCCCTGGTTGTAATTTGACTTCCCATGTAGATTTGCCTACAGGAAAAGGAAATTGCTGATCATGCAGCTACGAGGACTCTGGCCCGAGTCTTATTTATCTTGGGAAATTGATAAAATGGCTTTCTGGTTTTATATGTCAGTTGTGTGATCGGTTACTATTAATAGATCCGCCTGATATAATCGTGTTTCTGGATCTATTGGATAGTTCATGCCAACCTGTGAGATCTCACTGGAATTAAGTATCCTATCTGCTCTGTGTAAGAACCACTTTCTGAGACCCCCCCTCCCTTCCTGCCAGCAACAATGATACCTGTTTGGACAAAATATAAGAATTAACTCTTGGAAGGAGTTGTAGAACAATTCGAAGATGGCAGAATTTAAAAGGGAGAGGAAATGTGAAACAAAAGAAGAAAATTAGGTGAGCTCTACATTTCAGTGCTCGCCCCACCCCCACCCCTCCTCGAAGGCACTTCCCACTTCTTATCTGCACACAGTACAAAGAGAAAGTGGTGGTATTATTGGTCTGGAAAAGAAAAACAAACAGATCGGAGTTAGGGTTGCCGCAGCTCCCAGAAATGGAGGGTGGTGGGAAATCCCTAAAGATAGGTGAAATAGAGCAAGGACCCCTAAAATTTGCTTTAAAATTCCCTTCACTGATTCCTAAACTATTCAGTTCCCGGCAGTAACACCAAGGACCCCATGAGAGAACATCAGCTGGAAAGCTAAATAATCTCAAAGCTAAATCTCAACAGAGATTTTAGGAACTGCATGGTGCTGGAGAGTTTGGAGTTGAGGTCTTATCAAGGAGTGGAAATTATAAATACAGTGGGCTTTTTAGTAAAAATAGGGAGCATGTCCTAATGACTATGCTGCAAACGGCAATCAGCAAACTATGGCCTGTGGGCCAAAGCTGCCCAGGTGAGGCCCAAATATTGACATGCCCATTCATGGATTTATTATTTGCAGTTGCTTTCATACTGCAATTGCAGAACTGAGTAGCAGCAAAGGGACAATTTGGTCTGCAAAGCGTAAAATATTTACTGTCTTTCCCTTTACAGAAAAAGTGTGTTGACCCCCTGCTCCAAAAATAGGACAAAATTAAAATATATCTGTCTTAATAAAAGACTTAAACAAAATTCTCTCAAATGGAGTTGAAATGCTGTATTGCATGGAGCACTGGGGGTGGGGCATAAACAATGAATCTTGGAACACTGAAAAAATTAAATTTAAAAGAAAAAGAAATGCTAGGTTTTTAATCTCCGGTCAGAAACAAACAAACAGACAAAAAAAATAGGCAAACAAAAACCTAAAGAGTATTTACAGGAAAATAACACAATCCAGAATCTTTATAACATATTATACTCAAGATCTATTAAGAAAAAATAAATCACTAGACATGCGAAGAATTAGGGAAATGTGATCCATAATAAAAGGGGGAAAAGGTTAATAGAAAACTTTATAGATGTTTGAGTTATTAGAATGTGCACATAAGGACTTAGAGTAGCTATTAAAATATGCAAAGAAATAACAGGGAAATACGGATAGAATGAATTAATATGTGTGGAATTTCATCAGAGAAATGAAAACCTCGAAAAGGAATCAAATTGGAATTTGAGAACTGGGAAAAAATACATTAGGACTTCTGGGTCCAGCTCTGACATGTAAAGAGCATGAAAATCCTCACTTCTATTCTTACAACAAGAAAGCGCTGGATGGGGGCGTCTGGGTGGCTCAGTGGGTTAAAGCCTCTGTCTTCCGCTCAGGTCATGATCTCAGGGTCCTGGGTTGCGCTCTCTGCTCAGCAGGGAGCCTGCTTCCCCCTCTCTCTCTGCCTGCCTCTCTGCCTACTTGTGATCTCTCTCTCTCTGTTAAATAAATAAATAAAATCTTTAAAAAATAAAAAAATAAAATAAAATAAATTTTTTAAAAATCGCTGGATAAAGTAAAAATCAGTGATTCTTCTTGGATCTATCAGAGAACTGAGGCTGCGGGGTAAACCAGTGCCCAAAATTCTAAAGTGAGAGGGTCATGCTGAAAGACACATCTGAGCTCTGCTTACCTGGAACAGAAGCTGTGACAGCCATAAACCCTCTCGGCCGCAGGCTAAGTGTGGACTAGTCTGAGAAAAACACCTAGAAACCATGGTCTGAGAGGTGACCCCACGCATTCATGGTCTTCTACTCAAGGAATCCTGCCAGGTCCTCACAGTTAGGAGCTGAGAAAGATCCCTTCGTGGTTTTGATAGAGAGAGGGAAAGAGTAATTATGGGAAATACATTCTCTATAACAAATGCCTTTTCCAAAGGAAAAAGCTTGTCAGAGCCTTACCCCAGTTGGGGGAAGGGCATTCTTCTCTCTCTAGCTCATTCTAGGCTGCCCATCTTACGGGAGGAAAAACAAACAAAACAACAACAACAACAAAAACACAAAACAGAGCAACAGGGATCCGTGCTTCAAGTTAATAGGCTGGGAATACCGTAGCCAGGGAAGCTGGTAGGGAACAAAAGCAGAGAAATGCCATAACACTGGAGAAGACATGGGCCCCAAGACAGAAGCCCACTAAAATGCAGAGATTTATTCATATTGTGGGAAACTCTCTCTCTTCCACACATTACCAGCATCAGAAAGGCGCCCATATGATGACTGCATTACAACTGAAAGTGTCCTCGCTAAGGTTGAATACTTGGAAAAGCCCAAAGTCAAGAGGAAAGACAAAATGACACTAGAAGAACTTGAAAACTCTTGCACCCCTACTTGCAACAAATATTAAAAACCCCGTCTAACTCCTAACCAAGTTACCACAAAATCCTCACAATAAATTCTTGATTACCTCAGTCCTATTTTCCAATACAACACATCTGGCTAGCAACAATAAACTACAAGACACCCAAAAGATAAGGAAACAAAACAAAACAAAACAAAATAAAACAACAAAACCCACAACCTGGAAAGACAAAGTGATGATTTAAATCGAACTCAGAAACGACATAGATGTTGAAATCATCAGACAGGCAATTTAAATAACTACGGTTAATATGTTAAGGCATCTAATGGAAAAAGCAGACAACGTAAAAGAAAAGATCGGTCACATAAGCTGAGAGATAGAAACTCTAAGGAAAAGTCAAAAGTGAATGCTAGGAAATTAATAATACTGTAACGGAACTGAAAAATGCCTCTAATGGCCTCGATAAATTCATCAGAGCCCAGGGAAGAACAGGTCAGCTTGAAAATAGGTCAATAGGAACTTCCAAAACTGAAAAGCAGAAAACACCCAAGAACAGTGGGATAATTTCAAAACACCTAAAATTTCTGTAATTCGAGCACAAGAGCTGAAGAAACGTTTGCAGTAATCACTGCCGAGAACCTTCCGAAATTAATGACAAACGACAAACCACAGATTCCCAAAGTTCAGAGCACACCAACAAGGATAAATGCCAAAAAGAACCCACCTAGGCATATTATATTCAAACCGCATAAAATCAAAGACATAAATCTTGGAAAAGGATCAAGGCTAAGACTTACAGAGAACTTCTCATTAGAAATCATGCAAGCGAGAAGAAAGTAGAATGAAATAGTTAAGGTATTGAGAGAAAAAAATCCACAAACGTAGAATTATATATACACAGCAAAATTATCCTTCGAAAGTGAAGGAGAAGTAAAGACTTTGTCAGGGAAAAAGAACCCAATGGAATTAATGAAAAAGTAATACCTTCTCTGGAAAAAATGTTAAAAGAAGGGTTTTTTGTTCGTTTGTTTACTGTTTTTGTTTAAGACAGAAGGAAAATGATCTAGATCAGAAATATGGGTCTCCATAAAGGAAAGGCAAGAACAATACGGGAGAAGGAATCAATGAAGATAAAATGAAATCTTGCTTTTTTCTTCTTTTTTTAATTTAAATTTAATTTTATTCTTTAGAAACAGAGCATGCGCAAGCAGGAGGGAGGGACAGAGAAGGATTGAGAGAGAGAGAAATAATCTTAAACGGGCTCCATGATCAGCACAGAGCCTGACATGGGGCTTGATCTCATGACCCTGAGATCATGACCTGACCTGAAACCAACAGTTGGACACTTAACTGACTAAGCCACCAAAGCACCTTTTCGTTTATTTTATTTTATTTTATTTTATTATTTTATTTTATTTTATTTTATTTATTTTTGAGAGAGGGGGAGAGAGTGTGAGCAGGGAGGGACAGAAGGAGAAGAAGAGAATCTTAAGCAGACTCTGGGGTGAGCATTGGAGCCCAAAGCAGGGCTCAATCTCATGACCCTGAGATCATGACTTGAGCTGAAATCAAGATGCTTAACAGACTAAGCCACCCAGATGCTCCCAAATCTTGCATTTTTCTTATTTCTAGTTGACTTAAGGGTAAGTGTTTGAAGCCACAAAAGTTACCATATATTAGGTCATTATAGCATATGGATATGCAAAATTAATGATAGCAATGTCACAAGAGGTGAGATGAAGGAATTGGGGATACTCTATTATGCTTTGCCTGAACTACATGCAAAGCAGAATAGTATTATTTAAAAATGGGGTTTACTTTAGTTAAAATTGATAAAAGGTGCAAATTTCCAGTTACAAAATAAATAAATCATTGGGATATAATGTATAGCACAGGGAATATAGTCAATAATACTATAATAACATTGTACGGTGGCAGAATTATTGTGGGGATTATTTCATAATGTATAAAAATATTGAATTACTATAATGTACACATAAAAGTAATAGGATATTATGTGTCAATTATATTTCAATTAAAAAAGTATGTTGTAAACTCCAGGTCAACTACAAAAAGGCTCTTTTAAAAAATATAACTTATGTACTAAGAAAGGAGATAAAATGAAATTATATAAAATGCTCAATCAAAACCAAAGAAAGCAGAAAGACACATGGAAAAGGGAAATAAAAGGACAAAGTCAACAAATAGAAAACAGTTCCAAACATGGTAGATAAAAATCCAACTGTATCAACAGTTACTTCAAATGGGAATTAAAATTACTTTAAACATGCACGTCCTAAATAAACAGTAATCATCAGAACAGATAAAAAAGAAATAAAACCCAATGATCATTGCCTATAAGAAACTCACTTTAAATATAAATACATAGATAGGTTACAAGAAAAGAAATGGAGAAAAACAAACCATTTTAACACTAATCAAAAGAAAGTTGGAGTCATTCTATTTATTTCAGACAAAGCAGACTTCGGAAAAAAGAATGTTATCAGGGATAAATAGTGTTTCACAATAATAAAGCATTTCATTTTCCCAGAAGACTTAATAATCCTTAATGTGTATGAACATCCAAATAAGAAAAAAATTCATAAAACTAAAAGAAGAAATAGACAAACAAAAAACTATGAGAGCTGACTGAAAGCTTTAACAACTTCCGTCAGCAACTGGCAGATAAAGCAGGCAGAGCATTAGTAAGGATATAGTTGAAGTGAACAATGTTATCTTGATCTAATCGACATTTATAGAATACTCCAGCCTTCGTCACATTCTTCTCAAGCTCATATAGGACATTTACCAACGTAGACAACATTCTGAGACATAAAGCACATCTTAAGGAAATTAAAAAAAAAAAAAAGAAAGAAAAGAAAGCAATTATGTACTAATACTACATTGCAGTTAAGCCAGTACCCATAACCGAACAACAGTTAGGAAGTCCCCAAATATATAGAAATTAAACAACACACTTCTAAATCACCCATGGGTCAAAGAACAAGTCTCAAGAAAAATTTTAAAACTGTATTTTGAAGTAAGTAAACATGGAAATACATTTACCAAAATTAGTGAAATACAGCAAAAGCTTAGAGAAAATTTATAGCAGTACATGCATATATTAGAAAAGTATTAAGATCTAAAATTCACAACCTAAACTACCACTTTAGGATACTAGAGAAAGTAGAGCAATTTAAGCCTAAAACTAGCAGAAGAACGAAATAATAAAAATTAGGCCAGAAATCAATGAAATTGGAAACAGGAAACAATATAGACAACCAACAAGCCGCGAAGCTGGCTCTTTGAAAAGATCGATAAAATTGCTAAAACTCGGGGCACCAAGGCTCAGTCGTTAAGCATCTGCCTTCAGCTCAAGTCATGATCCCAGGGACCTGGGATCGAGCCCCACGTCAGACTCCCCGCTAGGTGGGAAGCCTGCTTCTTGCACTCCCACTCCCCTCGTTTGTGTTCCCTCTCTCACTGTGTCCCTCTCTGTCAAATAAATAAAATCTTAAAAATAAATACCCAAACTGCCCTGTCTCGGGCATGGAGAAATAAATAGCCAGAATAGACTTATATCTATTAAAGCACTTGAGCAAATAATTGATAATCTTTCAAGTGAGAAAGCACAAGATGGATGTTTTAATTCGACCAATACTTAAAGAAGAGAAATAGCAACTCTCTATGACCTCTTCCAAAAAACAGAAGCAGAGAGAATATTTTCTTTTTTTTTTCAAAGATTTTATTCATTTATTTGACAGAGAGAGAGAGATCACAAGTAGGCAGAGAGGCAGGCAGAGGGGCGGGTGGCGGGGGCGGAGGCAGGCTCCCTGCCGAGCGGAGAGCCCAATGCGGGGCTCGATCCCAGGACCCTGAAATCATGACCCAAGCTGAAGGCAGAGGCTTTAACCCACTGAGCCACCCACGCACACCAAAAGAATTTTTTCTGACTCATTCTTTGAGGGCGGCATTAGGCTAATACCAAAACTAGAAAAAGATATTACAAAAGAAAAAAGAGACAAAAAGGAAAAGTATAGATCAACCACTCTCATGACTCCGGATGCAAAAATCTTGAAGAAAATATTAGCAAATTAAATCCAACTATGTATAAAATGCCCACTATGTATAAAATAAAACGTGTAAAATTACATACCATAACTAAGTAGGATTTCCAAGTGCACAAGGCTGGTTCTCCATTCATTTTAATATAACCTGTCATATTGACAGGCTATGAAAGAAAAAAGTGATTACATTAATTGACATAGAAAAAGGTATTTGATAAAACCGAATACCTGTTTATGATAATAACCCTCTACAAACTAAAAATAGAGGAAAATGTCCTTGATTTTATAAAAGAAAAAAAATCTATAAAACCCAACAGTTGACATCGTAACTCATGGATGTTTTCCTGGTAAAATTGGGAATAAGGCAAAGATGCCCTCTCTCACTACTTCTATTCAAGATTGTACTGGAATTCCTAGTGCAATAAGACAAGAAAAAGGAACAAGAGCTATACAAATCAGAAAGAAAGGGAACTGCTTTTATTCACAATTAGCATGATTAGTCTGTATTGAAAATCCCCCCAAATCTATAAATAAAAGTCACGGAATGAATAAGTGATTACAGTTCAGTGATGGAATACAAGGTTCATATGCAGTTGGTTCTTATTATTCATGGTAGTTATCTTGTATAAAGTCATAATGAACCCCGAGGGGGTAAATTCTGAGCAGTTAAGTTCCCACAAGCCTCTGGTCACGTTTTGTCAACTGATTGATACATCACCGTTTTATGTGTGTTTCTGTGTAAAGACACCTAACTCTCTCTCTACAAAGTTACCAATGTTTAATTATATGCAGCCTGTCTTTATAGTAAAACACTTGCTGATGATGGTTTGACATTTTCCTGACCCTGGGCAATGTGATCATAAATTTCCTTGACTTTTAGCCTCATAAAAATACTGTTCACTACAATTTTTTTTTTAACTACTCATCATCCCATAAATCCAGAAATTTACCTGCCTTTCCATCTTTTCCAGAGTTTCATCACACACTGTAGATGTTACTTTAGCACTTTCTGCAACAACCTCAAATAAGGAATAGGTGAGTGTGTCCTCTTCCACTTATTCAATGAACTATATTGTTGTTTGACACTGAACTTGTAGCCAACAGCAATATAAATCATGCCTGAATGAATCCCAACGGACTATGAACATTGAACAACACTTCAGTTCTACACGTAGGTGTCATTTTCAACAGTGAAATCACCAACAAAAGGCACAAAAATGCAAAAGAAAAATAGCAGCAAGTAGACTGCAAAAAACGCACTTGTTTATAATATGAGAGTTTCAATAGGAATGCTGAGAGTCACCGGGTTTCACGGCAGCTGGAAATATGTGAATTAAGTGACTCAATTTTTTTTTTTTTTTTTTTTTTTTGCTGCTCTCTCTGTGTCCACGAATGGCTGTCAAAGCACTGAGATTATCAATTTGGGGATTACGAACAAATTTTAGTGAGTAGATAAATTTGCAAATATGGAATCTGAGAATAAGAGTCAACTGTATAAAAGTCAATTGCTTTCTTATAATCAAGCAATAAACAATTGTAATTTGAAGGTAAAAATAAAGTACAATGGACAAAAGCAAACCCCTCCCCCTATGCAATACTTAGGGTTAAATCTAACAAAATATGTATTGGACCTGTATGCAAAAACTAGAAAACACTAATAAAAGACATCAAAGGTCTAAATAAATGGAGACAGAGTCTGTGTTCATTGATTGGAACAGTCAATATTTTTAAGGTATCAATTCTTCCCAACTTGATCTATAGGCACAATGTAATTCCAGTAACGCTAATTACAAGAACACTGTTGTAGTTTAACAACAAAAAGAAAAGGCAATGCAAGATATAATGGGGGCTATTTTATAGTGATAAGAGGACATGAGCAAACGAATTTATATGTTCTGGCTAAAGTACTTTCTTTTTTAAAAGATTTTATTTACTTAGAGAGAGAGAGAGAGAGCATGTATGCACATGAGCGGGGGGAGGGAGCAGAGGGAAAGTATCTCAAGCAGACTCCCCACTGAGCACGAAGCCTGAGGACCAAGAGCTTAATCTCACAACCCTGAGATCATGACCTGAGCCAAAATCAAGAGTCAGATGCTTAGTCAACTGGGCCACCTTAGACACCAGAGGCTAATGTATTTTCAAAATATATGAATCCCCAAAATGATATAACAGAAAAGATTACCAAATAAACCCATAGTCATAATAGGAGGTTTCGACATTTTTCTCTCAGTAATAGAAGAGTAGCACGAAGGATATAGAAGAGTAAACAGCACTATTAATAACCGTGGCCTTAATGATATTTGTGGACCGCTATTCCCCCATATTTATAGCACACAGAGTCTTTTCAATTGTTCTTGGGACCTACAACAAGTTAAGTCCCAACCCACTTTAAAGTATTGAAATCCTACTGAGTATGTTCTTAGAACACAATAGAATTAAAATTTAAAAAAACAGAAACAAAATTATAACCGTAAATTAAACAAAAAAAATTTAAACAAAAAAAAATTAAACAAAAAAGTATATATAACTAACAGATGAAAATTAAACCAAAAAAGTATATATAGCTAACAGATGAAATTAAACCAAAAAAGTATATATAGCTAACAGATGAAATTAAACCAAAAAAGTATATATAACTAACAGTCGAAAGAAGAAATCAAAAGAGAAATTCTAAAATATTTTGAAGTGGAGTACCTGGATAGCTCAGTCAGTTAAGCATCCAATTCTTGATTTTGGTTCAGGTCGTGATCTCAGGGTCCTGGGATCAAGCCCTGCGTGGGGCTTCATGCTGAGCATGGAGTCTTCTTGTGCCTCTCCTTCCCTGTGTTGTGCTCGCTCTCTCTCTCTCAAAATAATAAATAAAACCTTTAAAAAAAAGAAAATATTTTGAACTAATGATGAAAAGAACACAAAGTATCAAAATTTGTGTAATGCAGTGGAAGCAGTACCTAGCAGTAAACTTACAAGTTTAAAAGTAAATATAACAAAAGAGGGGGAAAAAGAATAAAGTTACTAACTCAATTAACTAAAAGCACAAGAACAAATTAAAGAAAATAGACATTTTAAAATGAAAAAGAGAGGTAAACAATAAAAAATTGACAAAGTTAAAAATTTGTTCTTTAAAAAGACTAATAAAATTTATAAGACTGACCAAGAACTAAAAAATATAGAAAGACTGACCAAGAATTAAAAAAAAGAAAAGCCCCACTAACCAATATCAAGAATGGAAAATGAAGAATTTCAAAGATGCTAAAGTGTCTAAAGATTGTAAGAGATTATTATGAACAACATTACGCCCAAAATATTGATAACTTGGAGGAAATGAACAAATCCCTCGACAAACACGAGTTTTTGAAATGAACACAAGACCAAGTAGAAAATCTGAACATTCTTGTGTCTTTTAAATAAATTTAACCAAATTAAAGTCTTTTCCACAAAGAACACTAGGTCCAGATGGCATCATTGTAAATTCTTTCTTAAAGAATGAAGAATTCCTTTATTATATAAACTCTTCCAGACAATAAAAGGAAAACAGAACACCACTCATTTGTTATTGGCACCAGGATAATCCTGAACTAATACAAGAGAAAAAAAAATACAGAAAAAGAAAATTATAGGATAATATTTTTCATGAACATAGAGAGGGTAATTCTTAATTAAAAAGCAGCAAGTAGATTTTAACACTATGTACATTGAACAATAAGACTACAGAAAACAGACCCAAAAAGCTTAGAGAACTCCAAGGCAAGATGAAGTTCACAACTACGTACATTATAGTCACATTGTGGATAAACAAAGATGAAAAGACGAACTTAAAGGTAACCAGAATAAGAAAAGAAACCCACTCTACAGGGAAACAATGATAAGAACTTTATCAGAGAACATAGAGGCATACAGTAGAATAACATACAGTAGAATAACATATTTAAAGTGCTGAAGAGGGGCGCCTGGGTGGCTCAGTGGGTTAAGCCTCGGCCTTCCGCTCAAGTCATGATCTCAGGGTCCTGGGATCGAGCCCCACATTGGGCTCTTTGCTCAGCGGGGAGCCTGCTTTCCCCTCTCTCTCTGCCTGCCTCTCTGCCTACTTGTGATATCTCCCCCTGTGTCAAATAAATAAATAAAATCTTTAAAGAAATTGTCTACTGTCGTAACTACCAAAAAGAGTTTCCAAAAATAAATGGGAGCATAAAGATATTTTCAAATACACAAAAACTGAAATAATTAATCTCCAGCAAAACTGCCCTCTAAGAAAAACTAAAAGAATTTCTATAGACTTAAGGGTAATGACATAATGTAGATATCCAGTTATACAAGAAGAAACAAAAAGCAGAAAGAGTAAATTTAATAGTCTATTAAAAGTGTTTCTTTTTTCTGCACATAAATTATTAAATCCTCTTAAAGACAATTGACTATTTAAAGTGAAAATAATACAAAAGAACACGGGTCATATAGAATATATAAAAGAAAAGTAAAAACTACAGAGAAGAAGGTAGAAATTAAAGACAGAGTTACAAACATCCAAAATTGTGAAGTAATCAAATATTTTTAAGATAGAGTCAGATAACTTAAGAAAATATATCCACAAAGCAACTTCTTAAGAAAGAAATCACATAACAAAAAAGTTATTAAAAGGAATGAAATAGAATACTAAAATAGGATAATATATCATGACTAGGGGATATTTATCTTCAGAATGCAAAGTTGGCCCAATATTCAAAGACCAATGAACATACCTCACTATATTAATAGATTAAAAGAGATAAAGTATATGATCATCTTAATACAATAGATCTAGCAAAAGCATTTGATAAAGGTCAGCATCCATCCATGCTGAAAAACAAAACTTCTCTGAAAGCTAGAAATAGAAGGGGACTTTCTCAGTTTGATAAATTATAATGCACATTGTACTTAAGTGAAATATTGGACACTTTTCTCCTAAGATCAAGAACAAGGAAGTTACTACTTCTGCTCTCTCCAGCTTTGTCCAACATTGTACAGGAAGTGCAGTAAGTCAAGAAAAAAGGGCGCCTGGGTGGCTCAGTTGGTTGAGCAGCTGCCTTCGGCTCAGGTCATGATCCTTGAGTTCCGGGATTGAGTCCCACATGGGGCTCCCAGCTCCACGGGGAGTCTGCTTCTTCCTCTGACCTTCTCTCCCCTCATGCTCTCTCTCACTTTCTCTCTCTCAAATAAATAAATAAAATCTTTAAAAAAAAATAGGAGAAGGCACATAAACAAAAACAAATAAAAGTTTTATGAAAAGTAGTAAAACTACTGACATGTGACATAACTGTGAATATAAAGAAATCCAGGGAAATAAAGCAAAAAAAAAAAAAAAAAACTAAAAGGAAAAGTGAAAGTATTTTATATACAAACAACAAATAAGAGGAAAAGAAAATTAAATAAACAATACCACTTTATATTGTATATTATATATATTATATTATATTATTTTATATTGTATATTTATATATTATTTTATATTGTATATTTATATATATATAAAGCCAAAAAATCCAAGTGCATAGAATAAATTTAATGAATGGTGTGCAAGACATCTATACATAAAGAAGATTTAAATAAATTGAGAGTTGTGGATTCAAATAGATTCATGGATTCAAATTCAAAATCATAATGATTGCATTTCTTCACAATTTGAACTATAGATTCAAATGTTATTGAGTAAACTCAGAAAATATTTTTAATAGAAATTGACAAGCTAATTCTATAATTTATTTAGAAATGAAAAGTAATGGCCAAAGCATTCTGTAGGAAGAATAAAGTTTGGGGATTTACACTGCCGAATTTCAAAACATACTATAAAAATACAGTCTATAAGGCAGTTAATTATTGGTATAAAGATATACAAATGGGTCACTTGTACAGAACAGAAAGCTGAGAGACAGATATATACTATGATATTAATTGGTTTATTTTTTAAATGCTGATAAAATTCATTGGGGAAAAGCCTTTTCAATATGTCATGCTAGAACAACCAGATATTTTTATGAGAAAAAAAATGAATCTTCATTCCTTTTTTTAATACCATGCACAAGGTCAATTCAAGATGAATCCTATACCTAAATGTAAGAGCCAAAATTATAAAGCTTTCCAGAAAATATTAGGAGAATATTTTTCTGTTATTGCAGTAAGCAAAAAACGAAACCATGGATGAATCACAAAAATAGAAGCCATCCACATTTACATGAAGTTCAAGAACAGGAACAGTAATCTCTAAATGTAGAAATCAGAACAATATTTTCGTCTCAGAGTGGGATATTGACTAGGAAGTGGCATGAGAGATCATTCATGGATAGTGGAAATGTTCTGTTTAGATGATGCTAGATGGATATGAAAATTTGTTGAAGTTCATTTAACTGTACTCTTAAAATCCAAGTATTTTACTCTATGTAAAAAAAAATGCCAAGAAATTCCCTACTTTTAGTCCAAATACCTCTCTCATTTGAAATATTGAAGTAAACCAAGAGATTTCTCAATAGAGGCAGAAAGGGCAGATCTAATCTGGGGACACAGAATGTCTTTTTCTCAAAAGCATCTTCTATGTGATGATTAAGTATTAGTATTCTTGGCAGAATGCGAGTTTTTTTTTTTTTATTCTGAAAGAGGCAAACGTGGATTAACCAAGGACAGGATAAAATGGGAGGAAGTAGCAGGAAATGAGATTATCAGGGAAAGGAATGAGCATCTTCCAGAAAATGAGACACCAGAGAAAAGGAAAGAGAAAGAAAAAGTTCTTTCCATTCATGAAGTTAAGAAATAAGATGAGGTCTTTGTTTTGTTGCAGCAAATGGACTTCAACATCTCACTGACCTTGGTAAAGCCTCAGCAATTCTACTCATTATATATACAATTTGGGTATATTGTTTGTGGACTCTCTGTGCCTTAGTTCCCTAACACTAGAATAGTAATGGCTACCCCAAAAGCTTATTATATATATAACCTAAAGAGCACCCTGGATCAACCCTTCCTTCCAGTTCTTTGGAACCTGCACCGGATACAGGGAAATAATAGGTCCTCGTGCTTCCACTTTGTGCTTATTGAGAAAATTGGGGAGAACATTTGATCTATACATTTGACTTGATTCAAAGAAAAGAAGAAGTATGATTATAAGCTACTATTTGCTATAGGCAGCTTTGTGGATTGAGAAAGTGAAAAATTGACACCAACTTGTACACACCCATCTCTTCTGGGTATGACTGGAAGACAGACAAAAGAGGACTGATTCTGCACCATATAATACCTTAAAACACCACTTCTATTGGAGGCCAAGGAATCTGTGTTAATTGTGCTGCATTTAGGAAGAAAGTGTTTCATACTTTCCATTTAGACCATATAGAAATATAAATTTATAAATATAAATAAATTTAAAAATAGTGTTTGCTTACGTTGGGAGATGTGTGTAAATCTTTGGTCTTAGAGTTCAGAAAATCCTAAGAGGAAGGAGGAAGACATATCTAGACCTCACACAAGAGGAGAGACTTTAAATAAGATTGTATTTGAAGGGTCAAAACTCACCTTGAACTTGTCTAATATATTTTGGAGACTCTTAGCTCAACTGCTCTGATGAATAACCTGTAACGTCATTCTCAACTTACTAACTCGGACTTTGGGGGAAAACATCACTGGAGGTTAGCATAGCCTATGGTTTGCCCTGGAGGAGGAAGGCAATGAAATTTACTCCAAGATCAGCCTCTGTGGACTGCAGGTGTGGTTTTCTGAAAGACAAGTCGAGATTTGAAATAGGAATAAAAGAACGTGCCTCTCTCAGAGGGAAGGAAGGAAGGAAGACCCTGGAGACAGAGAACTAGCCTACGCACTGGGCTCCTTCCCAAAGGGTAAGCCCTTCGTCATCTGTCCATCAATCCATCCATCTTTCTGTTTATTTACTGTCTTTTGATCTGGGGCTCTGAGCACGATCATATTTCACAACCCGTCTTAAGTTACTGCTTGCTCTGTTGTGTAAGAATAGTCATCCCCAGGTCTATAATAATATCTGTTATAAATACAAAGATTGGCACAGCGTGATTGGAGGAATTAAAGACAGGCAAAAAGCAAGTGTCGCCCCGCATTCCCTAATCTCCTACGGCCAACACAGCAGCACCTACTCAAGGAGGACCATATTCTTAGCTTTAGATACGGGCTGGCAGTTTTAAGATGACCACCCCCCCCCTTTCCAAAAATATGGAGGAGGTAAGTCTCATACTTGAGTTACATGTGGATTATGTCAGATAATATATATTCTGCACATAGTAAGCACTGGATATATGGTAGTTATTAAAATAATAATAATAAATCTAAACGAATTCCACCTGGAACTATTTATCCGTGGAGGAATCTGGAGAGAGGTATGGCAGATCAGGAGGCCTCTGGGAATGGAGTAATGTTATTTAAAACATCAACAAATAGGGAAAACAAGGAAGTTTTGAATGCTAGAGCTGGGAGATCTCAAAAGTTACTTTAGTTCAACACTCTTGTTTTACAAATATATAACTGAGTCTCTGGAGAAGTAAAGTGACAGGCTCAAAATCACCTGTCATTTGTAGCAATGGAGGTAAGCCCACTGATTTCCAATTAACTATTGGTTTGGTTTTGGGTTTTGGGTTTGGGGTTTGTTTTTGTTTGTTTGTTTATTTGTTTTTTGCCATTTTCCAAGAAATCTTTCATATCAAACATCCATAAACAAATTCAAAAAAATTCTGAATAATGCCCATCATAAATATCTTAGTGAAGGAGTTCCTGGAAGACATCTTCCCATAGAAGTGGAACCATTCCGTGGGGAAAAAAAAAATGTTAAGGTTTCCATGATAGACATCAATGCGTAAGGGAATAAAAATTCTTCCCTAGAAAATTCTATAATGATTTAAGTATTCCGAGTGATCTGAAAACCCAGTTTTCTGGTTTTTTTCCCATGTTTGTGTGCTCAGAAAATCTTATTGCAATGATAACAATAATCTCTAACTTTCTGCACCCTACAAAATTGGAGCCTTTTGGAAATAGGAGCAAGGAAAGGAACAGAAGCAAGCATGGATAGTCAACCGCTTTGTGGCCATGGGATGAGGAGGGAGTTCCAGCAAAGCAAAGCATGTCCTGAGATCAACTTTATACAGAAACTCTGGACTTGCAATATTAACTGTACCCTTCAGTTCCTTTTTTAAAATATTTTATTTATTAATTTATTTGTCGGAGAGAGAGCACGCACAAGCAGGGGGAGCAGGCAGAAGGAGAGGCAGGCTCCCTTCTCAGCAAGGAACCCGATGCCAAACTTGATCCCAGGACCTTGGGATCATGATCTGAGTGGAAGGCAGATGCTTAACCCACTGAGCCACCCAGGCAGCCCCACCCTTTAGTTCCATATGGAATCTTCCAACTAAGACTTAATCTTTTGTCAGTAAAATTTACCCCTGGGAAATAACTGTGCTTCGCGGAGAAATGCTGTCATTCTTGGACTTTTCTGGAAGATCTGGACAATGTTATGCAACCATTGTCAATTTCAAGTTAGAATAAAGGTGTGTGATGACCAAGGTAGTTGTGCCTGTGTCAGATGGCTCTACCCTTCGGGTTCACTGAATCAATTCTTTATACAGTAGCAAAGCTGGTTTAACATGTACTCTCGTTAATTCAAATCTTGGTCGACCTTGTAATGAAGGAGTGACCCAAAGTAACCGGGATCCTAAAGCTTGTGCTTCCAAGCTACGTGGTTCCCTTAGAAATGAACCATGTAGAGGCGCCTGTGTGGTTCAGTGGGTTGAGCCTCTGCCTTGGGCTCAGGTCATGATCTCAGGGTCCTGGCATCGAGCCCCGCATCGGGCTCTCTGCTCAGCGGGGAGCCTAATTCTCCCTCTCTGCATACTTGTGATCTCTCTCTGTCAAATAAATAAATAAAATCTTAAAAAAAAGAAAGAAATGAACCATGTTCTGAGCTTATCCAATCCTTTGTCCCCCAAAGCCTCTTGGAGATTCATTCTCCCAGTCCTGGGGTCTCCAAGGCTTTCTCCCTGATCACCATCTTCCCAGGTAAGACCTCCTTATAGAGAGCCTGGCGTTAGGCCCTGCCCAGCATCCACTCCAAACAGCGCCAAGGGCTTCATCTTCAGAATACAGAAAGCCCAAACGGGCTACATATAGGTAAAGGCACTAAAGACGAACTCTAAATCTAAAATAGCATGGACGTTGAGCTTGAGGTGGCAAATGAAAACCAGAGGAAAGAAAAACCGGAGACTGTTGCACTCTGCTCTTTTTACCTAATACTGAGAGAAGAATTTAACTTTGAAACAGCTTCAGAATGTATACAGTAAAAAAAAATGCAACTCAAGCAGTTAAATATTATACATGAAAATATATTAACATTAATTGCTAAATCACATATTAAATCAATGAAATCCAATTTCTTAAATAATTTAGTTGACTTAAAATTAATGTGAAATGAAATGTTAGGTGTTGATACTGAACTAATACAGAGATATTGTATATAATGTCGATATTGATTATATATGTGTTGTGTTAAAAATAGAACTCAAGGGGTGCCTGAGTGGCTCAGTTGGCTAAGCGTCCAACTCTTGATTTCGGCTCAAGTCATGATCTCCCGGTGGCAAGATGTAGCCTTGCATCAGGCTCTGCTTTAGATTTTGGCTACTTTTCAATGCATGACCATACATTTAAAATTAAAATTGGGTTCATATGACAGATATATGCTTTATTTCTTGCTTTTCTTGGTTACCATTGTATTTTGAGCGTTTTCTCATATCCTTCTATTCTTCAAATATTTCAGTGTAGATTATTTCCATAATTTGTCTGGTTTTTTTAAAATTTCATTCTATTTTTTCAGTGTTCCAAGATTCATTGTCCATGCAATACATGCCCTCCTCAATACCCCCCACCAGGCTCACCCAACCCCCCATCCCCACCTCTCCAAAACCCTCAGTTTGTTTCTCAGAGTTCACAGTTTCTCATGCTTTGTCTCCCCCTCTGATTTTCCCCAATTCACATTTTCTCCCAATGTCCTCCATGTTTTTCCTTATGCTCCACATGGAAGTGAAACCATACAATAAATGACTCTCTCTGCTTGACTTATTTCACTCCGCATAATCTCTTCCAGTCCTGTCCATGTTGATACAAAAGGTGGGTATTCATCCTTTCTGATGGCTGCATAATATTCCACCTTATATATGGACCATATCTTCTTTATCCATTCATCTGTTGAGGGGCATGTTGGCTCTTTCCACAGTTTGGCAATTGTGGTTTTTAGTTTTTTTTAATCGTCATGACTGAAAATGCAATCAATTTACCACACATGAAGTTTGTCCATATCTCTGAGTATTACCTGAGTTCATACTTCTAGAAGTGGAATTATTCAGACTTGGGTTCACTAGCTACCCAGTCACTACATAACTTTGAAGCTGCCACGTTCATCCTCCTAGAGGAGAGGAAGTACTAATATGAATCATCAAATTGTGGGACATTTATTGGGTCAAATTTACTATTATCTAGGTCTCAAAGTGTTAAAATGTTCGATATGTGCAGTCCTTTCTTCAGAAGCTTTCTGCATCCTGGAAATTCCCAACCCACCATTTTGCTCGGCTTTCCTCTCTGTTTTGCATGCATTTCTAATTTTACTTGTCTTTGCTTTGAATTCCTGAACCATATGGATGGCCAGAGGGTGGTAAGATGTTAATATCTGTAAATATAAAACTTAAGGAGCTAAAAGATGTCTTTGCGGCATTGAATCAGAACCATAGGCTCTAAACCATCTCTTTGAGGGTTTCCTAGGAGGTTCCTGGCTCCCTACTAATAATAAAATGGCACATCACGTCTTTGACTAATGCGCCTGACTTCTTGTGAACTTTCATGAATACAAACAAAACCGCTTCCAGAGCAAAAGCATGTCAACTCTACCTGTCACCAACGGGTAGTATCTTGTCATGAATTTGTCTCAGCTGCATCTATGGGACTTTAATTTGTGGAGGTCACTGAGTGACAATAGGGAGAGGTAATGCCATTGAAAAAAGAATTTATTACTTATATTCCCTGAGAGGAGGAAATGTGACATGGGGAATGTAGGGCCACATGGGGAAGCAAGAGTAAGGGAAGAGCCCAGGCCAGAGCCTTCCTGACTATGGTGTTGAGAAATTATCAGGTGGGACGCCCCCTATTGGGCAGGAAGCAAAACACAAGTGTTGGGGTTTGCGGTTAGAGAATTTGTAACATGATTTGCACACCTATGCTGGATGGCAATGTATGTGTAAATAACTTTGGTTGTTCGGCTCTGTGGTTATCGGATGCCAAATAGATAAGGACAGAATCTAAGAAAAACACAGAACACTTGTTTATAATGAAAAGGAAGCCAATAAAAGGCAAATACATTTGGGTAAAAAAAAAATGTGACTTTCGGGAATTAATACTTAGGATTGCAGGAATTAACATTATGTTTAAGGGAACTGAAAAGAAGCAAGAAGGCTTTACATGACCTGCCTCCTCTCACTCTGACCACATGTGCCACAACTCTGCGGCTTGCTCACTCTTCCCCAGCCGTGCACCTGTTGGAGACTCTGGAACAAACTAGGTATGCTTCTGCCTCAGGGCCTTTGCATTTACTGTTCCTTCTACCTGGAAAGTTCTTTCCCACTTACCAGCTTGTTCCCTCTTGAAGGCCTTACTCTGAAATTACCTTCCTCACCAATCCTTCTAAAATGAACCCACCTGATGCTTCTCCCCTTTCCTACTTTTTTTTTCTCTTTTACATTTATCAATGTTTAACTTGCTATATATTTTACTTTTCTTTCTTCTTTCCTTCCTTCCTTTTCTTTTTTCTTTTCTTTCCTTTTCTCTTCTTTCCTTCCTTTTCTTTTTTTCTTTCCTTTTCTTTCCTTTTCCTTCCTTCCTTCCTTCCTTCCTTCCTTCCTTCTTCTCTTCTCTTCTTTCCTTTTCTTTTCATCTATACTGCACTAGAATGTATGTTCCCTGAGGGCCCAGACTTGTTTGTTTTGTTCACTGATGTGACCCTCAGTCCCTGTGTCTTCCAAGCTGGTATTAAGGGGGAAATGTTGTGCGATGGGAAACACAATGTTAATAAGGAGTAGAAAAATAGAAAGCTTTCGCTGTACAAAGAAGTTTGTAGGTTTCACCATAAGTATATACAGTTATGCAGAGAGATAGATATATAGATAAAAAGATGAATTTAGATATAAATCTATTTCTACTTTAACTTTTGTACATATATAAAATAGTAATGCATGTAATATATATATACTTTCTTTAATTGTTAAACCTGTAAACTTCTTAACATAGGGTAAGCTTCCCAAGGTTGTTTTTTTTTTAAGATTTATTTATTTTAGGAGTGCCTGAGTGGCTTAGTCATTAAGTGTCTGCCTTCGGCTCAAGTCATGATCCCAGGGTCCTGGGATCAAGCCCCACATCGGAGTCCCTGCTCAGCGGGAGGCCTACTTCTCCCTCTCCCACTCCCCCTGCTTGTGTTCCCTCTCTCACGGTGTCTCTCTGTCAAATAGATAACTAAAATATTTTTTAAAAGACTTATTTTATTTTAGAGAAAGAGAGAGTTCAAGTAGGGAGGGGATACAGGGCTCAATCCCAGGACCCTGAGATCATGACTTGAGTCAAAATCAAGAGTTAGAGGCTTTGCCAACTGAGCCACCCAGGCGCCCATCCATACCTGTTTCATTCTTAAAAGACATATCAACATGTGGCATCACATGTATTCAAACCTGAACAGCATTTCTTTCTTCTGATTTAATGTCTACCTTAAAGTCTGACATTTGGAATCATTAAGTATTCTGAATCTCAGCAATATTTGCTAATACCGAAGTGACTTATAAACCTGTTTGTCCCAATATCACCAGGAAAGCCTAATCTCAATGTAATTCCATGGTTCCCCATTTAATGTAGGCGATAACAAGAATTTAAGTGTTGATTAAATGTCTATCCATCAATGTTCATGGCATCATTATTCAAAATAATCAAAAGATGGAAACAACCCAAATGTCCTTTGACAGACGAATGGATAAACCAAATGCAGTGCATACACACGATGAAAGATTATTCAGCCTTAAAAAAGAACATTCTGATGGATACTACAACATGGGTGAACCTCGAAAATATTAAGCTAATCAAAATAAGCCAGCCATGGGAAAGAGAAATACTTCATGATTTCACTTATGGGAGAGACCTAGAATAATCAATTTCCTAAACAGAGAGCAGAATAAAGATGCCCAGGGCCTAGGGGAGGGGAGAACAGGGGGGTTGGTGTTTCATGCTACCATTTGGGCTATTTCTGTTGGGATGATGAGAAAGTTCTAGAAACAGAAGGTGATGATGGTTAACAACAATGGGAATGTACTTCCCACCATTGAATTGTACACTTAAAAATTGTTCAAATGGTAAATTTTATGTCCTGTGTATTTTGTTAAAAAATTATTAATGGATTAAATTCTGTACTTGGTTCCCAGGCATTATATCTCTTTGCTTCCTTCTGGTTAAATGGTAAAATCTTTTTCTTTTTTTTTTAAAGATTTTATTTATTTATTTGACAGACAGGAGAGAGATCACAAGTAGGCAGAGAGGCAGGCAGAGAGAGAGGGGAAAGCAGGCTCCCTGCTGAGCAGAGAGCCCAATGCGGGGCTCGATCCCAGGACCCTGAGATCATGACCCGAGCTGAAGGCAGAGGCTTTAACCCACTGAGACACCCAGGAGCCCCTAAATGGTAAAATCTTAAGGAACTAAAGAGATAGGGTGACTATCATTGCAGAGTATCTTAAATGCCTATGAAAATAAGGCCTGCAATGCAGTTCCTATTATGACCTGATATTCACCGATTTCCCTTCAGTTTTACTGAAGGAAACATGGTCTTCTCTTTTCCGAGGCTGGCTTCTTAAAATTTCCTTTGCTTAAAAAAAAATTCAAAGTTTTAGTATATTTTACCAGGGACCATCAGAAGTATAGTTTCCACAAGTTTCTGTCTTGTGCTGTGTTTTGAATAAAGTATAACTTGAAAATTCTTTTTTTTTTTCCTTTAGAGAAAGAGAGAGAGAAAATTTTAAGCAGGCACTATGCCCAATATGGAGTCCGATGTAGAGCTCCATCTTGTCACCGTGAGATCGTGACCTGAACTGAAATCAAGAGTCGGATGCTTATGGTGTAGCCACTCTAGAAAACAGTATGGCGGTTCTTCAAAAAGTTGAAAATAAAACTACCCTACGACCCAGCAATCGCACTACTGGATATTTACCCTAAAGATACAAATGTAGTGATCCGAAGGGGCACTTACACCCGAATGTTTATAGCAGCGATGTACACAATAGCCAAATTATGGAAAGAACCTAGATGTCCATCAACAGAAGATGTGGTACATATATACAATGGAATACTCTGCAGCCATCAAAAATAATGAAATCTTGCCATTTGCAATGACGTGGATGGAACTAGAGGGTATTATTGTAAGTGAAATAAGTCAATCAGAGAAAGACAATTATCATATGATTTCTCTGATATAAGGAATTTGAGAGGCAGAGCAGGGGTTTGTGGGGGCAAGGGAGGGAAAAACGAAACAAGTTGGGACCGGGGAGGGAGACAAACTATGAGAGACTCTTAATCTCAGGAAACAAACTGAGGGTTGCTGGGCGGGGGCAGGGATAGGGTGGCTGGGTTATGGACATTGGGGAGGGTATGTACTATGGTGAGTGCTGTGAATTGTGTAAGCCTGACGATGAACAGACATGTACCCCTAAAACAAATAATACATTATATGTTAATAAAAATTTTTTTAAAAAGTTGGACATTTAACCAACTGAGCCACCCAGGCACCCCATAACTTAAAAATTCTTAGGTTTATTTACCATGACTTTAGAACAATACTCTGAATGGCCAGTTCCTTAATATGCAATAGCTACACATGAAAACACATTTTAAGTAACTCCAGATGCGTTCCTTTCTATGTATCTCAGTGTCATTTTTTACATGTTCAATTTGGTTTAAAAATGACATTATTAATTTGATGGAAGTAGTGTGGGAATTACTTCATTCATGCAATATAGGCCTAAGGAAAAAAAAAATGTCATTATTCATATTTTTGACAATAGAATCACCCAAACATCAATCATGGGGAAGTTTTCATAGAATGCCTGCCTATGGGTACTTTAAAAGCTTCTTGTTATTTGTTAACAAGAAGGTGCTATGGACTGAATTGTTTTCTCCTGCTCGAATTCATATGCCAGGACTCTACTGCCCCGTGTGACTATATTTAGAGATAATGCCTTTTGTGGGATTAATTAAGGTTAAATAAGTTCATAAGGGTAGGCCCCAGATCTGATATGGTTAATGTCCTTATAAGAAGAAGAAAAGAGACCAGACCTCTCCCTCCGACCCGTATTCTCACACACTGAGGGAAGGCTGTCTGAGGACACAGCGCACGCATAGCCTTCCTCCAGCCGAGAAGAAAGCTCGGAGCAGAAATGAAATCACATCAACACCTTGATCTCGAACTTCTAGGCTCCAGAACCGTTAAGAAATGAATTTGTGTTGTTTAAGTTTTCAGCCTACGGTACTTTGTGACAGCAGCCCGAGCTAAGACAGATGGCATTTCAATAAATACGAATTTCCAGATTAAGAACAGTCTGTAATTGGTACAATGGTTCAGAAAACTGCCTTCTTCATAAAAGCTTTTAAGCCCAAGTATGCCAAGCAGTATTATTAATATATATATACCCCCCCCTTTTTTTTTTGAACAGGGCGTAAAGAAATAGTCTTTTCACATGCAGAAAATATAAAACATTTTGAAAAAATAAAGAATAATTTGTAGGACTGAATGATCAGGTTCCATAGGTTGATCTTAGAATTATGGGTATTTGGAAAGGGGAGAGGAAATTCTTTCATTTAGTGGTTTCTGCACCACTTATCTGGACCAGATCTCTAGAGGGCCATCTTTAGAGCTCTCCAGAAGATAAATCATGTCAAATGGGTAGTAAAAAATGATAGAAGGTATTAGGCTGATTTGTACCTACCTTCTTTCCTGCCTTCCTTCCCTTCTTAAGAATTTAATTATTTATTTGAGACAGAGGGAGAGAAAGTGAGCACAAGCAGGGGGGGAGGCAGACGAAGAAGCAGGTTTAACCGACTGAGCAGGGAGCTGGGACGATGGGGGGGGGGCTCAAACCCAGGACTCCAAGATCATGACCTGCGCCAAAGGCAGATGCTTAACCGACTGAGCCACCCAGGTGCCCCTACCCTTCTTCTCTCTGATCCTTCACTATGATGTCTCGCACTGTGGTGGCTATAATTCGGAGTCCTGGTCCAGCCAATAGGATTTCTCGCATACACCCCTAGTTGTGCGAAAGAGCACATCAGGACCCACCAGAGCGCAGAGAGAACCGTAAGGCAGAGGACATGGTGGTTGGGGCGCTGGGGGTGAATGAGCCCCTCTCCTATCCAGGTGAGCCCCTCCAAAGTACTGCTCGAGCATCTCTAAGGCCTGGGGATTAGTTTCCCCCAGAGACAGTTTAAGAGAGCGGAGGCAGAATCTGTAATTCCTGTTACGACTAGTCTTGGAAATCGCACACGGTCCTCCTCACGCATCCAGTAGGATCTCTGCTTCGCACTAGAGTATAAAGGTCAGGAAGTGTAAGTCATTAGGGACCACGCTGGGTGGAGCCTGGGTTACACTCATGGTGCAGCCGTATACCACGTCCTACTGGGGTCTCGCTTGAGATGCCCCATGATTTCTCTCCTCCTCTTGCCCTAGGGAATCTCTTGGCTAAGGCAGGGCAAGGAGCAAGTCCCACATTTTCTAATCTGATACAATTGTGTATTGTATCCAAATACTAACTCTTAAGTACTCTAGATTCCCCTGAGGCATTGGTTTTCAAAGTTGGCCCTTATTTAGGATTACCTGAGAAAGGGCACCTGGGTAGCTCAGTTGGTTAAGCCTAAATATTAGCTGACCTTCGGCTCAGGTCATGATCTCGGGGTCCTGAGATGGAGCCCCATGTTGGGCTCTCTGCTCAATGGGGAGCCTGCTTCTCTCTCTCCCTCTACCCCTCCCCCTGCTCGTGCTGCTCTCACTCTCTCAAATAAATAAAAATCTTTAAAAAAAAAAAAAAAGATTGGGGCGCCTGGGTGGCTCAGTGGGTTAAAGCCTCTGCCTTCAGCTCAGGTCATGATCTCAGGGTCCTGGGATCAAGCCCCGCATCGGGCTCTCTGCTCAGCGGGGAGCCTGCTTCCCCCTCTCTCTCTGCCTGCCTCTCTGCCTGCTTGTGATCTCTCTCTCTGTCAAATAAATAAATAAAATCTTTAATAAAAAAAAAGATTACCTGAGGAGTGTTTGCATGTGTGTTTTATATATATTTTTATATTACATATATTTATGTTATGTTGTTTATATTTACATATATTATATATAATAGATACACGCACACATGTAAGATCCTAACAGCAGTTTTACCCCATCAGAAATTAGTGCTTCACCTCCATCCCATTGCTATAGGTTCTGATTTAATTGGTTTGGAAGGGATCCAGCCGACAGTACATTTTCCAAAGTGTGCCTCGGTGATTCTAACATGTGGGTCAAAGAACGCTACTTTATATTTTTCAAACACAAAAGCCAGAGAGACCGGCCCCGGTAAAGCACACAAATCTTATTTACTCAAGTTCAGCCTCTGCCCTCCAACCAAAGAAAGAAAAGACAAGAAGAATAAATATTCCAGATGATCAGAACTGCCCCAGCCCTCGCTGCCCAGCCAAAGTTCACATCACCGCAGAAAAAAGAGATACAAGGCACCTCTCAGAGGGTCGTGATTTGATCCCAGGACTTGTGCCTTCCAGTTCTCAGACCCTTCCCGCATCTCGAATCCTCCCGGAAAACCCCAGGGGCTATTTTTGAAGAATTCACGTGAATTTCCCTTTTGGATTTCATCAGTGTTGACTCAGCATGTAAGTAAAAGACAGATGTGTTTCTTCTGATTTCTCTCTGTTGAATTACCAAGAGCCTTGAGAAACTGAAACATTGTAAACTTGGTGGTAGGCTGGGGTGGGGGCCAGGGATGAATTACTGAAAGAAGTAAAAAAAAAAAAAAAAAAAAAAAGATGAACTTGGGTCAACATGACCTTCGCTTCAGGGCCGGCATGTTCAACACCAATTTTGTAAAGGGCCTCTGGTTCCTTCCGGGCGGGCGATCTGTGTTAGCTCACCCTTGATTCCTCTGCAGCCCCTTCCTTCAGGCCCAGGTAACTGAGATCCATGAATATCACTGATTATGGACACACTTGCTTTATATTTCCTTCAGGCAAAAGCATTTATTTAGAGCAGAGGTTTTAAATCCCACGGACTGGATGAGGTCCACAGAGGGGTCCTGTGTATATTTTCTTTAAGTTTCACATTGAGGAGAAAGAAAAAAAAAAAAACACAACCTCTAAGTTCTCTGGAGGAATCAAGATAAATAACAATCTTGGGTTTGCTTTTCAGCTTGGCAACAATGTGCTAGGGTTGTATGGCTTTCTTCTCTCCTCTGTAGCAGCTTCGTGCATTTATATCACTGCCTATCCTCTATGGGCAATTCATCCCGGGGCCCTTCCTTAAACGATGACATGAATTGGATAATATTAATTTCTGCTACACACACACACACACACACACACACACACACCTCTCACTGGTGAGATCCTTGCAGATCTTCAATTGCATCCGAGCAACACTGATCCTGGAGTATTTCAGCCTCTGGTGAATTGCAGGTTGGAATACATGTGTTCAATACCTCTTTGATGTGTTCAATACCTCCTTGACATCCTGCTCCTCATTTTAAGCATTAATACTTGGAGGAGGGATTTAAAACAATGTTGGCATAATCTTTACTCTAAAGGAGCGGGCAGCTTCGCAAGTATGGTGCTCAGCCTCTGTTTGAATCCAGCGTTTAGCTTTGAATTTTCCCACCTCGTTTGCGGCGTGGGCAGTGACCTTCACAGAGAAGGTCATACACCTTGCATGGGTAAAACGACTACAACCTAGAGAGCTGACTCTTACTACAACTTCGAACACATTCCTTGACAGTCCTTTCCTTGGAAGATTCTGAAATTTTATTATTATGAGAAAACAAATACATTTTTTTCTTTTGTGAGAAAACAGTAGTGACCTAATGGTTCTACATTCCTTCCTTCTCACCCTGGGGCTGGGGGTTTGGGGGTCTTGGGGGGAGTGCAGGAGGGGGGACACGTTGTTGGAAAGTTTCTACTTTTTGGCGCTCATTCCAGGGATGCAGGGAGCAAGGCTCGATCTTGTGGCTATATTTCATGAAGTGTCATTATCCTTCTGCCCCAGCAAACTAATGGATGGCTGGAAGGAAAGATACAACTTGGAGGCAATTAATTCTGCTTCAAGTCCCAATTCACCCAATGCTAAATAGCGCTTGAATCCTGATTCAAGATTTAGAGCCCAGCGGGCCCGTGGAAGTCGGGCTGGGGCTGCTCTTCCTGGATCCGTTCTTCAAAAAGCCTGCCTTTTGTTTTACTTCCTCTTCGACCTGTGCGTGCAGGCAATTAGATCCTCGATGGGGCTGGACCTTGTTCGGTTTGCTGTGGCTGCTTTATGGCCTGATTTACGGCGGGAGGGAAGCCTCTGGGTAGTTGATGCTTGGTACTTGAGTTTGCCCCAGCCACAGCAGGACCCGTGCTGCCATCTGCTTGCAGCATTGGGGACAAAACCATACAAGGTGGGAGCCTGTTTTGTTTTTTTGTTTTTTGGAGTTTTTTTGTTTTGTTTTGTTTTGTGCCCCCCTCGATCATGCTGCTGCTCGGTATATACCCCGCGCTGAAAATGGAACACGTGAGCCAAAGATGCTTCATGCCTCCTGGAGTCCTCCTAAATGGGAGTCACGACCAGCCCCTGGCCTGCAGACACCGCTGCGGGGACTCTGAAAGCACCATCTTCCATTTTTGATTTATAAACCCAAGGGGAAACGGTCGTTAAGGAAATACCGCTAAGAGATCAGCCCTATCCTGGGAGAGAGGTGGCTGCGAGCGGCTCTCTGGGAGCCGGGGAGTTTGATGACAAGAAACCAACCCCAAGTCAACTGGACTCCCCTCTCCATCAGCACCTTCTAAACCCCTTGGTTTAGGAAACCTGCCCTTGCTCTGCCTTTATGGTCTCACATCAGGCACGTCGGGCAACTTAGCATCTCGGCGCCTCTGGTTTCTCCTCCTCGCACTAGGGACGTTGTGAGCATTACGATGGGAAGGTCGGAAACAGTACCTGGCGGATCATAAAGGCTCAATGTTAATTATCATTCCCGTTGCGGGTTTCATCTCACACCGCGATGAGGAAGCCGAACCAAAGCGGGGAACCAAGGGAATCCAGGTGGCAGAGCCCTGAGTCCAGGGCTTAAATCCGGAGACCCTTCCTTTGCAACCCCGGACGGAGATCAGGAGGAGATGAACCGAATTCACCATGCAGGGACGAGGGCTGACCCTTGGTACCCGAAATGTCTGGCATGGTCCGTAGGATTGCCTGTATTAGCTCTTCCCAGATGCCAGATGCCTCAGCAACTCTGGGAGGTCTGTTGCTATTTTGATCACTATCTCTATTTCACTAATGAGAAAACTGGGACATGCAAACACTAAGTAACCTCCCCAAAGTCGCATGGCCAAGAGCCAGGATTCTAAGGCTGACTGACCCACTCTGCTCCCAGTGCCTGCTCTTAACTACACTCCTATCCTGCACTCAGAAAGAAGGAAATGTACAGCCCCGGGACCGCGGGTGGTCTGACTCTCCCTTCTGGAGCTCCTAGCACCTAACTCCCTCATTTCGCAAAGGAGGGGACTGAAGGTGAAGTGGAGGTTCTTGGATAAGGCAGTGCAGTAGGACAGCCTGGAGTCAGAGAGATTGCAGAGCCCCAGCTGTGTCACCAAGAGGCTCATGTAGCCTTTCCAAGTCGTATCTTGCCTTGCTCCCACATCCTAGGGTCCTACCTCGTGCCCGCCTTACAAAGCTGCAGGCGGGGCCATCTGGGATGACAGGGGTGGCTGTCCTTGCCCCCTCTTAGGCAACTGAAGTGGTAAAGCCTAGGGACCCACCCAATGGCTGACTCCAACCTCTGGAGTCTTCCCATTGCTGTCTGCTCTCGGAAGAACAGCAGAGGCACAGAAACCAAAACATAACCAGAGGTCTGGGGAAGATCAACCTTAACTCCAACCTACAGAATTCCCAAAAGCTCCCTGGGTGGCAGTGAGAAGAGCCTTCACCAATAGGAAGAGCGCCACCTGTAGGAAGGGCGCCCCCTGTAGGAGGAGCTCTCCCTGATTATCCAGTCCTGAGTCGTTGCCCTGCCCCTTAGCCACCTGTTGTGCCTGCGACTCACGGTCAGAGCAATCAGGGAGCCTCTGGGCACTCACTCACCTGTCTTTCCCGGATCCAGGGCTCAGGTCAAATGGGTCCTGGTAATTACCAGATGTCCATTCTCTTAAGGCTCAGTTCAACGCAGAGTTCATTGCCAGATGCTGGGCTGGGGATACACAGATGCACAGTGGGAATTTATTTATTTTTTTAAAAAGATTTTATTTATTTATTTGACAGAGGGAGACACAGCCAGAGAGGGAACACAAGCAGGGAGAGTGGGAGAGGGAGAAGCAGGCTTCCTGCAGTGCAGGGAACCTGACACGGGGCTGGATCTCAGGACCCTGGGATCATGACCTGAGCTGAAGGCAGACGCTTAACCAACTGAGCCACCCAAGCGCTCCACACAAAGGGAATTTAGAGGGAAATGATGGCAAGTATACAATGATCACTCATGGCTGTTGGTGGACAAATTCAAGCCCAGGGATGTGGGAATTTAGAGAATAGTGTGGTTAGCACGGTCAGGGGAAGGGGGAATGATGTCCAGCAAAGTGTTGAGCACTTCATGTATGTGATTTCATGTAATTCTTAAGCCATTCTCAAAGAGATAAATACATATAAATTAATTTCACAGATGGAGCTAAAATGAAGGAAGTCTTGTACTCACAAGGGCCAGGGCTAGAAGTGGAAACTGAGTCTCTACGGAAGCAAGAATCCAAACCTTTACTGCTATATTCGCATTGCTTCTGAGCATTTATGAAGCACTAGCTGTGTACCAAGCACTCTGTGATGCATGCTGGACATGTTACCTTATACAATCCTCAAAGAATCCTTTTGAAATAGATGTTATTAGTCCCGATTTCTAGTAAAAGAAGGCTCACGTAACCTACCCAAGATCATATATTAAGTAAAAGGGCAAGATTTGAACCTGAATTTGTCTAACCTCAAAACCTAGGCTCCTTTTACTGCACCCTGATTTTTCCCTTTTTTCCCCTATAATCTTTTTAACAAAACATTTCCGAATTTGATCAGGAGTTTAATGATGCATTGCCATCTATGCAAATTAGCATATTCCTCAAAGTCATTACCAGACTTTTCCTTCTCAGGAAACAAATAACCACCTCTCTAACCCTGTACAGATGCCTGATCCCATCACTTCCTGGAATAGAGGACTTCTGGGTCAAGTAGCTCGGCGATGCCGTGACCTTCACATACCTTTCCCATAAACACCCCCTCCAATCCAGACCTGGACTGACCTCCCCTCCACCTGTATCCTACATCCCTGACTTTCAAAGGCAGTTCTCCTCTTTTCAGATACTATCTCAGATTCAGAAACTCCCTCAAACTCTATCTCTGTCTCCCATCTCTCCTTTGACCTTGAAATCCATATATATAACTTCCTATGGAGCAGCACAGGAGATAAATCTGGACGAAGCAGCACAGTGCCCTAACTGAAAAATGTAGGATGTAGAGTGGAGACGTAAAGACTTCACTGGTTTAGTGATTTTCTGCTGAGGTTAGAGAAAGGGGACAAAGAATGTACGGTCTCATCCTGAGTCTGGAAAGAAGCTTCTGGGTCTTTTCTTTGAAGGCAGTAAACACTTATTTGTCAAAGGAGACTTTTTTAATATGAAATCCTTGGGACTCTTCAAAGTTGTTGTTCTCTTTTTATCTATTTATCTCTCTCTCTCTCTTTTTTCTCTCCTTTCTTTTTCTTTTTCTTTTCTTTTTTTTTTTTCCTTTTTCATAGCTCTCTGTTGTATTTGCATTATCAAAACTCTCTTCTTTGGCTCTCTCTCTCTCTCTCGCTCTTTCTCTCTCTCTTTCTTCAACTCAGCAGCTGTTGGGACATCAAGAACACCAGCCAGATAGGAAGGAAAGTGGATCAGCCCAGAATATCCCAATTGACCCCGCTCCTCAGTTAGGGGGACCAGTTTGCTCCAGTTTTCCCCTGGGGAAGTTTCTCGGTTTTAGCACTCCAGGACCTGCTTCCTGGAACACTCCAGTGACCCCGGACCCATCAAGATGGTGGGTCAGCCTATCTTACTGAGATTGAGAACATACACAGATCCGGATGCAGAATTCGTGCGAAAACTAAAAAGCCTTTGCCTAGAGGAGACCGTCTCCTATCAGAATGCCCTGGGAAGTGTATCGAAGACACCGATGGCTGAGCCCGCTCCAGAGTTCGGACTCAGGAGGTCAGCGTAGAGCAGAGAACCTACATTCCTGACCAGTCGTCATCATCCGATCCTGAGGCTGCTGGTCCAGGCACCAGCCTCCGAGAATCTTCACTCCCCGGTTCCCAGAACTTCCCGCAGAAAGTGCGGGACTCCTCCAACTGGGATAACGCCAGAACTATCTTGCCACTAAGCCTGACCTTGTACATACCCACTGAGCCATTTTATTCTTGCTAAAGTCCTTATTGTTCCGAGACAGAAGAATGAGAGCTAGACCCGCAACGCGGCCACCGTTGATTAATGAGCCCCCCGCCGCCCTTGTGACTTTGGGAGGCTCTGGCACCAAGCTTTTGCCCTCGGAGCCCTGCATTTGGGGGGAAAGAAAGAAGAGGTCTCTTTAGAAAGGCTTGAGGGTGAAGGCCGGAGGGGCTGGGCAGGGCTACAGCTCACTGGAGAAATACCAACCTGACCCTCTCCAAACCCACAACAAAACCTTTTCTTGAGTGATTAGCCTCAGAGAAAGGTGATTTGTTAAAGCCTTGGGTTCACCGCTTTTGTGTCCTGGGCTTAGGACATCTGGTAGGAGCCAGAGAGCCCTCTGATACCGGGCTTGAGCTCCATTCTCATCCACTGGACTGTGCATCATTGAAACACTGACTACTCATTCTCATGCTAATCCATGAACCCGGAGAGCAGATGTGAAACATTTCGTTCTGTTCCTGCTCACTTGTAAAGAACTAATGCCACTTTTTTTTTTTTTAAGGCAAGGGCCGAGTTGGGCTTGAGAGAGGGGTGAAGGTGAAGGGGGAGAGGGAGAGGAGGGGACCGGGGTGAATTCCAGAAAGACATAAAAGTCTCCTTTAACCATGGGTTCTCCTGGCGAGTCAGAAGCACCACAGTTTGTGAACTCGGGGCCAGATCCCCATCAAACGGGAAATGCAAATTCATATTAAAGGAGTGGGTCCCGGGGCGTCTGGGTGGCTCAGTGGGTTAAAGCCTTTGCCTTCGGCTCAGGTCATGATCTCAGGGTCCTGGGATCGAGCCCCACATTGGGCTCTCTGTTCAGCGGGGAGCCTGCTCCCTTTCTCTCTCTGCCTGCTTGTGATCTCTCTCTCTCTCTCTCTCTCTCTCTCTCTGTGTGTGTGTCAAATAAATAAATAAAATCTTTTTAAAAATTTAAAAAAAAAAAAGGAATGGGTCCCTTGCAATGCGGATAATATCTATAGCACACAGAGCTAGAGAGACTTCGAAGGTTCTCCGCAACGTGCTCCCATGAGTCTTTGCCTCTCGGCCTTGCCCCAGAGGTTTATCTTCTGGGACACGGAGACTTCCTTGCCACCCCCAGAGATTCACTTGACAAAATACTGGCTCACTTCAACTCTTTTATATTCCGAGTGCCATTTGAGAATGGCAGCAGGTTTAAGTGGAAGGTGGGAGTGGCTCAGAGTAATATATCTATATTTCTCTTTGTCTTTCCTCTTCTCTGTGGATAGAAAAATACACAGATTTCTAGAGAGAGGAACAGATAAATAACTCCATAAGCTGGCAGGCATTTCGTACTGTGATTCCTATGTGCTTCATCGGAGTGAAGTGCCTATACTATTGATTACATTATAAATCTGTTAACGACAACATTGATTCAGTGGAATATCTAGATTTGTTTCCGACACTGTCATCAGAAAAATTCTCGGCGAGAAAGACTTATGATGCATTTGCTGATGGCAGACTGTCCCTCTTGCCCAGGATTTGTGGCCTATTTAATGCACGCCGCAGACACGGGCTGACATCGGCAGAGCATTGCCAACTTAGAATTGTTTAGAGCTCTCACCCAAATGTCCTTTGCACGCGCCACCCCTTGCATCACTCACTTTAACAGATCTGCTGTGTCAGGAGACTCCGTGCATGCTAAGCGGGCCAGACCTCCACCTTCCACCCTTGTACCTTTCGAGAAGTCCCTTCAATCAGTGTTGTCCCAACTTTCCAGGTGATAAAAGTAACCCAGAGGGCTTATGGATCAAAGACCTTCCGCAGTCTGTTCTTAGTGGCCGTGGGCGGGCAGGGGTTCGAGCCCGTCTAACAAGCACCCCAGGGGAGTCTGATCAACAGAAAGTTCTGGGAAACGCCCACGCTCTTGAGTGCATTGGTGGACAGCTCTGGGCTGAGCAGGGTTCTAACTTCCAACCTGAGATGCTCACCATTTGCCCCTTCTCTCGTGACACCGTCGGTCTACTTTGCCAGGTCGGGTGTCTTAGGGATCGTCTTTGACCTTGGATACCATGCGGT
Organism: Nasua narica; assembly: GCA_028533885.1. NCBI lineage: Eukaryota > Metazoa > Chordata > Mammalia > Carnivora > Procyonidae > Nasua > Nasua narica. Next base: position 46,177,368 of record CM052804.1, read on the forward strand.
GCCTGTTTCCGCTGCAGGGCCTTTCCCTGCAATTCTCCACTACTTGTCTCCTGGTACCTGGCACTCTGTCCTTTTTCCTATAGGTGGCGCTATGATGAGAAGGAGAGGCCCAGGGACATTTGATGATTATGTTGATTTTTCTATTCTGAAGATTTACTCTTGTTTGCTGCACGTCATTAAGCTCAAGAAAGGTCTCACGTGTTTTAATTCTATTATGATTCTATTCTAGGTGTATCTATTCTAGAAAAGACCTCAAGAACACTAAGGGTAGACATCATCAATCTTCCAATTCTTTCTTCTCCCTTTCTTTCATCTTCTTTCTCATATTTTAAATTATCTTTCAGGGGCGCCTGGGGGGCTCAGTGGGTTAAAACCTCTGCCTTTGGCTCAGGTCATGATCTCAGGGTCCTGGAATCGAGCCCTGCGTTGGGCTTTCTGCTCATCAGGGAGCCTGCTTCCCCCCCTCTACCCCCCTCTCTCTGCCTGCCTCTCTGCCTACTTGTGATCTCTCTCCTCTCTTGTAAAAAAAAAATCTTTAAATTACCTTTCATTTTTCTTCCTGATGCCTTGGAATCACTTCTTGACTTTACCCTCAATTTTCTAATTCTACCTTCTTGGGGGTAATTTTATTTTTACTGCTTCTGATGAATTTCAGATTTTTTTTTCGCATCTGGGAACCCATGTCCCAAGGAAAGCTGCCACCCAGGAAGACCCCCAAGAAGGGGGTAATTGGATCACAGTGCCACACAGCTGTTGGAGTCACCACCTCTTGATTGCTCCGTCCCCGAGTGGGGGCCCACATATCAGAGTCCTTCTTCCCTCTTGGTGATTGTCTCTCTCTAGCCTCCCTCTTGTCTGTACCTGTAAACTAGGTACACACACACACACACACACACACCCCTTCCAAAATTCCAGAATTCTCAGACATTTATAAATATTCAGCCTTACCCCTGGTACGGGTGTGCACTACTTCTCAAAGGGCTCTGAGGCTCATCCAAACCAGAGGATGTAATGAGGCACCTGCTCAGGGGACCCCAAACATCCATACATAGATAAGGAGGCCCCCTCTCCATCTCAAACTCAAAGAAGATCTCAAAAAAGGATGTCTGCAAACTTTACCTGCTGGTACAGGCAACTCCCCCAAGATGCTCTGCGCCACACCCACTAAAATAGTGTCATTTCTTCCTGGAGCCTATTCATCAATCATCTCTACCCATATTTATTCCTACCTGGATGCCATTACTCATGCTATTTCTCTTGCTTGGAAGGCCCCTCTTCTTCCTTCCACCTTTCCAAGCTGTAAACTTTTAAAAAAAAATATCTATTCAACTTTCCGATTCTTCCAGACCTCAGAGAGCGACTGCTCTGCATTTCTAATCCTGCATAATTTTTATCACATAATTTGTATTTAGTTACATATAACTAGTGCCATACAATATCGGTTCAGGTATATATTAACATTAGATTCATGAAAACTAGAAATTCCGTTTTGGCATTCCTTTGGCCAAATTCTATTTCTTTGATGGATATGTATTTTCTTATTTCTATTCTGTATTTTTTAAAAAATATTTATTCGAGAGACAGAGAGAGACACAGAGAGAGAGAGAGAGAGCATGTGAGCAGGGGGAAGGGGGAGAGAATCCTCAGGCAGACTCCGTGCTGATCATGGAGGCTAATGTGGGGCTGGATCCCAGGACTCTGAGATCGTGACCTGAGCTGAAATCAAGAGTCAGCCCCTGGGTGGCTCCATTGGTTAAGCAACTGCCTTTAGCTCAGGTCATGATCCTGAGTCCCAGGATCGAATCCCACATCAGGCTCCCTGCTCGGCAGGGAGTCTGCTTCAGCCTCTGACCTCTCCCCTCTCAGGCTCTCTCTCTCTCTCATTCTCTCTCTCAAATAAGTAAATAAAATCTTAAAAAAAAAAAAAAAAAAGAGTCAGCCCCACAACCAACAGAGCCACCCAGGTGTCCCTGTTCTGTATTTTTTTAAAAGTAACTTCTACACCCAACAGGGGGCTCGAACTCACGATCCCAAGTTTAAGAGTCCCACACTCCACTGACTTAGCCAGCCAGGCACCCTCCTCCTTTCATTGTCAGTGAGCTTTTCAAGCGCCCATCTTCTGTCCCAAACTAGATTGCAAATTAGTGCATCACACAGCCAAAACTCACTAAACACCCGCCATATGTCGGGGCAGCGTGGTTGGTAGGGCAAACTTATTATCTCTGCCATGGGGCACACGATCTTCCAGTTTTCTCCAACTAAAAACCATTGTTTTTTTTCAAGGATAGCTGCATGCTTTAAAGTCTTGTATTCCTATTGCTAAGAAAGCCTTGAAACAAGATATAAAATACACATACCGTAAGTTTGGCTAGAGGTATTCCCATTACCATACCTGAAGAGTAAGTAGAGGGAAGTGATACCGATTACAATATTTACCATTTGCGGAGCACTTTCTATGAGTCAGGTGCTCTATGAAGCCCTTTATATGTATGAACTCATTTATTGCACAATGACTCACTGAGCTATTAACACAGACACATTAATTAGAGTTCTTGTTCTTTCCTTCTCTCTAAATGGATGTTTAAGAACTTCACGGCTTTGATGGGCTTCCCAAATATAACTTCCTGATTATTTCCCTCATCATAAGAATCTGCTCTCACTCTTTTGTTAGGGGTACAAGACATGGATTTAAGAAATATCTCTCCCCTCTGAAGAAGTGCAGAAAATGTTATCTTAAAGAACAAAAAGATGTCTAAAGTTCAAACGCATTTTTTTAAGATTTTATTTATTTATTTGACACACAGAGAGAGATCACAAGAAGGCAGAGAGGCAGGCAGAGAGAGAGGAGGAAGCAGGCCTCCTGCTGAGCAGAAAGCCCAATGCAGGACTCGATCCCAGGACCCTGAGATGACCTGAACAGAAGGCAGAGGCTTTAACACTGAGCCACCCAGGCACCCCTCAAACGCATTTTTTAGAAAAAATAAAGAGACTTTCCAGTTTAGCAGTATTACAATTTCTCCCTTTTTTTTTTCCTTCCTTGTTTACAAAAGTAGCACACACAAGTCAGAGTACTATCAATGGCAGGAAAGGGAAAAAAGAGGGAAGATGGCGTGAAAAGCTCACCATCATGAATGGTTATTTCCACTTTGCAGGTTTGTAGAGGGCAGTGTAATATCATGGAGTGTTTAGGGGCATGGACCATGGACCCAGACTGTGGGGTTCGAATCCTGATCACCTCCCCATCACTTAACCTGCTTGCACCTCGGTGGCCCCATCTCAAAATGGGAACGATGATTATTTCACAAGCTTTTCTTTAATAAAGATCAAAAGACTTGATATGTGTGAAGAATCTAGAACAGCCTCATGGAAATGTAAGTTACTCTTTTATATAACCCTTCGGTTCCTGATCTGTAAAATGGGGGTGCTAGATTCAATCTGATATACCCAAGTTTATTTCTCTCATGGGCATGCAATTAGAAATTCCCCTGTGTCTAAGTTCCAAGGATTTTTTTAAAATGATAACTTTACTGAATTGGGGGTGTCTATCCTAAGGGATTCAAGTGCACAAGAAGGTATATTTTATACCTATTTTCCTTCTGTCCGCCATCTTTCATTATGTCAGTTTGATGATGTCAGTTGAATGGAGTTAGACTTCAGCAGCTTAAAATTCTTCGAGGAATGACATTGCACTTCAGCTATAATTGCCACTCAATCCAAGTCCGCTAGAGGCACATGTGGCAAGGTCAAGTTATGCACAGGAGCTGTGGGCTGGTGGCACATGCTTGCTACCCTGTAAACTCAAATGCAGTGCCCAAATGGGTAAAGAACATTTGCTAACAAGTCTTCTGGGGCACATCTGTGGCCCTCAGGCTACCGCAGGTGCAGTAGAGGGGAAAGAGCATAGCCAGAAAGACCTGGAACGCATCCCAACTCACCATGGTTCAACTTTCTGAGCCTGGTCTAGCACTTCTAAGATCCTGTAGGAGAGCTGCAAGGTTGAGAGTTGGTACAGAGAGAGAACCTAGCATACGGCTAATATCTAATGCATGCTCAGTAAGTGGTCCTAGCGTAGGTTAAAGTTAAATAGTGATAGTGAATAAATATTAATAACAACAGGAGGGGGGAATCGTGTAGACTTGAGTTTTTGAGTTATACAACCAGAGGTATGTATTCAGCTCCACCATTTCCTAGGTCGGTGACTTTGGACAAGTGAAGCTAGATAATGAACCCTCAGTATTCTCATCTGCAAACTGGGAATAATTCCTGGAGGGTATATGGTGAAAAAAAGTTGGAAATAATAGATGTAGTGTGATTAACTAAATGTGTGTCATAATCAATGTTCCGTAGAAGGAGATGGCCGCCCTTGACTCTTATATCTTGCGTTGTCCTTTCCCCTCCAACCTCTGCATATCACACATCTCTATTATTTTTATTCATAGACCTCATTCAATATGTAAACTTATTTATTTCTTTTCTTGTCTTATATCTTTCTTCTATATAATATTATATAATAACAATAACTATTGTTACTGATACAGATACACAAGACTAAAGGAATCCTGCAGATTTTCACATATTTAACTGTTTTTTGTATTAAAAGGAGTTTTTGACATTTCCACGAGGATGATCGTCCCAAATATCTTACGCTCTAGCACAATGTTGGCATGCCTTTTTGCCTAAAATTCAACAATTCGTAATGTATGCATTCTTTTGTAAAAAGATCTTATTAACATAAAATATGTCTTAAACATCTGTTCTCATACCTCTGCACTTTAATAATAATGATCTGTTTTTAATCACTGAGTATTGATGACAAAGGGACTCAGGAAGGGGGACTTAAGCATGATCATGGGTAGATTTTGGATTAAATAGAAAAATCTAGCTTTGCTTTCAAGAAATTATTGGGCCAGTCATTATACCCACCAAGAAATTTAAGTGGAAGTCTTCCTTATAAGCCTCCTGACTCCTGACTTTGGCAGAGTCACTAAGAGGCAGAGGACCGTGGGAAGAAGAGAACGTACAAAGGAAATAAATGGAAGACATTCCGGTTTTAAATTTATTCCCTGCAGAGAAAATACTGTTTGGCATTGAGTAGTGTTGATTCGGTGACAGTTTGTTTCAGTGACCCTTTTTTGGTCTCATTATTGGCCCCAAATTTCTATAACGTCACATTGAACTTGAGCAGCAGTAGCATTTGAACCAGTTGGACTCCAAGTGATTGTCCTTAAAACAAGCTCTTTCTTCACCTTATCATGCTAAGCTCATTTTCCTCCAACTCCACTGGTTCTTTCTCACATGTCTTTTCTGACTCCCCTTCCTTTACTCAGTCTTTGTGGGAAACACCATATGGAACATCAAGGTTCTCGGAGCTTGGTATTCTTCGTTTTTAAATTTACGCTCTTTCTTCAGGCCATGATTGGATATACTTCCATAGTTTTAAGTATATTCAATAAGCTAGTGGCTCCCATGTTTATATCTTCAGTCCCAACTTCTCCACTGAGCTCCAGATTTGTGTCTGTTTGACATCTCCTTGTGGATGTCCAATGAGCATTTCAAACTTGGCGAGACCAGAACTCTACTCTTGATTCTTGCTTCCAAGCCATTATGAAATCTATGTTTCCCCATTTATGTAAGTGAAACAATCAATCTCTGAGTTGGTTAGGCCAAAGACCTAAAAGCCAGCTTTGACTCCCCTCTTTCCCTTGTGCCCCACATTGAATCCACCAGGAGATCCCATTGGTTCTACCTCCAAAATACATTTCAATACTTCTCTTATTACTACCTTCACCAGTAATACCCTACTCCACAGAACATGATTTCTGTCCTGGAAAATGGTAAGAGTCTCCTCATTGGTATTCATGTGCTTTCTCTTGTCCCCCAGATTTTATTCACCCTGCATCACTACAGTAAACTTTTAAATATGTACATAGTATCATATTACTTTTACTGAAAATCCCTCAATGGTTTTCCTATTACACCTAGAATGAGCTCCATACTCTTTTCACTGTCTTAAAAGATGCTAAATGATCTAACCCATACCTCCTCAATGTCATATGTGTTCAATGAATAAATGAGTAGGTAAATAAATAAATGAATAAATAAGTGATAGAAACTAGCTGAAATCACAAAAGAGAATTTATTAGCTTCTTTTCCTTTATTTTCCTTCTGTCTGCCATCTTTCATTATGTCAGTTGGATGATGTCAGTTGAATGGAGTTAGACTTCAGCAGCTTAAAATTCTTAAAATTCTTTGAGGGATGACATTGCACTAAATTAGGAAATTCAAGGGATTCTTCTGGCTTCAGGTATATTTGGTTATAGATATTCAGATGCTATCATTAGAAATTTGTCTCTTCTTTGCCATAAACCATCACAGATACCTCATTATTGTCTTCAAACTCAGGCAAACTCTACCCACAATGGGACAGGGATATCTCTGTTTTCATTTTCTGGCAATTCTATAGGGAAGCACATTTTTTATTTCAGGGGAGTTTTAGCAAGTCTCTAGAGTTTCAGAAAAACTCTAACTGGCTTTGGGTCATTTGCCTAATCCTGAACCAATGACTACAGCTAAGGGATGACCAGTGTTGGCTCCTGTACCTATCCCTCAAAGCTAGGCTGGATCCATTCTTCCTAATGAATATAAGGGAGGGCCAGCTCCACAAGGAGCTGTTTTGGGTCCTTCACATGCAAAATAAGGCAAGAGTTCCTCCCTCATATATAAAGGCTCATAAGACAATGCCCAGGATACAATAAGTAATCCATTAGTCAGATGCAAACACCACATAGAAAAACTATGGGGTGTGGACCAAGTTCTACTTAGATAAAACATTGTCATCCTAAAAACTACCACTGAGCAAGAAAGACATGAAAATGAATAAAATATGATTTCTGTGTTTGCTCCAGATTCTAGAACACCACCACAAAATGTATCTAAGGAAAGAAGAAAGGAAATAACAAAGTTACAAACAAAAATCAACAAATCAGAAAACAGAAAATGGTAGTTGTACTTCTCAGTTGCCTTTCTGAACAAAAGAAATAAATGCACAGAATTCCAGTATGCTTAATAAAAGGGAGGCATGAAACACAGGTGCACTAAATAAGCAATAGAGTTATAATATAAAGAGATACCATGTTTTTTTTAAATTATAATTTAATGTATATGCAATTTGAATAATTTGATAAATAGAATAATTTTAGCATGCTTTTCGTGTTTATTACACAAATATCATACAGATAAAGCATGAAAACATTATCACAAAAAGCAATCAAACCATTAAGTATAGCAAGAAAAAGAGTGTGTCTTTTTCACATTTCTTTGCTTGCATTCTTCTTAAAAATAATCACTTTCAGGAGTTGGATGTTCATTCGTTTCCCCCATGGATGCATTTACAATGTATGGATTTATGCCTTCTGTGTTATATGGAAAAATCCACATGCGAGTTAATATTATCCATACCGCTCTGAAAAGTACTTTTTCGCTTAAGCAAATGAGTTGATGATAAATCTAGTGTTGACATATGGGTCTGTCTCCTCCAATGTTACAGCCTTAGAGTGCTTCTCAGGAAGGTCTGCCTTTTAAATTATTTAACTACATCTCCGTTGATGGATATTTAGGATGTTAACAATTTTGTTAGTACAAACAGCACGGAAATTGAGCCTCTCTGTCTGTGCATCTTTGGATACAAGTGCAAATACTTATTTAGCATAAATTCCCAGAAGGATTTATTCTTTCTATTTTGATAGAGGGTGGCAACTTGCCTTCATGGAAATCAACACCAATATAGTTTTCACAGAACTGTTTTAGATTTTCTATTTTCTGCTCATTCTTGAAAACATTTTCTATCACCCATGTTTTTGCTCTGCTAATTGGATGAGGGCCAGTCCATAACTCATTCCATGCATTCCCCTGCTCCCCAACACCAATTTCTACTCCTTATTGATCAGAAGAGTCAGGGAGAGAAAGCAGCCCTCCTCCATTGTATTCCCTCCTGACTTGGAAATATTTGTAAAAATTCTCAGGATTATGTCCATTCACCAGGATGAGTCCTGGGGGTTGAAAGGCAGAGATAGGAACAGAATCAAGCTTTATCCCTCTGTGCTGCTCTGAATGAATCAGATTTCCTCTCTTTTTCTTCCTTCCTTCCTGTCTTTCTTTCTTTCTTTTGAATTTTGAAATGAGAGACAGGTAGGGTGTTTCTTCGTTTTTTTACTCATTTCTGCACCTATTAGGAAAGAGATTTTCTGTGAAGACATTTCAATTTTTTTTTTAAGATTTTTTATTTTATTTATTTCAGAGAGAGCAAGAGAGAGAGAGAGAGAGAGAGAGCACAGAGGGAGAGGGGGAAGCAGGCTCCCCGCTGAGCAGAGAGCCTGACGTGGGGCTCGATCCCAGGACCCTGAGATCATGACCTGAGCAGAAGGCAGACGCTTAACGACTGAGCCACCCAGGGGCCCCAAGAAACTTCAATTCTAAGGCAGAAATCTAGTTGATTCTTTTCTATGAATGCAATAGTCTCTTGATCCTCATCAATGGTATTAATTTTCCTTTTTTTAAAAAAGATTTTATTTATTTATTTATTTATTTATTTGAAAGAGAGAGAGACAGCACAAGCAAGGGGGATGGACAGAGGGAGAAGCAGGCTCCCCACCAAGCAGGGAGCCGGATGCGGGGACCTGGACGCAGGGACCCGGGGATCGTGACCTGAGCCATAGGCAGATGCCTAACCAACTGAGCCCACCCAGGCGCTCCTTAATTTTACTTTTTAAAAAGTGTTTTTCAGGGACGCCTGGGTGGCTCAGTCGGTTAAGGGACTGACTCCTGATTTCGGCTTCAATCAGGATCTCAGGGTCCTGGGATCCAGTCCTGAGTTGGGCTCCTGCTCATTGTAGACTCTGCTTGAGGTTCTCTCTCTCTCTCTCCCTTCTCCCCCTCCCCAAATAAATTAAGTCTTTAAAAAAAATTAGAAAGGCCTTTGTAGATTTCCTTCCTCAACCATTTGACCTACAGATATTGTTTCTTCTTTTAATGCAATTAAGTATTGATCTGTCTTGATGGTTCAAAGCAGGTTAAACCACATGTCATTACTGATATTCAGTTGTTTTGTAACTTACAAAAATAGCAGTTCATTTCTGGCTTACCTTTAAGATCTCTTGTTTCCTGCCTAAGCTTTTCTCTGTAGTTTGGCCACTGAGAGGGATCAGGGGCTGTTGCCAGGTGAGGTGGGATGGCCCCTTTGTGAACCAGAGCCTCTGAGGGCTCCCCACTGCTGGGCTACACAGCGAGCAGCGGGGGGGAGGGGTGGGCAAGAGGCAGAGGGAGAGGGTTGAGCATCATTTCCCATTTCATCCCCCTGATGAATCGCCTTTCACTTTTTTTTTTTTTTAAAGATTTTATTCATTTATTTGTCACAGAGAGAGATCACAAGTAGGCAGAGAGGCAGGCGGAGAGAGAGGGGGAAGCAGGCTCCCTGCTGAGCAGAGAGCCTGATGCGGGGCTCGATCCCAGGACCCTGAGATCATGACCTGAGCCGAAGGCAGAGGCTTAACCCACCGAGCCACCCAGGCGCCCCTCGCCTTTCCCTTTTTGAACTCGCTTGTTGACTATGGAATTGGGACCACATGGGACCACTCTCATCTCCAAAACTGTTTCTCCTACAGTATTTTGGACTGGCTTGGCTCCCCATAACTAATCTATTTTTCTGTCTTGCTTTCATCCATTCTGCAACATTTCTTCGATACAACGTCTCCTTGTTACATTTTCTCCTTTTCTACCCCCCCCCCCCAGGTAATTGATTCACTTTGTGCGGTTTACCATCTTGATCTCATTTCTCATGAATGATTTTAAGGAATAATTACTCATTCGAAAAATGCTAGAAATTCTGAATATAACAACCATGAGGAAAAGTTTTAATTGTCATTAAAGTACCCTCTTCTATTAGGCTCCAGATCTGAATTGTCATATGGATAATTTTGATATTACTCTCAAGACATATCTAACCTCTAAATTATTTATACTCTTGCAGACCACTTAAAAAATATAGAAAGTTTTCATGTCATTTTAGAAAGCCAGCTTACTCACATTAGAAAACACCTAACAAAAATTGAACACAACAAAAGCCTGACCTATTTTTTTTTTAAAGATACTATTTATCAGGGTGCCTGGGTGGCTCAGTTGGTTAAGCATCTGCCTTCAGCTCAGGTAATGATCTCAGGGTCCTGGGATCAAGTCCCTGCTGGAGGCTCCTTGCTCAGGGCAGAGCCTGCTTCTCCCTCTCCCTTTGTCCTTTTCCCCTACTGTGCTCACTTTCTCTCTGTCTCTCTGTGTGTCTCAAATAAATAATAAAATCTTTAAAAGGAAAGAAAAAAAGAACTAAAACTGCCTAAAAAAAAAAAAAGATCTAGGGTCACATGGTGTGTCAGTCTGTTAAGCATCTACCTTCAGCTCAGGGCATGATCCTGGGGTCCTGGGATCGAGCCCCACATTGGGCTCTCTGCTCAGCAGGGAATTTGGTTCTCCTTCTGCCCCTCACCCCACTTGTGCTTTCTCTCTCTCTCTTTCTCTCTCTCTCTCAAATAAATAAAATCTTCAAAAGGAAAGAAAGAACTAAAACTGCCTTTAAAAAGGTTTTTTATTCATTGTAGAGAGAGAGCACGCACATGAGTGGGAAGGGGGCAGAGGAAGAGGGAGAGGGAGAAAGAATCTAAAGCGGATGCCACACTGTGTGGAGCCCAACCTGGGGCTCGATATCACAAGGGGGAGATCATGACCTGAGCCGAAACCAAGAGCCTTAATCCACTGAGCCACCCAGGTGCCCCAAAAGGCTGGACTTTTAAATGACTACAGATGCAAGCAAATAAAACCTTAGCAAAAAACATGCAATAGCAAAATAAAATAATAATAATACCACTACCAAGGAGGCAAATGTGAGTACACTTCAACATTAAGACAAATAATGTACCATAAATATTACTAGATCGCAAAAAAATAAACCAAACAAGGACAACCTCCCCCCTCCCCAAGTATCTTAGTATCTGTATCTTAGTATTAGTATCTGTAAAGGGAACGAGGAGAAAATAACTTTCTGTTGGTGAAAACAGCCCAGTTTGTGGCCATTTGTTACAGCAGCCCTAGAAAAATCATACAGCGTGTGGTAATTAATCTTGTGCTTTTATTTGCTTAGTGATATGACAGAAGAAGCTGTGTAATTGTGTAAAAAATACTCAGAACTAAAAAGAAAAGGAAAAACCATCTGCCCTCCCTCCATGGGTGTTGTAAGGCATACTTTCTAGGGTCTCATGAGAAAACCATGCGTAGGGATCTGTATCTACCTCCGTGAGTGCTTCAGGGACAAAACTCTCTGGCTGGGAAGTCAGGTGTGCCAAACAGAACTTTCTTGTGCTTTCGAAAACTGAGCTGAGTTTCCATTCGAGAGCCTGCGTTTCTAAGTGGTAGAAAGGTACTCTCGGTCCATTCTCCATCATCTCAGGGTCAACTTCCTGTTCCCTTGGTCCCGAAACCCTTGTCAATCTCTCGGCTCCCACCCAGTGTCTCCTGTTTGGTCTTAGAGAGCGCCAAGATGTCATAGGGAATTTGGGCTTTGGCCACCGTTACCCATTCACTGGGTAACTGATGAGCCACCCTTTTGCCCTACCTGTCACTAGTCCCTCCCATCAAGGTCATGTTTGATGCCTTGTTCTAGACGGCCAGCCTTCTCCAGATTCCACTCCCTCCTCCAGACCCTGCTCCCTCTCAGTTATTCTGGGTCTTTCTCCAAGCCTCTAGAGCTTCGAGGGACCCCTAAAGAGTTGTAGTGGGTGCTTTGTGAAAAGGAGGACCACAAGTCCTTTTGAACCCTCCTTTCCTCTCAGATTCTCAGGCTCGGTCCATGTCTCTCCCCCAGGACCTGCTGAATGGACACCTTGAAGTAGAAGGGACAGGACATTGGCTCTTGCTCAGAAAGCACCAGCACGTCCCTCCCTTAGAACGCAAAGAAAAATTTTGAATCTCTTATACAGGTGCGCAACCAGGGAAACTCACCCAGACTCCTCTTACGTTTCAGGTGTATTATTTATATCCTACATCCTTCCCAAGTTCACTCAAAAGATTAACTTAATTTTTATCTGCTACAAAAAGTGAATGTAAAATTAAATCTTTAAAATTAAAAAAAAAGCACTGATATTACAATCAAACAAAAAAAATTATGGACTCATGTCTTCCATGTTGAGAAAAGAAACTGAGGACGGATGAATAAAATAATTGCATAACCCTCCATGAACCAACTTCTCTTAGCTCTGTGTCATTTATTTAAATAGGTCCTGTTTTTTCAACAAACGGTTGTTTCTTCTCATGCTTTACCGGGATGGGCAGCTTACGGCAGAAATGTCTTTCGACTCTTTTGCACTAATTCAGTGCAAAATTCAGTCTTTGATAGGATGTATTGCAAAACCTGCACCCCTTTCTTTCCATCTGGGTAAGAATCTAAAATAATTGAGCCAGAACAGAAGCAAGAAGAAGCTCGGGGAAATCTTTATGTAATGATCAATCTTCCCCGTTATTTTTGGCCAAATCAATAATTCATGAAAATTACCATTTGTCAAGTCCTTAGATAAAACCCCATCCCTTGGGGGCAATGGGTCCCTGGAGAAATTACAGAACAAAGGAAATCCCAGATACTTGGTGACACGTCCTCCACCTGGTCTCGAAGTAAACCAAGCTCTCACTGTAGGCAGCTGAGACCCCAGTAGGTTCACGAAACATGTGTCCTCTGAGATTCCTAACAACAGGAGGCTCTGTACAGTTTAGGATTATATTTCTGGATCGGTGTTCCTCAGAACAGTGAATGTCACTAGATACGACACGGGTAAAGAGAATCAATGGTCCAAAAAGTCTTGAAAACCTGGGATTAAGCAAGATCTGTCTTCCTTACTGAAAAGTCATCTCAGAGATTATAATATGCTAATATTTAACAGGAATCCTTAAGACGTCTTCATATTGCCCTGTCATAATTTTTGATTGTTTCTCAATCTGCAACAACCACCGTGGTCCTCTCCAGCTGCAAACTCCTTCTTCAACGAGGGCCTTCTAAATTCTGCTTACGTTGGGAATTCCTGGTCGTCCCTCTATTTGATTTGAATTCTCAATAACTCACAGCTTGGAAATCATAAGTTGTCAGTCATCGTCTCACTTGTGATGACTAACACAAGTGTTAGTGTGAGATGAGTGTGAGGACCCCATCTGATTTAGAGGACAATCGAGAGTCCCTGTGATCTCGTTGCAAGCCTGCCTCATCCGTTTGCCGAGAACTGACTCAACACGAAGACTGAATTTTCAATTCTGAATGGGACTTGACCCAGCTTCCATTCTGGCTCGTCCCTTTGACTGCAACCCACCCCACCCCATCTCTCCAGTCCTGCTGGTACCTCTCCAGGTCAGTTTAGAGCCAGAAACCAGCCTACATGACCGCATCGATAGAAAGGCCAACTGGCAAACACACACAAGACCAGCCATGGAAGGACCAATTCAATGGCGATGCTTGGAGTGGATTCTGACTTCTGTTTCTCCTTCACCTGCTGCAACTACTCTATCGCGTTTCTTGTTTTATGAGATCCTTTAGATTTTCTCTTCCTCTTCGTACCCCCTCTTACCGATGCAGCAGTTTGGGATTCTATGATTTTACGGCGAGTATTTCTTTAATTACAGTTTTTTTTTCCACTGGATTGTCTGCTTCAAGCTTTTCTACCTCACCCAGCATTCGGTCCTCAAAGTCATTTTCTAAAATGCTACCTTTATGAGTCCCGGGGGGCTGGGGACAAGAAATCGGGGACTTGAATTTGAGGTCTGAAGATCCTGGACCTTCCTTTTTTTTTTTTTTTGGTTCTTTGTTTTTGTCCGTTTTGATTAGAAGTGAGTCCAAGTATGTGGGACCAGGCAGCTTATGTCCCACGCAAGGATGTATCAACCTTCTATTCTCTTCCTATGGTTGTGATTGAAATCAGTTCTGAGAAGCAGAAGGTTTCCATTCGTGATCGATAAAGCGTTTAAAACCTATATTGGAATGATGCGCACATGTAAGTCGGAACTATAGGTATATGTGTTGCATAAGAGTCGTTGATTATTGGGTTTCAAAAGCAAACCCTCCTATATCATAGTAAAAAAAAAAAAAAAGTAATGTGTCAAAGTTCTCATCGGGTAAATACAAAGATTAGCTTACGTGTCTGAGCTACACTTTCCGGAATCAGGCTAAGTGGTGAATAGTTCAGTTCAGGCCTGGCCAGTGTGGGTGTGTGGGGGCAGAAGGTCAAGGGTGATCCGACACCTGGTAGGTCTCACCTGGTGAGCACGCTCGGTACAGGCTAGGGTCATTCATAAGATCACCGGTGGGATCGTCTGGTCACGTGGCAAGAAATTCCGTAGGGCGGAATAGGAAACGAGATCTGATGCTCTTGAGACAAGACATGCTGCCTAAAATCTCAAAGAACATTGGACATAGCCGAATTTACTCCCGTGAGGGGAGGAATCAGGGTCTCAGACCAAGTCTCCCGGAACTGACCTCTCTCCCTGGCTCACTTTTGTATTCTTGCGTTGACTTCCTCCTTGGGTAGGTTCCTCCCTCCCAGAATAAAGTATGGTGGCCAGCAGCTCCGGTTTATCTCCTGCCCCCTCTAGGGCAAGGGCACAGATTTCCAGGAATCTCAGCCAAGTCCTGTCCTTGAACCTCTGGGTCTGGGCTTATTTACTTGGATTTTGGAAAAGTAGGTGTTACCCAGACTGGAAGACAGATTACTCTGACATGGAGAAAGTCAAGGGGTGAGTTTAGCTGTGTTGCTGATTTGTATGGCATGAGTTTAAGAAGGACTTTTTGCCCAGAGGACGACCCAGGTGCTGGTTTTAGAAAAAGCGCAGACGAACATCGTAGGTGACCCCTGCCTTCCTGTCGCTGGTCTGAATTGTCAGAGGTGCTTTCTGGTCCTTCCCAGGACCTCACACGTGTCACAGGCACACTTCATCCTGGAGACTTTCAGCATCCCGGAGACTGGAGCAGGGGTGGGGAACCATTAGGGAGAGAGAAGAAGGAAGCTGAAAGTCTCCAAATATCAACCTCACCTATTCACCCCTGAATATAAGAGGAGCTTCTGTGCTAACAAGAGCTTTTCCTAGCAGAACCCTATCACTTTTAATGAGTGGCTATGCCCTCTAACAGGGAAGGATGGGAGAAAGGGAGACGGAAGAAGAAATTGCAACAAAGTCCATTGTGCTCCTTGGTATTTATCCATTGTTCCTCTGGGAAAGCACCCATTTAATAATGATTAGCTGGAAAAAAAAAATGATTAGCTGGAATTCTTTTCCATTCTAATAAATGCATCTGAGTGGATCAAAGACAGAGCCTTTTCTAACGAGTTGTGGAGAATGACTCTCAGTAATGTTATCCAGAGACTTTAATCGGTCTTCTTTATGTTTTTCTCATGATCAGATGTAATGCCACATACCTCTCCTCTGCTGTTTCTTCAGGAATCTTTCGTTCCCTGACTCTTTCCCTGAGACATTGTACTTCTTTTGTCAACACCCCCCCCCCATGAGTTATCCTGATTTGAACGTGCTGTTTTCTGTTTAGACACAGACAGATACACCCCTTTCACCAAAAATAACATCCCCATTGATGTTGCCCAGCTTGGCAGCCATTAGCCACCTGTGGATAGCGAGAATCCGAAATGTGGCCAGTCCCAATAAAGACGTGTTGCGAAGGTAAAATACACACTGGACTTTGAAGCCTTGATACGAAAAGAAAGAACATTAAATGATCTCGATCGTTTTTACAGTGACTACATGTTAAAGTCGCGTTTTTAGATATGCCGGAAATGTTATTAACATTGATTTCACCTGTTTCTTTTTTACCTTTTTCAGGGTGGCTGCTAAACATTTTCAAAGTTGCCTTTAAGGCTTGTATTTGTGGCTCAGAATTTATTTGGGATGTACACAGCTGCCCTAGACATTGTGCGTGATCCTAAAACCGTATCTCCTCAATAGTGTAGGTCTTCAACGCTCCGGTAAAGAAAATACGTGTTTGAAATGAGAAAGCACAATGCATGATCTCGTATCCTGTTGGAGCTGGAAGGGAATGTGGAGACCATCATTTTCCCAAGGAGGAAACCAAGGCATGTTTGTTGGCATTTATGAGACCGAATAGGCTCTCAGCCTCACTTTAAAATGGTCTTTGTTTTTATATCTTCCTTCTGCAAATCAGACTGAAATAACTAGAGAGAAAAACTTCAAAATATATGAAAGCTCAAGACAGTATTAACACAGAACTGGTTTGTCGATATCCAATTTTAGGACACAAAGAGACAGCGGACCTTGGCAGTCCTCCCTGTTCATCCTTGCAAAAGTTCATTGCTTTAAGGCATTAGAAGCTAATAAGGTCTTGGCTGCTTTGCAGAATAAGCTGCGATTGGTACTTCATAAACATAAAACCACGTCTAGCATGGGCACAAGTACACGAGCTCCATCTCATCACAGAGTTAGAGAATCACTAGATGTTCTTTGAAGGGTCAGTAGGACGCCCCTGACTTCCACTTCCACGGTCAGAGAGCAGAGAGCGCAGGAAGGCAGGCAGGCGAGAAGGTTGGGAAGCCCCAGCACTCGGCAGCTTAATTCTCTGTGAGGCCCAGGACGCAGTGCCTACTGCGAGGGGGTGGGGAGGGAGCGCCTGGTCAGCCTCTACACTGGGCCCAGAAAGCTGCCAGTGTAACTTACACGGGTTGGTGCCCAGCGGGTCAGGCTACCGCCCACATTGCCGGGCGTCCTGCTGAGACAAGGAAGCTAAGAAATCAGCAACAAATCGAAATGGAATAAAAAACCACCCCATGCGGGGTCCACGGTCCACCTCCCTCCATTAAACAGCAAGGTGATTTGTATCCCTTCCTGACTTACTCTCAGAGGAGCGCGTGAAGAGGATATAGGGTCAGGGGAGGCAAGAGAAAGAGGAAACCGCTGTTTAGGAAAGGATATTTAACTCCTTTACCCAGACGCGCGCGCGCGCGTGCGCACACACACACACACACACACACACACACGCTAGTACAAATCCCCCCTACAAACACACACGCTAGTACAAACAACATGAACAAATTCCTTCATCAAAGAGCATACGGATGTGAAGTTGGAGCTGAGATTTTTCTAAAACTCTTCATTTCTCTCCTTCATTTGTTTATTGGTTCATTTCCTAAGAGGCTGTTCCTTTCTCGGTCCTGGGGAACTCTCGATCATCCTAAACTAATACAAGGCAAGACGGGCACAAGGAAAGACAAAATAAAATACTGCCGAGGGGCAGAAAGTCTTGCCTCCCCGGCCCGCAGCGGACAGTGGAGTAGGTGCAAGTCCGCGCGGCCGGGAGGAATTCAGGGCGCCCCAGACAAATGGGGGCGTGGCGTGCCGCGGGTACTGGCAAATGCAGCCAACAAAACTTCCAAAGGGCCGGGGAGGTGGCAGGGGGCGGGGGGGAGGATGGAGCGACAGAGGCGGGAACAGGGACTACGAGGGAGTCAGGGCTGAGCCGAGGCTGCAGGGTGGCTCGGGTGGAAGTCAGGCCCTCGGGGATCCGGCCGGCCCTAGCTGTCAGTCAGACTACCCGCGAGCCCCCGCAGACCCCCGCTCGCCGGAAAGGGGGCGAGGCAGCGGCGGTGCAGGGCGGGCGGAGTGGGGGAAGGGGCGTCGCCCCGGTCGCCCCCGCCCTCTCCGATGTCATTGGGCCGACGCTGCGGGGTCCGCGCCACCTTTTCTCCATCCCACCCCGTCCGCTCGGCTGCGCTCGTCTGGGGGCTGGTGCGGCCCGGGCCGTTGACGTCACCGCCAAGTTTGCTGCCCTCCTCGCCCCACGTGTGGCGGCGGCGACGGCCCGGAGGCGGCGGGGGAGCGTCTGCGAGAGCAGTGGCGCGGCCGCTGACAGGTCCCGCGCAGCCCGGCTCCGGCGCGCCGCTCCCAGGTGGGGACCGAAGGCAGTTTGGAGCAGCTGGGCGCGCGCGAAGAGGGGTGCGCCGCCCGCCGCGGGCCTCTGGTTCCCGCTGGGGCAGAGAGCGTAGGTGGGACTTCGCAGCGGGTTGCAGAGGGCGCGCCCGGGCGGCCACCGGCACGAAGGAAGGAAGGCACTGTCGCTCGCCGCTGTCTGCTGCGCACGGAGCTCCGCGGCCCGGGAGCCTCGGGTCCCCTCCCCGGGACCCAGCGAGGGATGCACGATCGCTGAGCCGGAATCCACGCCGAGAGGCCGCTCGGGGCCGGCGCTGAGACGCACGCCTTCGCCGCCGCCGCCAGGACCCCCGTTCCGGCGACTCTCAGAGAACCTGGGCGCCGAGCGCGACCCCAAGGCTCGGGACTCGGGCGAGTCTAAGACGATGGTTTCTTAAGCACGGCACCACGACCCCCTCCCGGCCCCTCGACCGGAGGCAGGGATCCCGCGCGGGGCGCGGGGGGCTCAGTCTCCCCGGGGCAGCTCGCACGGCCGCAGGGACGCACCGGCGATGCGGGGCCCCCCGCAGGAGGTCGCGGCACCCGGCGGAGTCCCGGCCTAGCATGGCCCGCGCGCGGCCCGACGTCGCCTCCGGCTAGGATGGCCCCTCCGGGCCCCGCCGGCGCCCACCCCACCTTCGCCGAGCCGCTGTCCCGCAGCATCTTCCGCAAGTTCTTGCTCATGCTCTGCTCCCTGCTCACGTCCCTGTACGTCTTCTACTGCCTGGCCGAGCGCTGCCAGAGCCTGGCGGGCCCGGTGGTGCGGCCGTCGGGCGGCGGCGACGAGGCGGGGGCCCCGGGGCGCAGCGCCCTGGCGGGGGGCCCGGGAGAGCTGGCCGTGTGGCCCGCGGCGACGCACAGGAAGCGCCTCCTGCAGCTGCGGCAGTGGCGGGGACGCCGGCCGCCCGTGCCGCGCGACGACGGCGAGGACGCGGCCTGGGAAGAGGAGCCCCCGGGGCTGGCCGGAGGTCCCGGAGGCTCCGGGGCCGGGAGCAGCGTGGCCGAGGCCCCGCCGGGGACCCTGGCCCTGCTGCTGGACGAAGGCAGCAAGCAGCTGCCGCAGGCCATCATCATCGGCGTGAAGAAGGGCGGCACGCGGGCGCTGCTCGAGTTCCTGCGCGTGCACCCCGACGTGCGCGCCGTGGGCGCCGAGCCCCACTTCTTCGACCGCAGCTACGACAAAGGCCTCGCCTGGTACCGGTGAGCTGGCTCAGGGCACAGCCGAGGGGTGGGGGCCGTGGGGGGCGGTGGGGGGCCGCCGAAGCGCGGGGTGGGGGGGACCCCCGCTCCCTCCCTCCCGGGTTCCTGCAGAGGGCAAAGGGTCCTCAGTGGTTGCTTTTGAGTTGAGGGGGTCTCGTTCCCCACCGTGACTTCTGCTTCCAGGGAAGTGGGTGTCGAACTAGGCGGTGGGAGGGAGATTTGGGCCTTCGTCATTTTTTTAGTCCTGGGGACTTCCTTTCCCTCACAGAGCCAATCCCGTCTTTTCCTCCTGCTTCCTGAAAGTGGCTTTTTTTTTTAGCTAAAGGGGTGGTGGGGGGGGAAGGTACCTCCTAAATGAGAAACCTGTTCCTCAATTTTAGCCTCATCCATGCGTTCCCCAGAATGCCTAGTTTTTATTTCTTATCTGCGGAACTATCCTCTGGGCTCGTGCAGCCTTCGCCATCAGTATTCATTTACCTTGACCCTTGGCCAGATCATTGTCCTAAGCGGTAAGTAATATCGAGACTTAGTAAAAGTGTCACGAACTACAGTCTAGGTGGTTGGGAAATAGATGTTCGCCAGTCAGCGTGCTTTGAGGAAGGGCTTCCGGGATAAATAACTTTTGTTTGGTGAGGAATGAGTTTTGCAAAGTGTTCTCTAAATTTAAAGGGAATGGTACCATGTGTTTTTGGCCCGGTTGAAACTTTCCTAACGATCTTCAAACAATTCTCTTCACACGTGAAGTAGCCAATTTTTTTTTCCTTTAAAAGAAGAAAAGGGGGAGAAATAGGGACACTGGTTACATTGTGAAAAAGCCTCCTGATAAAAGTTTAGGAAACAAGTCTGATAAGGATCTTAATCTTAAATTTGCCGGTCTTCTCAAATTTAGACCACCTTTAATAATGGAATCAGCCGAACTCCAATAAATCCTGGTGTCACCTGGATTTTATGTGCCATAAAATCTTGGCTTGTTTCTTACCTCTGAGAGCAACCAAAAATCATGTGGCCAGAATTCTCATTTTATAAAGTTTTCTCTTGTTCATTAAGTATGCATTCTCTTTGTTATTTTGACTGAAAGAGTTGCAAAAGTGACGGCATGGCTTAGATATATTTCAAAAGTCCACTAAATAAATAATTCATCTCCCAAACAAAAATGAACATGATCTGGCAAGTTTATTTACTTCAGGCTCGTCAGGCACACACTCAGAATGATTTCGGGAGCCGAATTCACAGTAACCCAACTTAGGAGAAAACATTTGGCCCTGAAAGTCAAGTTCAAACAGTGAACACTTTTAAAACAGTGACTTTCCATTTGTTGGAAAGAAAAACAAACAACCTTCCCTTAATATAGAATATATATCATTTAAAATCATCAGCCACTTAAAAAAATCCCCCTTGTGTTTCTATCATTTATGTTGTATCCTCTGGGAAGTTCTTATAAAAATGACCTGTTGAATCTGAAAACAACAGGTCCTTCTTTTTAGCACAAAGGCAGCTCTGTTTTTTCCATCAAGGACACAAGAAAGAAGTGATTAAAGACCCCTAAAACTCTTATCTATAGCAGTTTGCATTGAATTGGGCCTCGTATAGTGCTGTAAGGGAACACATTTCAAGCCAGCTTCACGAAAGGTCTAAGACAACGTTTGGCTCTGAGGTGCTATTAAATACGGTGAAATATTTAGTACTAAAACACTTTATTTTCGTTTTGCCATATAGACCCTATTTCCACAAAGTAGGATTGTTTCTTTATTCTAGAAATGAGTATTTGAGGGCACAGGATATCTACAGACCTGGATCTTATTTTCCGTGAGCCTTTCTAAGCTCACTTAAGAGAAGGGAGATTTCAAGGTAACTAGAAACACAAGTATTATCAAAAAAAAAAAAAAAAAAAAGAAGAAGAAGAAAGGAAAAGAGTCATAAACTTTTAGGTCACTCTCTCTTTTGGAAACTAGATGTACGCTGTAAAGTAAATCTCTCCTTGGATTGTTTATTCCAGTAGAGGAGTGCTATAAAGTAATTTATGGTAGTTAACAAAAATAACTGCACAGTAGACTTCATGGTTTGGTGAATTTAATTTTCTAAGTGTCGGAGCAATGTCTTTGTTTTACCATTTGCAATGGTTTTTATTGGATGCATAAATTCAAGTTTAACTCAATTACGTATAAAACTCTTATAAAAAAAAACCCTTCCACCTATGCAGCCTGGATTATACGATTATTTAATGAAATTTTGCCACAGTTCTCTTTCATCTTGACTCTGAACTTGGGAGTTTGATGTTTGTGAGAGAAACTGAAGACTACGTATGAAAAAAAAACCTCTTGCATGGAATACTACTTAACCTATATTAAGTGCACGTTACTGCTTGTGTTTAGCTAGTATTTACAATTAGGGATTTGATGAGACCTTCCTGAGACAGCCCCAAATTTGTAATATGGAATTTTTACCACATACTGCTGACTTCCCTGCCCCGCCCCCGCCATGAACAGAAAGAAAACTGCAGTGTTTGCACCCTGAAGTGAAATATGGAAGAAAAATGTGTAAAATATTTTTTAGATGCTCATTGACATGGGGCAATCCTATATGTCCACCCGTGTGTGGGTTTTTTTTTTTTTGGCCAGTGAAATCTCACAGTTGGCCATAATAGTTCGTTGTGGCAGTGCCCCCTACTGTCCAGACAAAGGGAGAAGTGTGTTGTTAGGAAGTTGAAGGAAAAGACCATGGAGAATGAGTTTGAGAATGAAAACAACTAGGACACCATGTCTGGGAAGTTTCCATAAATATCCCTCACTGGGAGAAAAGAAAGTACTTTGTAAATTGCACCCCCCCCCCAAGTATAATCAGTTTCTTCCTTTGAACAGATTGGTAGTAAAGGCAAGAAAGTGAGTTTTTTTGAAAATCTTTAAGAAAGGAAGTTACTCTGAATTGGTTTAAGATGTCCTAATATTATTCTAGAACAAATGTAAACAGGCTGATATTTATATGCCGGGAAATTTGTTAATGATCATAGGGGATGCTTCACCGGCGTCTTCTGCATGTGAAACTCCACCCTGAAAGGGTTTTACGAAACATTCCACATTACTTAATTTAGCAGACATGATACCAGGGCAACAAATGTCTGCGGCTTGCATGTCATGGGAAAGTAATGCTTTGCAGTGAATAGTCTGCATTTCCATTGTATGGGTGGCGGGTTCATAAAGGAACATAGGGAATTGTTGCATTTGCTTTAAAACTCTGGAATCTTTTCTGGAAGTCAAATGCCTCTGTAGTAGTTCAAAAGCAGGTTTAGAATCGAATAAGAAGGCCTCCCTCTCCCTGGGTATTTCTGCGCCAACAAGGTGTGTTGTGTGTGTGTGTGTGTGTGTTTTCGATATATGTGTGCACAGACATATATATGTATATATAAATGACACTGTATTTTCTGTCACATTTCCTTCTCGTCTCGAATTTTGGGGCAAGATAGTAAGTGTTCCACGTTTCTAAAATCGCTAGCACTTTATGTGTTGATGTGTTTTCTTTACCAATACTGGATAATTTGAGTGGAGAAGAGTATAACTAAAATATATTACTCTATAGCATCCAGGAAGATCAAAGATCACTGAGCTTGAGGTTTAAGAGTTGGTTCTCTTCCCTTCCCAACCCCCACCCCAGCTTCATCAGAATTTAAAATTTTCTGGCCTCTAACGATCATTGCCTTGTTTTCCAAGCCTAGCCAAGAGGCAGACGGAACAGAGGAACTTTCGGTTCCTATCAGGAGAAACCGGCCTTTCTTAGCAGCTGGGAGCAGCTGCAAAGTACCTCCATGTGCAGTTTCCCACCCTCCTGAGCCACAAGCCCCTTCTGCAGGAAGGGGTGGAAATGAAATTCGAGCCAAGGGAGCTGCAGAGTCTGGCCACCCATGCAAGGTCATAGGGACTGAAGTCCAAAGAGAGAGCTTCTCTGTCCTTAGAGCGGAGTTAAGAACAGTGGGAAGGGATGCGGGGTGAGGAGGAAAGCGGGGAAAAAGTGGCTAGGGTCTTGTCTATAGGGGGAGAGCATGCAATTTCTCTTAGGCATAGAGTTCCCAGGAGATCCCAGGGACGATACACTCTCAGTCCACAGAGAGGCTGCAAACAGCCCCTTTGAGAAGCTGAATATTAGCTGAATGTCTCCCCTCTGGGCTTAGCATCCCGGTAGACGGCTCCCAGCAATACTGGTCGGATAGCCTAGTTTCCGTGAGTATGTGTTTGTGTCCAAGCGTGCATGCGGGAGCAGGCACCGCGTACGTAGGGAAAGTGATGGAGTTAGTAAGAGGCAAGTTATTAAGTGCCTGTCCAACTCCCGAGTACCATCAGATACCCAGGATATGCAGCAGGCTTTGGGACTGATGAGTCCAGGCATAAAAAACAACAGCAACAACAAAAATCACGTTTGTTTGTTAGGGCCTAGAATGGGACTACCTCGCGTGCTCCAATATTCCTTTATAACAATGAGATTTATCGTGTGCGGATACTGTTTTATGTGAAAGGCATATCTCGGATTTTTCTCGGAGCGAAAAATCCTCCACGATATGGTCATCTGCCCTTCCCTTAAAAAGAGAAGCCTCCGGCCAAAATATGTGTTTCGTATACATAAGTCTGTTGATTGGCCAGCAAAGCATACATGCCAAATCTGTATTTCGGAGGGGGTCATGGGAATCAAATAATAAGCCTGTGCAATTAATGACATCAGGGGGCTACCCTTACATAGACCAGATGCTCACATTGCGAGGGGAAGAGTGTCACAGAGCAAACAAACCTACTTGATATAAACAACGAAAAGACCTCCCATCTCTAAGCGGGAGAACAACCTATAATTGCAATTACTGGGCCCCTTGGGAACTTTACACACTTTGCACGTTTCCTTAGAGGGGAGACGTCTTCCTCCCCCAAGTAATAGTAACTTGGCTGATAAAGAGCGTCCTCTCTCGGTACGTTTCCCGGTGATCCTAGACTCCCGGCTTTTTGAAAATTGATTTCTGCCAGGGATGTGAGTTACAATTGTGAAAATGACATTTCTTATGGAAGCTATGCCTTTAATAGGGAATCGGAGTGATACTGTAACTACACAATGTTGTAACTTCCTGGTCCCGGCATTTGTGAGACTGTCTTAAAGTGCTGGACAGCACATTTGCTAATTTGATACAGTTTAAGAATCTCTGTCGGGGCTCGTGATACAGTTAACAGATAAACTTGTGTGAAACCAGAACTGAGAAATTGAGGAAATGCGGAGTTCAGTGACCTGAAGCATCTTCCCTGTTGCTTGTCTCTGGTGATGCAACTCTTGATTTTTTTTTTTTTTTTTTTGCATTACTTACACGGGTCATGACTACCGTGCAGTCCTGTGATCCCTTGAGGACCGTACCCAAAAGTCCAGATTTGACCTGTTTCAGAAGCTGTGAGATGACAGCAAATGTTAGAAAAAGAAAGAAGAAAGAAGAGAGGGAATGTTCAGTACAGATGAAATTTAGTCCTTGCCACGAGCGGCGTGATTTTCTTGCACAGTTGAAAAATAGAATCCCTTTTTTTTGCAGACCGGGGAGGGCAGCCCACTTTGACGGTGACATGTAGCGCCACCTAGTGGAAGGGAGAGTCAGCAAGGGACCCAAGCCGCCGCTTGAACTTGGGAAAAAACTCAGTTATCAGAGAGACAGTGCAGTCTTAATTACGGATGGCGGGACAGGTCGTCTTGGGTAGCACCTGGAGCGAGGATCATCTTTTTAGCGTGGCTGAGCTGTGCCTTGCCTCTCTGTCTGAGCTCACTCCTTCTAGGCAGGGACTTTGTTCTTTGGAGAGAAATAAAAGAGACTTGCCTTCACCATAAACCTGAGAAACAAGATATAAATGATTAGGAGATTTTTATTGGAAATGTCCATGAGTGAAAAGGAACGCCAGAGGCCCCAGATTAGTTTCGTTAGTGGGTTTTGCCTCCGTTTCTGAAAGCCGGCTTCAAATGAAAATACTTCCAGATGATTTTATTTCGACATCAGTAATGCAGCCTTATTCCTTCCCCCCTGCCCCGTGTCGTACGGGCTCTGAAGGAGGGTCCTCTGATTCCTAACGGGCAGCACATCGAAGCCCGTTTAACCCCGAATGCGTGGAGACACACTCTGAAGATCCCACCCATAGGGGACGGTTTCGTGGGAGGATGCTTTCAGAGTCCCCATCAGAGAGTCCTTCCTAGGACTGCAGCTCAGCGCCTGGGCAGGGCGGGTGGGGGGAGAGGGGCTGTGGTCGGGTGAAAGTTACACAGGGGAGGAGGGGAAAAATAGGAACACTACAGAGGAGACATTGGCAGACCCCGTTATAGCCAGGTGTTAAGGTTAATGCCACCTTGTTATCACGGGAGATTGTGTACCTCCCTCCCCAGGTACACCATCGAGGAGGGCACCTCACCTGTGGACTGCCCTTCCCCCAAATCCCTAATCCCAGTCTAATCACGAGAAAACATCCGACCAACCCAAATCGCAGGGCAGCTACAAAATACACCCCTGATCGGTAGCCTCAAAACATGTCAAGATCCTGAAAAGCAAAGTAAGACCGATAAACGGTCGCAGATCGGAGACAAGAGACTTAACCACTAGTGAGTAAACGCGGTGTGGCCCCCTTGATTAGATCCCGATGGAAGAAGGGGAGTTACAGGTCCAGTCCGTTCATGGAATGATACCAAGGTCACTTTCGGGGGTTTGATCACTGTAACGAGAGGAATGTGAGATGCTAACCTTAGGGGAATCTGGGTGGAGGGGTATCTGAGAATTTTATGCACTTTTTTTTTTTTTTTTGAGAGAGCGAGAGCAAGTGACCATGAACGGGGGCGGGGGGCGGGGGGCTCAGGCCCAGGACCCTGGGATCATGACCTGAGCCGAAGGCAGAAGCTTCACCGACTGAGCCACCCAGGCATCTTTTGCTATTTGGTTTTGTTTTTTTTTTTTTTGGAACGGTTTTAATATCTGATAGTACCCTACAACTGAAGGAGAAACAGCCACTTCCACAAAGAAGGGAGGAGATGCCTCCCGGCATCACGGGATGAGGGCTCCGACCGCAGGACTCCTCGGCCCGCCGGCTCCCGTCTCCGCCCCGTCCCTTCTTTCCTTCCGAAGGCCCCCGGCGCGGGCCCGCCGGCGTCCGCTGCCCCTGCCAGCACCTGTTGCTTCCAGACATGCTGATTGTTTCCTCCACTGATTGCCCAGTAGAACTGGCTCCCGGCCCCCCTCCTACTCATCCTGTCCCTGAAACAAACACAGAGACTGTTCTGTTTCTCTTTCCTTCTCCTTTTTTTAATGGCTGCCGCGTGCAACGTAAAGATGAAATCAAAAGTCACCCTGCCCTGACCGACTCCTACTCGTGCCGAAACTTCGGGGATGTCCCGGGCGGGTTTGGGAGAGCCCAGAGAGCTGCGGTTGGGGGTCAGAGGCAAATCCGTCGTGGGCATCTGGCTCTTTGGCTCTAACACAGGAGGAGCAGTTGTTGGATGGGAAAGCTGTTTATGGAGGTCCTGCCCAGCCTAGACCTTCTCGGCCAACTTACCTATTCTGTCTGCTCACTTGACTCGGTGCTTTAGCCTTTGGTTTATACACTGTGGGTTAGGAGACCAGCTGTGGGAGCAAAACAGACGGGGAGCGATCCCAGGGTTCAAGGATGAGGAAGGACCAGAGGAAATCTGGCTTCTAGAACCAGGACCTGAGCATCCAGGAAGGTTCTTTCCCAAATGTCCTGTGTCATCGGACTCAAATGTCCCGCCTGGGGGGCACCCTGGCATTTTCTGCTTCTGTTTTTAAACACACAGTTGTGCATCGGAGATTCTGGTTTCCCAGAGTAATGAGAATCTCGCTCGAAACATTTCCTTTGATATTTTTAACAACTGTAAAAATAGCGTTATGCATTACATTTTTACTTAAGCAAAACAAAACCGCGCGCACCGACTCTCGAGACGCAAAAAAAAACTTAGGGGTTCCTTTTCATCGTTATTCCCTTTTCTTGCTTGGATGGGGTTTTTTGGTTTTTTGTTGTTGTTGTTGTTGTTTTGTTTTTTGCTTTTTGGAGACCACGAGAGAGTGGTGGGGAGGGGCTGAGAGAGGGGGAGGGAGAGAATTTTAAGCAGACTCCACACCCAGCACGGAGCCCCAAGCAGGGCTTGATCTCATAACCCTGTGACCGACCGTGACCTGAGCCAAAGCCAAGAGTTGAGGGCTTAACCGACTGAGCCACCCCAGTGCCCCATTGATTGGATTAGTTTTACGAACCTGTTTTGTGCAGGTTCATAAAATGCTTATGTAGGTAAGATAATTTCTGTGACTTAATACCATTCCCCACTTGGCTGTTGGGCATCTTTTCATCTTAGTTGCTCTACACTTTTCTTCCTGCATTTTGAACCTTTTTTAGAAACAGCAAAATATTTGAACCCCGAAACGGACCTTTGATGAAATAAGATCATCGTAGTCTGTGTTTCATTGATTTCTGCTCTGCTCTTCCTTGTTTCCTTTCTTCTGCTAACTTTGGGCTTAGGTGGTTCTATTTCCAGCTCCTTGAGATGTCCGTTGCTCATTTGAGATCTCTCTTTGCTCTTAACGTAGGCACTCATTGCTCTAAACTTGACTCTTTTTTTGTTTTAAAGATTTTATTTATTAATTTGACAGAGAGATCACAAGTAGGCAGAGAGGCAGGCAGAGAGAGAGAGGGAAGCAGGCTTCCCGCTGAGCAGGGAGCCCGATGTGGGGCCCAATCCCAGGACCCTGGGATCATGATCCGAGCCAAAGGCAGAGGCCCCCAACCCACTGAGCCACCCAGGCGCCCCTAAACTTGACTCTTAAAACTACTTTAAGAGCAGGTTGTTGAATCTCTCCGTATTCATGATGTTTCCAGTTTTCCCCTTCTCCTCGATTGCTGGTTTCATACCATTTGGTTGGAAAAGATAACTG
Source organism: Nasua narica (assembly GCA_028533885.1). Lineage (NCBI taxonomy): Eukaryota > Metazoa > Chordata > Mammalia > Carnivora > Procyonidae > Nasua > Nasua narica. The sequence goes on from CM052804.1 coordinate 46,205,500, forward strand.
GACACGGTTTCGCTCTTCTTAATTTTGTTAATGCTTGTGTTGCAGACCAGCACGTGATGTGTTCTGGGGAACATTCTGCGTGTGCTGGAGATGAATGTTTATTTCTGCTACTCTGGATGGAATGGTCTGTGTGTGTCTTTGAGGTCCACCTGGTCTAAAGGCTCGTCAAGGTCAGTGTTCCTTTACTGATCTTCTGACTGGACCATCTCTTATTTTTGATCGACAGGAACAATTTAGTGACGTTTGGTGAGGCCTTACCTTGTGCCAGATGTTACCGCGTGTAGTCCGGATATTTTCTTATTTATTTATTATTTATTTTTTAAAAAAGACTTTATTTATTTATTTGAGATAGAGACAGTGAGAGAGAGCATGAGAGGGGAGAAGGTCAGAGGGAGAAGCAGACTCCCTGTGGGGCCGGGAGCCTGATGCGGGACTCGATCCCAGGACTCCGGGATCATGACCTGAGCCTAAGGCAGTTGCTTAACCAACTGAGCCACCCAGGCGCCCTGGATATTTTCTTAATATGATGACTGTTGCTAGGTAGATCCCATCACTTTTTGCCTTCTAGAGATCGGGAGACAGAGGTCCAGAAAGGTGAAGTGACTTGTCCAAGGTCACACAGTCAAGTCAGTGGTAGAGCTGTGCGGGATCCCGGGCCAGCCACCTCCAGCATACCAACCCCACTGTTGGAAAAATAAAATTTTCAAGGTAGTTCTAGACCTTTGGGAGTCTGTTGGTCTACATGGAAACACTAAACCACTTGTGTGTTTGCACAACTTTTCTCTCTCCCTGTATTTTTTTTACAAAAGTAATCCGATGACAGAACCCATCTTCCTGAGCATTAGTAGAAATCCTGGCCGTTTGCTTGGGTTTTTTCCCCCCACCCATTAAATATGAACAATAACTATGGGGAAGAAAAATCTGAACTATGAAGTGGTCCAAATCAGCAAGGTTCCTCCTAAACTGTTGTATGGGAAAGCCAAAATGGCGTTGGACAAGCAGTCGGAAGGCTGCTTGCTGCTCGTGGCAGTTGGGGCCGGGTGAGCTGGGGGCTATGTCTGATCGCTCCCGTCATCATGGAGTCCTGGGCTGCCTGCAAGTTTGCTCCTCCTGAGGATGGCCGAGTCACTGCCAACGTCCTGATTTCTCACTCTGTTCTGTGTATGCACCTTTTCCTTCTCCCTCCTTTCCTCCCTTCCTTCCTTCTTTCTTTTAGGTTTTATTTATTTGAGAGAGAGACGGAGCGAGCAGAGGGAGAGGGAGAAGCAGACTCCCCGATGAGCAGGGGACCCCCCCTCCGATGATGCGGGGCTCGATCCCAGGACCCTGAGATCACAACCTGAGCTGAAGGCAGTTTCACCAACCGAGCCCCCCCAGGCGCCCCCGTGTGTGCACCTTTTGACTGACATTTCTTTTTTTATTACTTGAGGTGTGCTAATACTGCCCATCAGGGCACAGCCTAATTGGCACCCCCAAAGCACGATTCTGTCTGTCTTCATTATTATTTTATTAACCACCATCATCTAATTGCTTCACTGGCAGCCAGTCGTCATGGGTGCGCTAAGCCCTTTACTCTAGCGGTCATTGTTACGTAAGACATGGCTGGCGATGGGAATTTCCTTTGGTTCCAGCCAGATAGAATCAGACTCTAAAGGTTGCTGGAGTTAGAAGGTATCTGGGAGATAAAAGATTGTCTTGCTTTACAAAGGAACCGCCATGCCTCACTCAATGTTCAGCTAAAAGACGGGAACCCAGGGCTTCTAATTCCCCGGTACCAATCTGGAGAATACAATTAAGGAACGATTCCATGCTCCAGAAGATAAAAATTCGGTTTGGGAGGCGTGGCAACCATGACAAAAACATTCCGGATAATGGAACAAGTTACAGCATTCCGTTTTGCGCCTTCCAGAATAGGCGATTTAAAGCTTTGAATTGAATTGCGTCAGCGGTCAGTTCGTCTTTCAGTGGCTGGTTTTCATCTCCAACGACTTCCCCAATATTTTGATGGGTATAGATTTGGGGACCCAGCTAGCATGATTGGCCCATGTGGATCCTCGTGAGTAATTTGCGTTTTCTGGCTATTGCCTGCTTGGTAAAGATTAGTAAGGGAAATCCCAGTACAGACAGGAAGAAGTTTGGTTTTTCTTTCTTTCTTTTTTTTTTTCCCCCAAAGTTTGCTTTTTCTCTCTTGAGTGTTCAGAATAGGAAGTAATCAATCAAATGATGGGAATAAAATTCCTTTACCCTTCTTCAGGGTTCTTACTTGGATTAGATCTCCCCTTTCGATAGGAAATATCAAAGTTGCCAGGCTGGTTCGAAGGACAAAGTCAAAAACGATAGACGTGTTTTGTACGGTCATAAATCTTTGTAGATTTTTACAAAGTTCACGTAGTTTAAAAAAAAAAAAAAAAGATTAAGCTGTAACCAAAGCTCATTGCGTGCCTCATCACCTTTCTAAACCAGAGCCTCGTGTGTTCTAAGTTGATAGTTTAAAAGGTTCTGGCTCTAGGAAAATGCTGCAGAGATGACATTATTTCATTTCTCAAACAAAGCTTTTGAGTAAACAGAATCTGACATCTGTTTCTTTTTTTTTTTCTTTTTTTAAATTTCCTGGTGAACTCTAATTATTCTTGTTGTTCTTTCATCAAATGTTGTGGGTTTTTCTTCTTTTTATTTTATTTTTTTTTCTTAGAAGAAGTAAAAGCTATTTGTTTTTCTTTCTAATGAGATCTCACTCTTTCTTCTTGGTGTGGGAGGATTTAGGATTACAAAAGTACCTGTTAAAAAAAGCTGTCCCCGAAGCTAGAGGGATACTGGAATCCCCTGCTGGGGTTTAATGATGGAAACAAAACAAATGGGGTCTGTTTTATATTTATCTTGGGGGGGAAGTCATGGGGAGCTAATGCCAGTGATGAAAATTCTTGGGATTTTCAGGTGCATTTATTTGCCCTGTGGCAGAGGGTGGCGAGTTGGCAGCAAGGAGGGGAGAAATCACTTCTCAGCTCCCGCCGATGGTTACCAAGTAAGAAAGTAGACTCATTATTTCCATGCCCTCTGGTTTTTCAAAATAATCTCGGAATACTGACTTTTTAAAAAACATAACTGAGAAATAACACAGTAATCATGAAAAACCCAAAGCAACGCTAAAAACAAAATTCTGCGTGGGGGGAGCAGATCAGTCTCATCTGAAGGTGAATGGCAGCTCCTTTATACCCTTTGGTCTGTGGTGAAGACCAGAGGTAGACAGGCAAAAGCTGGGGTTAAACCAAGAGTTTTCTAAACCGTGAATCAAAGGACATGAATTTATAATAAAATCCATTGTTGTTTTTTCTTTTATTTTTTTTAAGACTTTATTTATGTATTTGACAGAGAGAGACACAGCGAAAGAGGGAACACAAGCAGGGTGAGTGGGGGAGGGAGAAGCAGGCTTCCAGCAAAGCAGGGACCCTCATGCAGGACTCGATCCCAGGACCCTGGGATCATGACCTGAGCTGAAGGCAGACACTTGACCACTGAGCCACCCAGGCGCCCCCATTGTTAATTTTTTAAATGAAGGGCACTACGATACGATGAAATAAGAATGTTGATCCCGTGTCGTAAGCAAGACAAGGATTATCTTGACAAAGTTGGTTCCGATATTTACATAGCCATAGAGGAGTGGGTGCAGAGAGGGTTAGTTGTAAAATGTCTTAGCTATAGTGGCTTTCGGTGGGAAAAAAAAGTTTGAAAGACACTGGCTATTGTGAACAGAAGTCCTGTTTGAGAAATCCAAAATGAATGTGCTTCCGGGTCTCTTGAGAAACTGAATGGGAGTCTTGCTCCATGCTGTGGAATCATTCCCTTAGTTCTTTTCAACCTTGTATCTCTAGGGCGTGAAGTATTGCCTGCCTTGTAAGAGACTGACTATTAGTTTAATGAACTACTGACCCTTGGGTCCGAGGTCAGCAATTTTTTTTCCAGAAAGGGCCAGATAGTAAATATATTTTAGACTTCCCGGGTCCGGATGGTCTCAACCCTTGAGCTATGCTTTTGTCGCAGAAAAGCAGCCTTAGTATGTAAATGAACAGGCAAAGCTGTGTTTCAATAAAACTTTATTTACCAAGACAGACCTTTGGCTCACTGCCAGTAGTTTGCAGCCTTCTAAGGTGTGTGAAAGGCTTCGAACAGGAACAGGTTGATTTCCCTTTCTTTACTTAATCTCGTTACTTGCAGGTGAGTAGCCTCCACCGACATTCATGGCCAGCGTGCATGCATGGTGTGGAAGCAACCTTGCACTTGAGATCCAACTCAGACGTAGCAGAGTTCCTTGCGGGTTGTGGGAGAATAGGATAGTTCACCCCAGATCTGCAGAGCAGTGATCTGTGGGAACTTTGATGAGATCTGCAGATTTATTTAGGATGGTGGCATTTCACGTAAAGGTGATTGATTATATGCTCAACTATACACGTTCTATTTTGGAAGAGAGAACACATGAACAAAAATCAAAAGGAGGCTTGGATCGTTTTCCTAAAAACCTTAAGAATCCGTTCTGATGTTTCCTTGGCTTTGTACTTGAGTGCGTTTTTGGTTGATAGATCTACCCCTGCGTCTCCATTTTCCCTTTTGCCTTCTGCGTGCCCAGGGCATCCGGCAAAAAAGCCTTTGGTGGGATGACACAAGGAGGTCCTACTTCCTCAGCTGATCACATTTATGAGAAAGCATCCCACCATGTGGTTGAATTCAGCTTTGTCTTTGCAGGTGCAGGGTGAGACATCGCGTCTGGAACCAAGCATGGGGAAAGAGTTGCGAGGATTAGTCATTAGTGCATTTGAGGAGATAGACTTTCTTCTAGATCAGCACTGTCTAATAGAAATATAATGGGATGGGCGCTTGGGTGGCTCAGTCAATTAGGCGTCTGACGCTTGACTTCAACTCAGGTCTTGATCTCAGGGTCACGAGTTCAGGTCCCACATTGGGCTCCATGCTGGGTGTGGAGTCAACTTAAAAAATATATATATAATATATGTATATTAATATTTATTCAATCATTTAAAAATCATTATCAAATTACTACCTAATTATAGATAATTAATATCAATGATCATTAAATTATTGATAATATAAATACTTAATGATTATATATTATAACATATATAATATTATATATTTATATATATAAATGGGGACCACGTTGGCCATATTAAATTTTCTAGGGCCCACCTTATAAGACTGAAGAGGTGAAATCAATTTCAGTAATCGTTTGATGGAAAGCCAAGGCGTCTGAAATATGATTATTTCAACAGGGAATCAAAAACAAAGCATTCTGGATGAGACATTTTACATTTTTCCTGCGGAGTCTTCCAAATCTACTCTGTGTCTGATGCTTGTAGCACAAGCCACCGTCACGGTTCCCATAGCCCCCTGAGGCCGGAGGCCGCCATATTGGACATGGAGGACTGATCCCACAGATCGCCTCTGGTTCCGCTGTGGCGTAAGAAAAGGAGAGAAGATGCAGGCGGGGCTGGTGGCTGTCTGAGAATCCAGAGGACAGAACAATGGAGGCTTGATGTGGAGCTGGGCAGTGGGTGTGAGAAGTGGGAGAAAGATTTGCCAGAAATTTTAGTAGCAGGGATTATAGAACTTGGCGTGGAGCGCTAGGCATGAGGAAAGGAGGAGAAACTGGAGGATATGTGAAGATTTCTAGCTCAGGTGTATTCATTACTGACTTGGAGCCACATAAGGCATAGCCGTTGAGGTTTTGTCGGCCATCACAAAGCCAAGAGGTGAAAATGTGTAGCGGAACACAAGGAGGGGGGCAAAGAGAGCAGGACCAGGAAAACATGTTTATATTTTTATCCCAAAGGCATATGCCATGCCACTTATGCCATGCATGCAGAAAGTGTATAGAGGGAACCATGCTGATGTCTATAATTTCCTTTGAGACACATTAAAAAAGATTAGATGAGGGGTGGATAGATAATGCGATAATACAAAAATAGATTTTTAAGGAAAGTGCGTATTTAGAATTTAGTTGGCGGGCCAAGGCTGTTTGCTGCAGCATTCCTTCTAGTTTTCGCCGGGTTGAAAATCTTCCTAATAAAATGTTAGCAGTGAAGGGGCACCTGGGTGGCTCAGTGGGTTAAAGCCTCTGCCTTCAGCTCAGGTCATGATCTCAGGGTCCTGGGATCGAGCCCTGCATCGGGCTCTCTGCTCAGCCTGCTTCCCCCCCCCCCAACCTGCCTCTCTGCCAGCTTGTGATCTCTCTCTCTCTCTTTGTCAAATAAATAAAATCTTAAAAAAAAATGTTCGCAGTCGAGGGGGAGAGTTTTAAGATCAGCGGTATCAAATGCTGTGAAAAGGAAGAATGGAGGTTTGGGCTGGAGGAATGTTTGTCTCACCAGGTAGGAAGGGATTGGTGACCCTGAGACCGGGTGGGTGGCTGTTGCAATGACAGATGACAGCCAGCATTGGGTTGATGGGTACATGGAAATGCATCGGAAGACACAAGGAAGGTAATGAACTTGGCCCCTGTGTCTGTCTCCCTCTTCTTGTCCGGACTGGAGTCAACCAATGGGGGTCTTCGTACAAGGCTTCCTGAGCATGATGGAGAGTCATCATGTAGATAAAACTGCCCTTTGTGAAAGGAGGGTTTAAAACATGCTTACTGGGCTTCCGTCTGGTGGTTATATTTGTACATCTTGCCTCCTGCGTGTGGCGACCTGATCATGAGTTTCTTTATCAGAGGGTCTTAGCTAGGACGTTTTTTTTGTTTTTGTTTTTAAATGGTTGCTTAAGGCTTTCAGCATTGATTATGGAACACAGCAGTGTCTGATATGCCTGTTTTCTTCAAAATCTTTGTAACTTTGTAACTTTCCAAGGCAGTGCTGCACCAGCCTATTCTAAACTCCATTGCAAGTGTGGAAGGGAAAATGAACTTGCTTTACGAGCCTTCATCTTTTGCACACTCCCTGGAAAGTTCCATGAGAGAACCAAGAAATTTAACTGCTTTGTGTTTCTTTGCTCTCTCATCAATGCTAATTTTTTTTTTTTAAGTTTCAACCACTGAATAGTCTTCCCCATCAATGACATCATCTCATGTCTTCACCGTGTGCACCAGGTAACAGCACCCCTGCTTCTGATCGTCTCCATGGTCACATGGTTCTTCTCTAAGCCAGGGTTTTCCAGGAAATTTCCTAAGACCCTCAATTTACTGCCCTTTCAGTTTCCCCCATAACGTTCTCCCCTCGATCTTGAGAAGCATGACCCCCTGTTTCTGGATACTGGGTGGCTACACTGTCTTCATAGGAATCTCAGTCATCTGGCTCTACCAAATTAACAAATGACGGGATCTCAAGAACTTGTCATCTTACGCACATGTTATCAAAGCCCGTGCCTGGTGTTACTCTATATGGCAATGCTAGTTTAAACCTAAGGTGCTCTGAAAGATAGATGGCATTTCAAATAGGGTCTCTTATGATAGATGATTGATTTCTCAGGGAGAGGAAACATGAAGATTACTAACCAAACGATACGATGTATGAACCACGCTCTGCAAATGTAAAAGATGATGGTTACGAAATGCAATGCGTGGAAATGCACTGGACATGAAAAGTCTCATTCTCCCTGCAGCCCCTTGATTGTGTAGCAAACTGAATCAGATGGATAGATTGTAGTTTAGCTCTATTTTAAAAAGCACGCTTATCCTTCATTCCGGCTCCTGGATAGCTCAGTGGGTTAAAGCCTCTGCCTTTGGCTCAGGTCATGATCTCAGGGTCCTGGGATCGAGCCCCGCATCAGGCTCTCTGCTCGGCAGGGAACCTGCTTCCCCCTCTCTCTCTGCCTGCCTCTCTGCCTACTTGTGATCTCTAAAATCTTTAAAAAAAAAAGCATGCTTACCCTTCATTTATAAAACAACAACAACAACAACAACAAAAAACCCCAAATAATAGTTCATTTAAAGGTTGGGTGGAAATCATCGCCCTTCGAAACAGGAAGCCCTTAAAAATTGAAAAGTAATTAGCTATGGAAGCAATTTCGATATATTGATTTGGACATCTGACTTATGTATGCGTGTCACCAGAATGTTGTAGAATATGCTAGCTCCAAGTTGAAGGCTTGGGCAAAATCATTTTCCTCCAAAACAGAAAGTTCTTTTTCTTCCTCCCCAAGGCCTCTAAAAATCTGAACTATTGAACTCAGAGTTGAGTAATGATGTCCGATACTTTGCCAAATGAGTCGCTTCCCTTTTTATAACATCCATCAGGAAAAAAAGGAAGTGTCTAGCTGGAAAACCTGTTTCCCAGGAAGGGCCTTTTTGGGGGTTTGCTAAAGTCAAGGTAATTTTAAACTCAGAGGAAAACTTGATACTGTTCTCAGGTGACATTTAGGAAGCGAAAAGGCTAGAGTTTCTGGGTTCTCTTCTGTAGGCACAGAGGAAGTAAGACCGGAGTTACAGGGAATTAGTGTCTTCTATAATCAGAAGAAAGCAATTTGCAGGATTTCGCAGCATGTGTTCATATAAAAATGGCAGAGATAAGAGATATTTCACATATTTGCGGTTTTTTAAAACACTACAACAAAACAAAAAATGTATTTTTAATTTAAAAAAATTTTTTTTTTTTTGCTTGCGAAAAATCTGAAATATTTAGGCTCAGAATGGCGTGACCGGACTTTACCCTTATTAGATTCAATTCCTGTTTGGAATTCATGGAGCGCTCCTAAATCTCGACGCTCTGGGATATGAGCTTATTTATTCTGATGCCCAAATAAATACCTCGTTACTAAGCAAAAAAAAGCATCCCATCATAAAATCTCATCATTAGCATTGGAAATGACCGTCGGGTCATCTAGTGCAATACTTATCTGATAGACCAAAATTTACTAAAAGAGCTTCAGAGCTGCTCTCATCATCAGTTTTGTTGTGCTGTTGAGATAGGGCTTCAAAACATGGATGAAACACAACTTACTTGAAGAGCAAAATATTTAGTCCGTCTCTTGCTGCTTTTGCACACGGGCTGCCAAGCTGATGCCCATCTGTTTATCCTTTGTTCGTGGGACTAAGTGTTTTGAGACAGTGTAGGGTGCGCCGACGACTTTACAAACAGGATTTTATTAGCTCATATTAAAGTTGATTTGGCTATTAGGATAATACAGTCAGCTCTGCCGTGAGGCTTGTTTTGAAAACAGGAACGTGTGCCAACGGAATGAATGTATTAGGAGCCCATTGTCCTATGGTGCCAGTCACGTTCGCTTATGCAGATTTCTGGGCACGAGAAGCGCCGGTTGAAGGCAGAGAACAGCACTCAGCTGAAGCCAGCCGTGCAAGGGACGGGCGTGCCCGCGTGCACGCACACGAGCCTCAGCTCTCCGGCAGCTACCACTATTCACCGCCCCCCCCCACCCGAGTCACACCCACCCCTGCCTGGTGTGCTAGCAGAACACTCTCCCGCTAGCATGTCTGCTAGCCCGTCACCGTGACCTTGCTAGATGCAATGCTTCCGTGCCCACTGCCGCAAGCAAACTTGAGGGCTTCATCAAGGTCAAGCGTCCTATTTATTGGAGGACGTATGAATTTCTTAACCGTGCAAGTGTGTAAAACTGCACTACCATTATTACTAGGTTCGTATCTTTTTAAAAACACTGCACGGATAAAGTTGAGAGCATACCTTACCTCCGTTATCCCCACGAGCCCTGTGGTTTTTACTGCGTGATTTTATATAGTGCGTTGATTGTAGGAATGCATCTGTTGGAGTTAACAGCGCCCCTGACGGTGTGGGCTCTCACCCATTGCAGAAAATGTAGCAAGGGCAATAAAGACTGTCCTTGTAACCAGTCTGAAGCGTTGAATCCCAGACATCTTATTCTTCACGTAGTTTTAAAAAATTGTTTACATAATTTGGTTCAGGGCGTACGTATAATTTCCTATGATTTTATCATTTAGGAGTACAGTACAAAAAAAGGAGTACGATATAAATATTTTCTTTTTTAAAAAAGGTTTTACTTATTTAGGGGAGCGCAAGCTCTGCGGGGAGGGGCAGAGGGAGAAGCAGATGCCCTGCTGAGCAAGGAGCCCCATGCGGGGTTCGATCCCAGGACCCTGACATCATAGCCTGAGCCGAAGGCAGATGCTTAACCCACTGAGCCACCCAGATGTCCCTAAACATTTTCTAAGTATATTATTACTCCTCTTAGAAATACCACAATGACTTCTAAATCCCCCTTTAAGAACATATAGGGTGCCTTGCTCTGGATTTCAGCTCAGGTCATGATCTCAGGGTCCTGGGGTTGAGCCCCACCTCTGGTTCCATGCCCAGTGTGAAGTCTGCTTGGGATTCTCTCTTTCCCTCTCCCTCTGCCTGTATCCATGCTTGTGCTCTCTCTCTCTAAAATAATAAAAAAAACCCCATATCATTTTGTCATTTAGCCTTCAGGTACTTTTTAATTTGGGGCTACTTTAAATAGCACTCTGATGGATACCTTTGTTTACAATGCTATTTGTTACATTGGGTACAAGTTGTTTAGAACGAACTCCCAGAAATAGGATCAAAAGGTCAAAGGCTGTGGATGTTTGATACATTTTGCTAAATTGACTTCCAAAGTGATTGTTTGAACAGATCCTCCCGACAGTATTGAATAGGTAGAATGTGGTAAAGTTCCTATGTGTCCTCCATTCTCAAAGGACAGAGAGAAAAATTTCATTTAAATGGAAAAAGGTGTTATACAAATGTCTTCATTTATTTTTATAAAAAGAGACACAGTGCTGGGCTTGTGGATATTTTATTTTATTTATTTTATTTTTTTAAGACTTTATTTATTTATTTATTTGACAGAGATTGAGATTACAAGTAGGCAAAGAGGCAGGGAGAAGCAGGCTCCCCACTGAGCAGAGAGCCGGATGCGGGGCTCAATCCCAGGACCCTGAGATCATGACCTGAGCCGGAGGCAGAGGCTTTAACCCACTGAGGCACCCAGGCACCCTGACCAGTGTTTCCTAAAATAGAAGAAAGAATACTATTAAGAGTTGGAGAGATAGATAGGGATCTTCCAGCGTAGTCAAATCTGTGACCTACCACAGCCCCAGCTGATAACTCACCTGCCCTCTCAAAAGATACCCTGAGCCAGAATTACCCAGATAAGCTGCCCCAGGACCCCTGACCTTCAGAAAAACCGCATGAGGTAATCAATGCCTGTTAATTCCGAGTCTCTAAGTTCTGGAGTCTTTCGTTATGTGGAGGTTCCTAACAACTCCCCCCCCCCCCCCAGCACCATTTGTGAAGCCAGGATTTCTCAAATCTAAGCAGGCATCAGAATTACCTAGAGAGCACATTAAAGCACAGATTCCTTTGCTGAAAGAAATTGAAGAAGACACAAAGAAGTGGAAAGGTAGTCTATGTTCATGGATTCGAAGAATTGATATTGTTAAAATGTCTGTATTACCCAAAGCAATCTACAGATTCAGTGCAGCCCGTATCACATATCAATGGCATTTTTCACAGGCATAGAAGAAACTGTTCTAAAATTCGTATGTAACCATAAAAGACCCTGAACAGCAAAAGCCATCTTGAGAAAGAAGACCAAAGCCGGAAGGTTTCCATCTCTGTCTTTACCAATACAGTCTCTCTCCTTTCTTACCTTTTATTGGCAGGATCCTTGCTAATCCTTGGTACGGTCTTGCGTCATCTGGGAGTCATGTAGACAAATGCAGAAGGAGCTAAAATCTCTGAATGACCCATTGCATAGACTGTCAACTGCATGGGAGGGAGTTGAAGGTTAGGAAAGGGTTTCCAGGGCACTTGGGTGGCTCAGTCGGTTAATTGTCCACACTCTTGATTTCGGCTTAAGTCATGATCTCAGGGTTGTAAGATCGAACCCCTGCGTCAGCGGGGAGTCTGCTTGAGATTCTCTCCCCTTCCCTCTGCCCCTCTCCCCTAACTCATGCACGCTCTCTCTCCAAAAAAAAAAAAAAAAAAAGATTTTTTCCACTTTTTTCTCTGACACAGTCACCGTAATTAGGAGACAGAGAGAGAGCAAGAACTCCCTGACTGGACTAGGAATCCACTGGGTGCGAACTCCTTTATGCATCTGGGTGGTCTGGCTCCTTCTTGAGGGCACACCCTCGCCTTTATCTGAGTCATGCATTCTGCTTACCTTGTCTTGCGAGTTTAGCAAAGGATGAAATCAGAACAGGGGTCTGGGAATTTCATTCCCTTCCAACCTGAAGCACCATTACTCAACTTTTTGAGCCTCCAAAAGATACCTTCTCCCCCACCCCCCACCGAGCACAGGAGCTTGCAATTTGGTGGGGGGATTTGGGAAAGAGTCGCCACATAGGGTAGCGTGTGTAAGTCAGGGGGAGCAGATGGCAAATAGAGAATTTCAGAGCTGAGAGCAGGAGAGATCCCTGTGTGGCGGGGCATTGACGTAGAGCCACCTGAATGAGATGAGATCATTGAAAATGGGTAGAAAGTAGATAAGCAAGGAGACTTCGGGAAGAATTCCAGCATGGGAGAGGGAGGTACACGTGGGTGTCGTTGCAGAGAGGAGGCAAGAGGATTCATTTAACCGGATGGCTGTTTTGTTTATGAAGAGCATTATGAGATAAGACGAGAAAGGCAAAAATTAGAACCTCATGGTGGGGGATCTGGAACGTCCATTGAAAAGGTCTGAAGTTCTTTTCTACGGAAATAGGGAAAGCTTCAGAGCAGGATAATGATATCTGCCCTTAAATACCTTAGGAAGATTGATGGGGCCGTGAAGTGTGGACTGAGTTCATCGAGAGGGTGTTGGCCATGGGGTAGATAGAGCTTGCACCAAGGAACCACTTCTGTCATCGGGGCTAGAGCTAGTGAAGTGACCCGAGGTAGGATAACTATTGCCTGCAAGAGGGCACATCATCCCATTTCGGTGTCTAATTGGTTTGGGAGAATCACAAGGAATTAAAAGCAACTCTTTTAATTTCAAATTTTCATCCTAGTGGTATGGCAGTGGGTGAGGACAAGTGAGCACGGATAAAGAGTCGGCATTGTAGATGCACCGAGAGGTCTGGGGGTGAGTTCCGGGTGGAGCCTTCATCAACAGAGGGGTCACGCTGCAATGCAGACCTGGAGAGATCGGTCGGAAGTCAGAGGACAAGTCAGGCATGGATCGCACTATATAAGAGAGGGCCAGCAGGATGCCTTGTAAGAAGTCTTAGCAGGGCCATTGGGCTCAGGAAGGATTCTTTAAAATGCATCCAGAGAGGTCAGAGGAGATGGAGGCTTAGTGGAATGCCAGGGAGGATGGTGTTCATCTTAAATGCAGGCAGGCGGGAGCTAAGAGAACCAAGAACGATAAAGATCGAATGGGTCTTGCAATTAGATGGTCAGGGTGAGCAATCCGATGGGCATTCGGTATTTTGACGGAAATCCAAATGTAAGAGGAAAACCTTTAATGGAGCGGGTGGTACTCTTTCCCCGGGACCTCCTGAACTCCAGAACCACACATCAAAATCCCGTCCTACCCGCTGGTATCGGGCTATTAAATAGGCACAGTCTTATGAAGAGGGTCATCTCTGTTCTGCAATTCAATACATAACCTTTTAAGTTACTCTTTTCACGTCCCCTATAGCCTTAACAGGGCGGTGAGTTCCTCGAGTCTGTGTTTTGCTCAATTTTTTTTTTTTTTAAATAATGTTTCCTGTGGTTTCTGGCCCAGTGCCTCACACCTGGTAGGAAATCAGAAAGTAGCCGTGGAATTCCCCGTCTCCCTTATTGCTGCAAAATAAGAAGAGCTCGGGTCTGAAGATCAAGCAGGTGAAGTGACTTTAGCAGATGAAGATGACCTTAGTCACCGCTGGGCAGTCTGGACCTCTCTAGGGAGCCCAGCCTTTACGAACAGAAGCCAGAGGTTCGGTAATAGCCCCGTATCAGCCGTAGAATCGAACTCACCGGGGCAGCTCTCCCATCCGTATGGTTGGCTCGTGCGTTGTCCTCAGCGTCCTCACTTGTTTTAAACCTCCACCTAACGTTTCCGAACACCTTCGTTTTCCAGTTCCTTTCGGATTAAAGGCCCACAAGAAGGAGGTCCACGTGCTTATCCCTCAGGAAGGAAAGTGGACAGGCCATCCGTGTTCTGCTCATGAACTGACTTTGCCTTGTGCGATGGGTGGATTTGGGCCAAGTGCGTTCCCCTCTTTAGGGCTCACTTTGGTCCTCCCCAAAAAGGGTTTGGCTTGGGACCCTATTTGATCATCTGTAGGGACATGGTCCCAAGAAACTCAGAGAAGTCAAAAGGACATGGGGAGAGGGCGAGGAGAACAAAGCTGAAGAGACGTGTAAAAAAGAAAAGAAAAAAGTCTACCCAGCAGCATTTGGTTACTTAGGAAAGCATTTCCTGGGGAGCTCACTCTCTCTTGTCTTCTTTTTTTAAACAGCATTTTCGTATGAAAAATTGCAATATGTAGCAAAGCTGAAAGAGTTTTACGGTTTTTATGCCCACCAGAAGCCCTCCTTCTTAGCCACCCCTGTCTTGAGAGAAAGGACTTCGCCATGGCTCGTTTCTGAACTCCCCACTCCACCAGTCTACCTCCAACCCGTTCGTGTACCTACTCATCGCCTAGATTGTCCTTAATGTTTTACTCTACTTGTTTTATCACTTCTCTTTCCATCTATTTATCCTCTATCCAGTGGGAATTCTCTTCCGTTTTCATGATCCCTCAGGGCATCGGAATCCTCAGGGCCACGGGAAGGTTAGGGAAATTTGCCAGTTAACCTCTGAGGCAAACTGGAGTTGGCAGATGGGTCACCAGCGCCATCTTGGATGTCCTCCGAGGGAGATTTCCTTTGTGCAATCTTTGGAGGACAGCGTTTGCTAGAGTAGTGCATCAACTGTGTAATATAAAGTATGAAAGAAAAGACACTGCGTTTTTTATACTTTGTCATTTTAATTGAGTGAAGCAGCCGCCACCAGAGATAATACTTATTCTGGTATTGCTGTTACACAGAGTATTGGGGTGAATTTTTTTCTTCTCACGATTGCCCAGCTCACAAGAACATTGGCTTAATTGCTTCTGGACAGACACATGCTAATTAGACTCATAATCAACACTTCTCAAAGTCACCCCCTCCCTGTCCCTCCTTTCTCCCCTTAGTTGTGGTGGTGGCTCTTCTCTCACAACCCATGAGTTTGTGTGGGCTGAAGTAATAAATGTGAGCTCCCTGGGCTTGCAGTTGGCCAAGAAGAGCTTTAATAACAAAGGGACACCTCCTGTCTCTCTCTGATGCTCAGCGAAGAGGGGCAAATGCCCGCATCCCCGTTTCCTTTTCTGTAAACTACGGCCAAGAATTTTTACCTTGTTCTACTTTGAGGATTGTGTTGTGATTGAAGAAAGAAAAGAAGGAAGGGATGGGAGGTAGGGAGAGGAAGTTTCGGAACCCCAAACTCCTGTAAATACATGAAAAACTGTATTGAAATAAAAATTATAAAGCACAAAAGTAACTGAAATACATTAAGAAACTAGTGAGCTAGAATTAATGGGTGAGTGATTATTTCCTCTTCTTGTTTCCAAAATTACTTGTTTCCAAAATTACCTTTATCATTAAAAAAAGATGGTGCGTTAGGACTAGGCATATGTTCTTATCATTTCAGGACAAAAAGCAAGAAATGATCTCTATAGTAGATAGTTGAGGAAGAAAATGACCAGTCATTTGGGAGAGAAATTGAAATATTATAGAGATGAACCTTCTTTGCCTAAAAGGAGCAGTGACTGCTGATTTATGCCTTCCATATCCTAAGAACATTCCTTCACTTTGCACCCCTGCAAAGGGGAAAGAGCTGGAATCTCTCAGATGTGTTGAAAATATTTGAATGTCAAAACTTCTAGCAGATTTTATCACTTTTGAGCTATAAGAAGACTTTTGTGAGGTGAGGTTAACCGTTGGGTAAGGGGCTAACTGCTGTCTTCTGCCCTGAGCTCCTTTCCAAGCAGGATTAGTGGTGACTCCCAGAATAGAATTTCCAGTCTACCCATGTAGGACACAGTTTATGTGAGCAGGAAGGTGGGAGGAGTGTGGAATGGCTAAAGATCCAGTTTAGATTTCTAGAACACGCAATGCAAAAACCAGGGAGGTCACAAGGGAGGAGTCATTGAGATTCTTTGAGTGTGTACCATTCAGAAGTTCCATTTTTACCTTTCCCCCCCCACTCCCATTTCCAAGGGATTGAATTTCCATCCGAATTTTACTTTCGGTCTTGTCTTCTGCATTAAAGTTTTAGAAGCTGAGAGCTGTGCAAAACGAATGTCTTGAAAATCATGAAGGGTTATGGAGGGAACTAGAAATTGCCGGAGCGGGCAGGGCACAGCTTGAGAACACGAGCAGTGAATCACCTGACTCATTCCTGTATCATCTCAGAATATCAGGCTTTGCGCACAGAGTTGCTAGACGCTTAGCCTCTCTGCTCCTGAGATGCGAGACAAATATAATGTCATCATTGAAACCTTTGACCCTCTCAGAAACACTTCCGGTGATGAGATGGACAGAGCGGAGGAAAGATGTGGTCTACTTCCTGCCTCCCTCTGACTATTAACAATAAACGCATAGGAATGTTGCGTAAAATACAACAACAACCACAATAAAAACAAGGACACCCAAAGTTTAAAGAAAGGGAATTCTTCCAGAACAGTAAGGAGAGCCCGGGGCTGCGGGAACTCACAGAGGATAAGCAGGAGAAAGGACGTGCAGGCAGAAGGCTGGGGTTCTGAGATTTGACCTGGGTTTGCCAGGAGATACAAATTTTGTCCTCCCCCACATAAAACCAAATGCTTTGAGACGCTCCGTGCTCTTTGACCCCATGGCTCGCCTCCCAGCTCAGGCAAAAGTCCTGATGAAGCTTTCCCTCTCTATAGGATTTTGGACAAAAGAAAAAAAATATTCACCCGCAAGGAATTAAAACCGCAGGTAATAAGACTTGTATATTTGCATGTGGTCTGAGTTTATACATCCTGTAAGGGGGGAGAACCACAAGCTGAGAAATCTACTTCAGAACGGGACTCAGGACCATGGAAACACCCCCCCACCCCGACACACACACACACACACACACACACACACACACACACACACACTGTCCCCATATCTGTGGCAGGAAAAGAACTGAAACTCCTTTGGATGATTTTCATAACTTGGTTCCCCTGGTTTCATAACTTCCTCCAGACGAACAATCATGATTGAGGATGAGAGCACCATTAGCAATTTCAGGCTCTTGAGGAAAGATATCAACCATGAGGGAGAGTCTGTAGCCCTAACAAATAATCTGGAGCTCCCGGGTGGCCCAGTCGGTTGGGCGTCTGCCTTTGACTCAGGTCATGATCCCAGAGTCCTGGGATCAAGTTCCCCACTGGGCTCCCCACTCAGCGGGGAGTCTGCATCTCCCTCTGCTCATCTCCCTTGCTCATGCATGCACATGCTCTCTCAAAAAATAAATAAAATCTTTAAGAAATCCAAAACACTAAAAGATACAAATAAACTTGTTTCAAATTATTCAAGAAATAAAATATAAAAGCCATAATGAAAAAGCTGACAGCACAAAGAAGACTGGAAAAAGAACCAGAGAGAATATGAAATAAAAAGTAGACATGAAATTAACAACTCAATGGATAAGAGAAACTGGAGATTAAAAGAGCAGAAAAACACAGTAATAGTAAAAGGTCAATCTGCTCAGTTTTCCAAACAGGAGAGCCAGACAGCTGAAAAATAAGAATAACGGAAAGATTTGATAAAATTATTAAAAAGATAAGGAGATAGGAACTAAAAACGGGCAGTTTAGAGCCACGAAGAATAAGCTACATAAGACTAAGATCCATTTAATAAGATTTCCAAAGAATGGAACCCAGAGAATGTGGACAGAGCATAACTACACATGGCCATTGACTGAGACCACTACTAGATGACATACTTTAGCAAGAAAAACTTGTATCTGGAAGGGAAATGTGGTGTCTATGATAGCAATGTTAAGGCAAGAAATTGTTAAATGTGGTAGTACATCTAAATGAGCCATGAGTATAAAATTAACAAACGGAATACCTTGTTTGGATTATTAGTGAGAATGAAAGAAAGGTGAAGTGAGGGTCAGCATCGAGACATTTTAAAGTCTTTGTGTTTATTGCAAGAAGGATAGCAATATTAGCTTTTTGATTTTCTTTTTTTTTTAAGATTTTATTTATTTGATAGAGAAAGAGAGATCACAAGTAGGTAGAGAGGCAGGCAGAGAGAGAGGGGGAAGCAGGCTCCCCACTGAGCAGAGAGCCCGATGCGGGGCTTGATCCCAGGATCCTGAGATCATGACCTGAGCCCAAGGCAGAGGCTTTAACCCACTGAGCCACCCAGGCACCCCTTTTTGATTTTAAGTCCGTCATCATACACAACATTTCGTGTAACCATTAAAAGAATCAAAGAATTGCAAGCTGGAGAGACAATAGAACAAAATACAAATAAACTTGATCGTTCCAATAGAAGTTAAGGAAAGAGCAAAGAAACAGACGTGGGAAATAGAAAGTATCAAAGAAGATGGTAGAAAACCAGTGCAGATTTATAACTTATCAAAATAAATGTAAATGGGTTAAACCCAAGCACTGAAAGATTCGCAGATTGGGTGATTTCCTTAGAAAAACAGGTCGCGGGCGCCTGGGTGGCTCAGTTGGTTGAGCAACTGCCTTCGGCTCAGGTCATGATCCCAGAGTCCTGGGATCGAGTCCCACGTCGGGCTCCCAGCTCCACGGGGAGTCTGCTTCTCCCTCTGACCTTCTCTTCTCTCATGCTCTCTCTCACTGTCTCTATCTCAAATAAAAAATAAATTTAAAAAAATCTAAATAAAAAAAAAAGAAAGAAAAACAGGTCGCTGTCGAAAAGAACCTTTGGAGTAGATCCTTACTCCCTTCAAACTTTGGCAGCGCCTCCCACTTCTTGTGTTTTCCACACTGAGGGATGAAAATACATGTTGTGCACAGGCGTAATAAAATCAGCATATAGAAAAAAAAACGGCATTAACACATGTCCTGAGGTGTTGCTGATGGAAGAACAGCTTTTCTTGGATTAACATTAAGAACTTCCTAAAACCGACTGCAAACTCTTAAGCTTCCTACCAGAGAAATGGTAAGGCAGCTTTTTGATTAATGGGATGGGTCCAAAAGTTTCTTTGCATCAAAGACGATTGAGCCATTCCTTCAACGAAAATTCAGAAAGACTATAACTGTGGTTCCAGCACTGGTAGTTGCCATGTTGTCATTTTTGCACTGCCCTCTGACGGTTCATTAAGAGCGTTTAAAAAGTTCACAAACATAGACTCCGGAAAGGAGGGAGCTCCAGCCATGTTCTCCAGGGACAAAAGTCCACAGCCAGAAAGAGAAGGAGGGAACAGTGGTCTTCAGCGTCCCGGACATATGTCTCGAGGGAAGGACATTTCCTCATGCTCTGCCAGGCTAAAAAAAACCCCCTTCTGCACTCCACTTACTGATTCCTAGAGGCAGAGAGCATCAGAGCTGGAAAGAACTTTCTGAACTTCCAACCCATCAAGCTGCTGTTGAGATGAAGAAAACTCTATGTTCTCCCACCCCCGAATGGAATCGGCAGAAATAGTTGGACATCTCTGACCTGTTCTTCGTTTGCCTGGATTCCTACTATGAGATGACCTACAAAAAAATCCTACTCAGCTGCCCTGCCTCCAGCTGACCTAAGGTCCTCTAAGGACGCATAGGGATGGAGTGAATCGTGACATTGGTACGGACCCTCACACAGACCCTTCAGGTTCCCGAAAGAGCAGAGAATTTGCTTCAGGGCCCCTGCCACCCTAAAAACGATGGTGTCTCTAGCTTGCCCCAGCGTTCCCGTGGCATGTTTGCGAGGTCCATAAACTGCCTGCCTTCCTTTCCAAATGGGATCCGCGCATCCGTGGAGGAAGCGGGGTCTGGAAGGCTGGGGAATGGGTTCCCTTCCCCCACACTTACCTTCCCTCTGCAGCTCGCCCAGAACACGTACGTGTTTTCCCACTTTCAGCTCATGCCCCACAGTCAGTGGGATCTTGTCGAGGGCCCTTTCATGTCTGACTCGACTCCTGTCCCCCAACTAAGTGAGCAAACCTTAGCTGGCTGACTTAGCTTTTCAGGCTCTGTATCTGCTCCTGATACACAATCTCCTTGTAAAAAGAAGCTGAGGCCTTCCAGGCCACTGACGGTCGACAAAAATCATCTTTTTTATGAACTCAAACGCTCTCCTATCGTAGTAAATATAAGATGGTTTACGGTCGCGGGGTCCACTGACGGGCTTCATAAACCCTGCCTCCTAGAGCCCAGCTGGGTGCCTTGATATTTGACTCTTTGGATGGAGTTTGGCCTGGTGGAAATGTTTGCCAGCAATTTCCATCAATGTAGGAAAACAGGACTTACAGCCCATAAATTCTCTGCCTGGCTGGGGGTTGGGGTGGGATCGGGTAGGTACGGTGGGGCCCGGGGCGGGGAAGGGCCTGAAGACAGAGGACGTTCCAAGGACTGCCATCAGGATAATGTTTCTTCGGTTTTTGAATCCATCTTTCAGGCTGGACATTTTTATAGGGCCATTCAATCCCAGGATGTAAGGGAGATCAGAGGGGGCGGGCGGGGGCCGCAATGTCAGGAATCGGATAGGGTTACTGTCCTGGCCCCTGCTGTTTCTCTGTGTGTGCCCGGGGCTGCCACACTGGGGACAGGATGGGAGGTGCTCCCAGAGTGGCCTGGGGGGTGTCCCCACCTCTTGCTGCTTGAGGCCACGCCAGGCTCTGACTCATCTCCTGGCCTGTCGTCGGAGCCCAGGAAACTCTCGCACGGTGCCAGGCTCCCTTTCCCTGGAGACGGAACCAAAGTTACCACTCGCCCGTTCCAAAGAAGACAGTGTGGCCATGGGGATGGGCAGAAGGGAAAGAAGGGACAGAGTCACATCTGTCCTGTGTTGTCATTTTTGGGTATTTGAAACAGCACAAACACGGGTCTTTGTTGGGGGATCCAACTGTCTGTAAGGGACACTTGGGCACCTTTGTTAGCTACCGATTTCTGCTGCGGCTGAACTTCTCAACCCAGGCACCACCCATCACGGCCAACGACTTCTCTGAGGAAGCTGCCTTTCGTTCCCCCACTGCCCAGCACACAGCATCCTCAATGGGCTCTTGGTTCCTCCTGTTCCCCAGCCCTGAGATCTGGGCATTCGTGCCGGCAGAATGCGCAGCCCTTTGGGGTGCTCCCGTGCACAAAAGGGCTGCCATCCACCGCCACGTCCATCCTGCTAGAATTCCCCAGTGTCTCCAGCCTGT
>CM052804.1:46226890-46255546 GCA_028533885.1 Nasua narica
GCGGGCGTCCCTGTGCTGGATGCTTAGTAGAATTCCCCTGGGCGCCTGTCAATACTGATGTCCTGGCCGGGGACTCCTATTAACTGGCCAGAGATGCGCTCTAAGGAGGCTGTGTGTCATTTACAAGGTCCGGAGACAGCTCCCATGTGCACGATGGATGGGCAGGCACCTCTGTGTAGATGAGTTATGAACCGAAATAGGGACCTGGCAGCAGTTTACTCCGGGTCTCTTAACGGCTGTTACGCCCCCACCCCCCCAGAGGTTGTGTGTGTTCAGGTTTGGGGCTCTGCCGGATGGTATTGCTGGGATTTCAGTCCAGATTTCACCAGTCCGTCACAGCCAGTGAACTTGAGGAATGCCACCTTAATTTCCCAAACGTCGGTGTCTCGGTCTTGAAAAGAAGAAAAAAAAAATTTACAAAGTTGTCCCGAAGCGCGTGAGTGCGTTGGAAGTCAGGGTCTTCCCTGGGACTTGTGCTGTGGTTGGACTTTGAGGAAAATAGAATTATAACATTTAACTGCTTACAGGTTTTTCTCCTTGGTATGGAGCTACCTGGTTTTGCCCCGAAAGAGATCAGCTAACCTTTCGTGGGCAGAATACACAAGTGTATCCAGACTACTGAAAACCCTACATATATATATATATATATATATATATATATATATATATATATATATGTATTAGTTGTAAATATCAATATGTATGTATGTAGTGTTTATTTTATTGGTATGTTCAGTTAGCCAACACATAGGACATCGTTAGTTTTTGACGTAGCGTTCAACGATTCATTATTTGTGTATAACACCCAGTGCTCGTCACAACACGTGTCCCCCTTGATGCCCATCACCTGGTTACCCTAGATTCTACACCAAAAAAAATAACCAAAAAATAAAAAAAAGGTTAAAAAATTAAAAAATAACTAAAAAATAAAAAATTGTCTTGATGTTAAATATCCAGAGTAGGATCATGGTGTGGTTATGTGGGAGAATGTTTTCGTTCTTAAGAGATACACTCAGGGGCACCTCATGGGTGGCTCAGGGGGACGCAGTGGGTTAAAGCCTCTGCCTTCGGCTCAGGTCATGATCTCAGGGTCTTGGGATCGAGTCCCGCGCTCGGGCTCCCTGCTCGGTGGGGAGTCTGCTTCTCCCTCTGCCTGCCGCTTCTCTTGCTTGTGCTCTCTCTCTCAAATAAATAAATAAAATCTTTTAAAAGAAGATGCACTCAGAAGTATCTAGGGGGCGCCTGGATGGCTCAGTCGGTTAAGCATCCGACTTTGATCTCAGCTCAGGTCTCAGTCTCAGGGTTGTGAGTTCAAGCCTTGCATTAGACTTAAAAAAAAAAAAAATATCAAGGGGGTCGACGTCAGCATGCCTGCACGAACTCTATTATGGTTCCACAAAAGGATAGCTCTGTTCTCCACACAACCAGAGGCAAGCGTGGCAAAACCAACAAACAACGATTGGCGATCCTGGGTGAACAGTGTACAGATACTCAACGCTTACGACGCTCCTGTAATTTTGAAATTTTTCCAAACAAAAATGTGGGGAACCGAAGGGCTGATAAAAAGAAGTCGGTGGTCCCAATTCTAAAGTAACTCTTAGAGGGGTAACTGGGTGGCTCAGTGGGTCCAGTGTCCCAACTCTTGATTTCAGCTCAGGTCACGATCTCAGGGTCCTGGGATCGAGTCCCGTGTCGGACTCCGTGCTCAGCAGGGAGTCTGCTTCTCTCCCTCTCCCTCTGCCCCTCCCCCTGTTCACTCACTCTCTCGCTCTAAAAATAAATAATTAAAACCTTAAGAAAAGACCATTAGTCTTAGTGGAATATAGCTTTCCTGAGTTGTTGATACTTTCTCCAGAAATTCTGGGGAAGTCGGATTCCCAGCTTCACAGCACTTAGGTTGTGACAAAGATGCCTCAGACCATTTACTGTGTCTTCCTTTCAGATAACTTATAGGATCCTGTCTTTATTCTTAAAATTCAAAACATTCACCAGGACGCACCGCGTGATTATCTTTTTTCCATAAGTGTGCCTGGTCCATGGCAAATTTCCTCCTCTCTGAGATTCCAGATTGTGCGAGCTTTTTCCAGAACATGCGTTTGACCTCTGGCCATCACCTTTTCAACTTGTTTGGTCTCTTTTAATGACTAATACATCATTATTTAATAATAATAATAATAAATCACCTATCCCCTTTTCTTTCTCTTTCTCCCTTCCTTTCTTTCTCTTTCTTTCTTTTTTTAAGATTTTATGTATTTATTTGAGAGAGACAGAGCGAGCGAGAGAGAGTAAGAGCAGGAGGGGGAGGGGCACAGGAAAAAGGAGAAGCAGGCTTCCCCGATGAGCAAGGAGCCCAACATGGGGCTCCATCCCAGGACCCTGGGATCATGACCCAGGTTGACGGCAGATACTTAACCGACTGAGCCCCCCAGTTGCCCCTCACCTATCGCCTTTGAATTCCTGTCTTTAGCCTGTATTTAGTCTGAACATTTTGCATTTCCTCTCTGCTCTTATAAAGTTCCTCCTCCATAGGAGCGTGTTAGGCACCTATCACTTAAAACTCAATTCGGGTTTTGTTGGTTTCCTGTACATTTTTTTTTTTTTTGCCCTCTCCAAAATGTACCTTTGTTGTCTTCTTTCTATTTAAGGCTTTGTTCCTTTCCTTTAATTGTGTGGCTTCTCTTACTAGAGCTCATGTCGGTGGTTATCTGTTTGACTCATACTCGACGGCTGAGCCTTTAATTTGCCCAAAAGACAGGGTGCGTGATTCACTTCAGATAAACAGGAGGTCCCGTTAATGGAAAACATTCTCATCCGGTGATTCAGCAGCTGCGAGGAGGGGAAAAGAGCACCCACCGGGGAACACGTTTCTGGGCTGTCCCTCTGACCCCTGGTCGTTTTTGTGACTCCGCTGGACAAGGTGGCTGCTTTGTGCATGGGCTTCTGCTCACTGCGAGTTTGTAGGTTTTGTTTGATTCGCTTGACTGAGCCCTGTCCCTGGGTATACAGTGCCCACTGCCACCTTTAATTCCGGGACCGTTGCTGGGGTCCTGAGGGTTTTCTGCTGGGGGCAAACACCCATCCATACCATTGATTTTCTGAGCGTTTGCTAGTTTGTTTGTTTTAGGACTTCTCCCTGCTTTCTAGCCCTCCCTACATTGAGGGGGATTCCAGATTCCCAACACTACTGTTTTAGGGAAGGTATGAGGTACCATAACCCCACGACCAACTCTTGGCTTGAACCCATCCATAGAAGGACCTGGACGCTGTGGCTTTCTGTGTGGAGGGCGGTTTCCCACATTTTGACCTTTCTTTGGCCATTTTGCCTAGAATGGATGAAGGATGCGAGAAGGAGGCGTTTTCACGGAGCCAGAGGTATCTTTTACTTTGGTGGCTCGTTCCTGTGCATTAATACTTAGAAAAACTTCTCCAGGAATGCCGGCACCCTCCTGTCTGTTTTCAAGTTCTTGTGTATGGACATAATACATTGTATACACATTTAACTCTTCACACACCCCGAACTTACTTAACTTCCCTGCCTGGTTGCAGGTGCGGATGGAACTTTGTTTCTTATTTCGAAGTTTCGGGGTCATCCCAGCACGTTGGGTTGAATAGAAATATTTTCATTTTCATTATTTCGCTAAGAAGTGCCACATTTGGGGCACCTGGGTGACTCAGGGGATTTTAAGCGTCTGCCTTCTGCTCGGGTCATGATCGCAGGGTCCTGCGATCGAGCCCCGCATTGGGCTTCTTGCTCAGTGGGGAGCCTGCTTCTCCCTCTCTCTCTGCCTCTGCCCCTCCCCCTGCTTGTGCTCACGCTCTGTCAAAATAAACAATAGAATCTTTTTTTTAGAAGAGTACCATGTTTCTGTCGTAGGAGATTCATGCCTGATTTGGGTGTTAGGTCCCCATCCCGCAGGTCCGGAAAGTTCTTAGAGACTTAAACTCATACCTGAGACTCTCTCTAAGGTCTGGAGTGCTGGGAGGGGAGGGGCATCCCCTCGGAGGTGCCCTGCGGGAAGCCCCTTTAACATGTTACCCCTTTAAATAAGGGAGGGTAATGCTTCTCCATCTGGCTGTTCTCATCCCCACATTGCAGGAAGCCTGCAGTGGATTTGGAAGAGCTGGGGAAGGCTTCCGGGAGTGGAATCGGGGATGGGGAGCTCCAGGCAGATACAGGGTGTGAGGGTTCAGTCTGCGCTCAGGGAACCATAGGTGTCCTAGATCAGCAGAAATGTGGGTCGCAAGCTGGGAGGGGTGCGAGATAAAGCTAGAGAGGGGTAGGCAGTCTGGGACTCCGCTGGGGATGACGGTGAATTCCAGACTGAGATGTTCCATCATGGTCTGCTCATCGCCAAATGATTTGGGGTAACACCCTCCTCAGGGGGATTAAGGAAGACAACTTGGACAGAACCCAGATGCAGGACGGAATGGAAAGGGGGGACGGTGTGCCTGCAGGGAAGTCACTCAGGAGAAGATTGTCATAGTTTCGTTTCCGTAATAAGGCGGTCCTGGAGTTGGATGGCCGCGAGGGAGGGAGAACCTCAGGGATGGCATCTTTTCCCACGCTGGCAGGTTTTGAAAATCTGGATGAACTTCTCCCCCTTCTTGCTTGAAAACCAGAACCCCGGATCTCTTCGAAGGAAGCCTGTCTGAACGTGCTTCTACCTAGACTGGCGTCATCGGTTTTGATGGTGGGGGGCCACTCACTGATCCCTGAGCCTCCCTCCGTCAGGGACCACACCCCTGTGACATCATTGCCACGCCTCGAGGGATGGCAGGTCTGGGGGTGGTGGTGGCGTCTGGGACAACTCAGTGGCTTCGCCGTGTCCCTTGTGATCACTTGTCTTCCTCATTTTTATTTTTAATAAACCTGATGCATTTTTCACATTGCTCATTTGCTACTAAAATTGGAACCAGTAGAGCAATAACTGGCAATTACCTCTTCGACTGCTGTCAATTTCCCCGCTGTTCGTCGGCCATCAGTGGAAGGCTCGGGGCTGGGCAGATTGCTGTCCTGCTCGGAGCGCAGGCTAGCCACTCAATAGAAATGCCCAGAAACAAAAGCAAAACAAACAACTCCCTGCCCCCCCCCAAATAAACCTACGATCGGATGCATAAGATGTCTTATTTATGAGGCAGGAAATCCCCAACTCTGGTTAATTCCTCAGGAATGTTGTTTTTCCTTTTGAACCTCTGATTTTCCTTGCAGTGTCCAGCACCCCCCCATCCTTGTGGGAGATCATGTCTGCGACATCGTGCGTGGATCTTGGGGGCCCCTTTTCCTTGAGATGCTTGCTGAGAGGTTTTGCAGGAGAATGATTACATCATCCATTGCTCTGAAAAGCCTATCTGTAAAGGGCATCAAAGGAATAAAATTCCTCTGGATATCATGTTAGGGGTAGTTTGATAAAGATGTGGACAGGCAGGCTAAGAGTCTACTCACAGTTTTTAAAAGGAAGCATTTGGGGCGCCTGGGTGGCTCAGTCAGTTAAACCCTTGATGTTGGCTCAGGTCGTGAGATCGAGCCCCATGTCGGGCTCTGTGCTAGGTGTGGAGCCTTCTTGAGAGTCTCTCTCTCTCTCTCCCTTCTTCCTCTGCACCTCCCCTTTTGCTTGTGTGCGCGCTCTCTCTCTCTCTCTCTCTCTAAAAAAAATAATAGAATCAAGTCAAATCAAATGAAGTACTTGAAAGAATGGGGGTTAGGGGTTAGGGATAAAGAGCTTGATTTTTAACTTTTTAATATTTTTAGGAATCAGTCCTATTTCATGTGCTTAGAAAGCACTCCAGGAGCAATGAAAACGTAGCACCCTAGCTGTCCAGGGCACCTCGGAGGAGGAGTCTCCAAAGCCAAAGGATGCTGTCGATGGGAGCTTGGTCGGTGAGATGTCATCTCCCGAGATTTCTAGGGAGACTCGAACTGCTGCTTAGAATGTTGGTCCACAGGTGGTTTCCTGAGAAAGCAGTCTGACCTGGGGAGGACGCGGCAGCAGGCCCAGGAGAGAGGATATGAGTTTTGTCAGCTGGGAGAGAAAGAAAGCATGCACGGAATCGTTCTCAGAGGATCTTTACTGATGGTTTCGTAAAACCACCAAACAGTGATGGCTTGTGGGGGCTCCCACAGTAGCAGGTGCATCGGCAGAGAGCTGCTCCTTCCCGTAAGCCGGGGTTACACCTGCTGTGGGGTGGGGGCCAGCAGCGTGTTTCTGGTCCCGGGACTCACATGTTCCCCCCTTCCCCCTGCCCTCCCCGGCTCTCCTGTCCCATCTGCATGCGATGCCCGCAAGAAACTGGAGGAATGGGCTCCAGCTCGATGACTCAGCCTGAAAGTCCACTCTGGAATTTGTGTGCATCTTTGGGCCAATAAGAACTCATACTTATGGTGTAGACCCTGCCCTGTGGGAATTAAAAAAAAAAAAAGAAAATAAGGAAATGAAGTTGACTCGATTACGGAAAAGACTAGGAAGTTTTAGACCCTGGGAACCGGAAGTTCCAGTGACTCTAAAAGGCCACTTTTCTAGCAGTTCTCCCTGATAAAAGGGAAGGATTAGGGCTGAGTCAGGAACCACGGAGGGAAGAACTCCTTGGCTGGGTTTGCTCAAGGTTCACATTGTTGGCTTGCAGTGAAAAGGTAAGGTGCGGGAAGCCCCCACCCTGATCTACTGTTTTGATTCCCTCTTCTCAAGTACAACGACCGCTGATGAGGCTGGATGATGCAAAGTTTTAGCTGTACTTTTCTTTGCCTTCATTTTCATTTGAAAGAGTCCCCCAGACCCGCCTGCGATGTTCATAACAAATGGAGCACCGAAAAAAATCACGAAGGTGGATTTTAACACTGTCCCTCCAGCCAGTAGGCAGAGTTCCGGAGAAAAATGCATTACAGTACAGATGGGGACTCTTTTTATTTTTCTTTTTTAATGTATATCAATACATTTGCAAATGAGGTAGCAGAACCTAAGAGGAGACAGAAATGGCCCCTCCCCCAGTGCATGTACTCCCCCCATTTGACATTGCCCTTGAGAATGCTTTCATGGGGAAGCTATATTGATCAATGCCACAATCGTATTTTGCCCGGACGTACCTGGCACTTAGATTATAAGTCCTGGGGTCAGCCAAGGGAAAATTAAAGTGTTCAAGAAGCAAATCCAGCAATTGCCGGTCAGAGAGCCATAAACTGATGTCTAAATCAAATCAGTAAGTGCTCGTCAATGGACATCTCTGGGTGTGGGGAGAGAAGGAGGACTGAGACAGGAGTCTTGACTTTCTCAAAGCCTGCAGACTCAGACCTGGAATGTTAAATAGTAATTCCTGAGTTAAATCAGATATGGAAAACATGAAAGCGAACAAGGAAGTGCCACAAGGCAAATAGATGATTATGATAAAGTTGCATGGAGGTTGGTCCTTCACTGAGGAGGGTTCCATATGATGAAGAAGGTTAAGAAGGAAAAGCTAAGGATGGGAAGCGGTTCTCGTACCAACTTACCACGTAAAGATGGAAGCAAATGCAATTCATTCAATAGAATGTCTTTTTTTTTTAATTTTTTTTTTTTATTTATTAGAGAGCGAGAGACTGAGAATGAGAGGGGAGAAAGTCAGAGGGAGAAGCAGACTTCCCGCAGAGCCAGGAGTCCGATATGGGACTCGATCCCGGAACTCCGGGATCATGACCCGAGCCGAAGGCAGTTGCTCAACCAACTGAGCCACCCAGGCGCCCGAATGTCTTTTTTTTTTTAAGATTTTTTATTTTTTTATTAGATAGAGAGAGACTGAGAATGAGAGGGGAGAAGGTCAGAGGGAGAAGCAGACTTCCCGCAGAGCCTGGAGCCCGATATGGGACTCGATCCCGGAACTCCGGGATCATGACCCGAGCCGAAGGCAGTCGCCCAACCAACTGAGCCACCCAGGTGCCCTCATTCAATAGAATGTCTTAAAAAAAATTTTTTTTTTGAGAGACTGAGAGATCTATGTAAGCAGGAAAAAACAGTTCGGAGCCCGAGAGCGAAGGACTCCGGCTAAGCAGTGTAGAGTTTCCTGGGTGTCCTTTGCCAGGGACAGTTAATCCACAGCTGCGTGCATGGTAGGAGAACCCCCTCTTCATTTGGGAAACAAACTGCTGGAGCAAAGAAATGGGGATCCTGTCTTTCTTTAAGATGTTGATAGTTTGCTCACGATGGGGTATTTTTGGCACCAGTTGGGATTTTTCTAAAAAATAACTGCATTCAGGTCTTACCTTGATTACTGGATTTTTGGGTGCTCCCTCATAGGGCACACCTGTAGAAGATTGTGCACCCGTCTCAGCCACGTCCTGGCCATGAATAAATCCCCACGCTTGAGTGTCTGCATGAACGGAGGTTTATTCTTCCCTCAGATACCTGACAGTGCAGGTGTTTTGAATCCGGCAACTCTGCGCCACACGGTAATTCAGGGATCCAGGTTTCTCGTCTGACGCATGCCTCCCTCCAGGCTGGCTCTGGGCCTCCTCCCCATTTCAGGAGCCAGAAATGGAACCGAATGTGGGGGAAGTTTTCACACACCAGGTTTGGAAGTGATGCACGCCATCTTGGTTCTGCCGCTGTTGACAGGAGCTTAGTCACATGCTTTTAGCTGGAAAGAAAAAGAATACAGGGGCACCTGGGTGGCTCAGTGGGTTAAAGACTCTGCCTTCGGCTCAGGTCATGATCTCAGGGTCCTGGGATCAAGCCCCGCATCGGGCTCTCTGCTTAGTAGGGAGCCTGCTTCCCCCTCTCTCTCTGCCTGCCTCTGCCTACTTGTGATCTCTCTCTCTCTGTCAAATAAATAAATAAAATCTTTAAAAAAAAATACAAAATTTCTTTTAACTTTAACTTTCCACTTTTAACTGGAAAGAAAAAGAATACAAAATTTCAAAAGCAAAAAAAAAGCAGAAAATTTAAACTAACGCTATTCCGAGTTTGGTTCTTGCATTCTCAATTTTTAAAAAAATTCTACTACTACCAGGTAGTAATAGTATACTGGTAGATTACTAATAAACAGGTTCAATTATCAAATAAACTTCCAAATGTTTCAACTAGATATGTATAATTAGTAATTATAGATACGCATAATTAGTTATTAGTAGATTACTAATAAATAGGTTCGATTATCAAACTTCTAAATGTTTCATGCTGCTGTATCCTTTAGCAGATTTATAATGCACGTTAGCATTTTAAAGCTCTGAGAATAAATGAAACAAGATGGTTTTAATAACCTTATGTTCCCCCAAACATATATGACCATGGAGCCTTCTTTTCATAGAATATCTATCAATATCCTGTGGGCATTTTGGGAAATGGTGTGTCTAGAGGAAAGGGAAGTTTTCAGATAATCAATAAGAAGTGAATAGAAGGTCCTCTAAATACTATTAGCCATTAATAGTCCAGTTATATTTGTTGAAAAGAATTTATGAAGAGGGGCACCTGGCTGGTTCAGTTGGTAGAATGTGTGACTCTTGATCTCAGGGTTGTGAGTTTGAGCCCCCCTTTGGGGGTGGAGAATACATAAAAAAATCAAAATAACAAAATCTTTTTTTTTTAGAAGAGAATTTAGTGAATTAAGATAGGCAAGTTTTGTGATTTTTTGTAGTAAATTTCCTAGAAGCTAGAAGGGAAAAAGACCTGACTAGCAAGTTCCAAGTATGACAACTACTAGAGCAAATAGTTAAGTCTTCATGGGAGTTGAGGGGATTTGCATATGGTAGTGATGATGAGTCCAGCTACAGAACCCAATAGAGTGAGGAACAATGGAGTCGGTTTGTGGAGAGGGATCAGTGTCAGAGAAATTTCCCGGAGGTCAGAGGAATGTTGAATGGTGGGGAGACAAAGGAATGCAGCAAGAGAAAATACCCCTGTAAGAGGCAGAGGCCGAGGAATGCTGTACTTTAACTAAGTTTGTGTCTTTGTTGATGGGTGACAGGTGTAGAGTGGAAGCTATCAGTGAAGTCTTAGTCAAGATGGTACACCAAAGGTCAAGGTTGTAGTTGGGTCGGTTAACTGAATACTATCTAGGATGTTAAGAAACATGGTGGTTATATGTTATGGCCTGAAGGTTTTCATCACCTCCCCCCATCCCGTAATTCACATGTGATGATATTTGGAGGGGGAACCTTGCGATGTGATTACGTTTAGATGAGGCCATGATGGGGGAACCACCCAGGTTGGTATTAGTGTCCTTATGAAAAGAGAAAGAGACAGAGCCCTCTGTCCCTACGCCACGAAAGGGTACAGTAAGAAGTTGGGTATCCACAAGCCAGGAAGCTCATTCTCACTAAACAGCTCTCATAGCACCCTGATTTTGGACCTTCCAGCCTTGAGAACTGTAAGGAAGAAGTTCATGGCTTCAGCCACCCAGCCTGTGGTATTATAATAGCTCGAACTGATGAAGACAATATATAAAAGCAATACAGCTACAAAGTCATTAAAGACAGTGGAAATGGCTATTGGAAACCATCAGAGTATGAAAATGAGACTTGGACTTGTTAGTATAGTTCAATAACGGGAAATTTAAAAGGCAAGACGTGGGGTTAGATGCTGAGGGGAGAGATCAAGCTGAAGACTCCTTTCCTTCCCCTGCGACGGATAGGGATGAAGAGGGGACCTCTATGTGGGAGACGTGGTCATGGAATCTAATAGGTCATAGAATCTGTAATAGAATAAGAAATTTGGTAATCACTGAATCTAGTGCAGATTCTGGGAGGGCTTTCTAGGAAACCTGCAGAACATGAATTTCCCAGTTCAGTATGTTTGCTAAATGTTGTGTATCATATGATCTTGGAGTTTCGTACTGCTTATTAGTCTGTTACAAGGTCTGGAAGCCTGAGAGTAAAGATTAAACACATTTATCTCAATCCTCCCCAAACTTATTTGCCTATGAAATCCACTTTTTTTTCTGGTACATGTATTTTCACTCATTGAACACATTATTTATATCTAGCCAGGGATATACTATGGAAGGCTGGTGTTCTAGAAAACACAGTTTGAGAGATGATGATCTTGTCCAACCTCTCCATTTTTCAGATGAGGAAATTAAGCCTATGAAGAGCAAGTCAAGAGAGAGGTACAATTCCCTCCCCTAGGGAAGTCAGTGGGGAAAATCAGTGACAGGATAATGGAAATTTGAGACGTCTGATACAGAGCCAGTAGAAACAAAATTTAAGAAGCTTTTTTTTTTTTTTTTTTTTGAAGGTAGAGGGATAAGACGAGGTGAAAGTACACACATCTTAGTGGTAAGAAGGTCTACTTCGTAGACAGTGTCATGACCTTAGTAGAACAGGACTGGTGGAAATTAAGTAGAGAAATACACCTATGTGATCCCCTTCTCAACCTTAGCCCCCTGAATGGCAAGAGGTTGGAGATGAATATCCATCTGAAACTTTTTGAGTTACTCTGTTAGATGCTCTCGGTGACAACCAGGAAGAGAGCATCCCTTCCATGGAAGGGCAGTCTTTTCCGTGACCTCACGGAAGATGACATGCAGACTCACATCCAGGCTCAACCCACCTTCTGTGTCCCAAGCACAGTTGGGTCACTTGGGAGATCACCAGACCACCAGCTCTAGGACCAGGGGACTGAGACCCTCCTCCCCACAGAGAGATGCTTCACTCCCACATAGACATAGGCAGAAGGGAGAAAAGGTTTCTCAGTTGGTGAAGGCAACCCAATGGAAGAGAACATTTGAGAAAGGAAAGCTCCGCCATGATGACAGGCAAACCCTGGGACGAGTTATTCTCAGAAGTGCTCTCCACAGGGCGAGCAGGGAGCCTTGACGTCTCCATTCATTGTGCACGGTCCCTCTGGTGCTGCTTTCATTATTTGAACACTATCTGGTGTCATTAAGATATCAGTGTTATTTAGGTATATCTGCATTGGCAGTTTAATTATGTCTGGGCAAGGCTCGGTATTTATTCATGGGGATCTTGGGGCGTTGTCAGACACCAGCCTGGAGATAAAGACGAGGTGCCTGCAGAATGCTAATGCTCCCCAGCTCACCACTTGACCAACCCACACGCCAAGTTATTACTGAACTGATTATTTCGATCATTAACAACCCATACATCAGCCTCCTTCACCCAAGATCGCCACATGCATTCATCTTTTCATAAATGGTTATCTGACAAGGGCGCTGAGAACTGATGCTCTGGGGGGTGGGGTGGGGGGGGAATTGCCCCATGGGGGTCAGCTATGGGGTGCAGCGAGCGGGACACCCTGTTAGCGACACCCTTTCATTAATCAGATTAGGACAATAAACCCATGGAGGGGGCACCATGTTCCTAAACAATAACCAATTGGGGTGCCTTTGTGTTGCCCACGGCAACGGCTGCCTTGCCTTTTAAGAGGATGTTGCTTTGCAGATCCCCGTGGAAAACCCGCATCTTGGCTCATCCTGTCACGGCCCGCTCGCAATCATTACTCTTGCTCCAAGGAGCGGGGCACGAGGGGAGGCTGCGGGGTTGCGGACGCACCATCTGCTCCCGATTGCTCACCCGAGTCAAGAGTCTCCCGACATCGCTTCTCCGCAGCAAGGAGAGCCAAGCAGAGCGAGTGAAGGCGCTGAGCTTGCACCAGACATTGCGGAGCCTTTAAACGATGAGTGAGAGCCCGGGGAGGGAGCAGAACTGCTCCCAGGCAGGGAGCCCCTTCCTCCGAAGGAAAAGGCAGAACTGGCAGTTATGCCCGAGTTAGAAAGGACGCCCTCCACCCGTCTAATGAAGGACTTGCGTGTGTTTCTCTGCCTTGGCAGCTGATTCGGATGGTTCTTCTCAACCGGGGAGAGCCCTCCGTCCAGTTTCACTGACAAGGATGATGTTTCCATTTAGACAATGTTCCGCTAATATGGTCTTCTTTGATTTTCACGAGACTTGGACTTGCTTTAAAAAAAAAAAAAAAAGATTTTGCAAACTGAGGTTAAGAGACTTTACGCACCTTGCCCAAGGTCACGGGCTCGTTAGCGGTAACCATTCCCGAGAGATCTCCTTAGTCTTTTTTACCACCTTGACACCAACATAGAGCCATAGTAGGGGGACGTTACAAAATCTTATTAAATGGTGACTCATGTCGGGGCATCCCGCTCTTTTTGGGTATATAGTTCGTTTTTCTGTTGGATCCCTTTAACAGTTAAATACTCTTGTTTTATAATAAAGCCAAAGTCTTTATCCTTCCACGCTCCTTCTAGATTTCCTCCGTGGTACACATAGAAAAAATCTGATTCTCCATGCGATAGCTCCCCAGACCTTTAAAGACGGACATATGAGTCTAGAATTGTCTCCCCTTCAGGCTGATTCCAGGTATGGAGGGACATGAGGGCTGTATGGAGGGCTGTCTCTGTCTTCTAGGGTGGCCATGATGAAGTACCACAGACTGGGTGACTTAAACCACAGAGATGTACCGTCTCCCAGCTCTGGAGGCGGGAAGTCCAAGCTTGAAGTGGCTCCTAGCAGGGCTGGTTTCTCTGTGTCCTCACGTGGCTTTTGTTTCTGTGTGTGGCACCCTGGGGTCTCTCTCCCTTCTTACTAGAAGAGTCTCTGAGTCTTCATTAGGACCTCATTTAACTTTAATCACCTCCTTAAAGGCCCTGTTTCCGAATACAGTCACACTGGGGGTTAAGGGTTCAACGTGTGAATTGGAGGCGCCATGACTGTCCGTAATAGGTACACTTAAGTCAAAGCCTCCATGTCTTCAGCCTACTTTGTTACCTGTACAGGAAGCCAAAAGCCAGCCCCATTCACAGGTGGATGTTGGAGTAGCCTTCTCGTTCTGTGTCCACTGCGTGCATTCTGTGTAAACAGCCAATGGATGGCTACTTGGGCGTGATGGCCGAAGACTGCACCTAAGTCAGCGTTGAAAACGATCACCCCTCGGGAAGGGGGTGTGATTCCACGAAGGGAAGAGAGCTCTCAAGGAGTACGAATCTTTTAGAGCTGGAGATTTTGCAGCGCAGGATGGAAAACGGGAGGGCTCGCCCTCTCGAATCTCCAGGCAACCCGACGGAGGCCTTGTTTTCTTAGAATCTGTTTGGAAAGGTGGCGAGGGTAATTCGAGCGACTGGCCCTTCCCTTCCCAATGTGGATACCAAGAGTGAGTGAGACAGTGATGAATTACCCAAGATGAGGTTAGAATAATTTAATAAAAAAGAGGTGGAAATGGGGTCTTTGATTCCTAACCTTTTGAGCTGTGGCTAAAATCCATTAATAGAACATGGATTAAGAAATCCAAAGTAAGATTAGTCAGCATCACCCACCAGTGAATCACTCTGGAGCTCGGGTCAGAATTAACATTTGAAAATTCTTTAAAACTTTATGGCTGAGATTTTTTTTTCCCCCTCCTGGCTTGACTTCTTTTGTAGTCTTGGCCTTTTTAGCCAGGGAGATAGAAAATGTTCGGCATCCATTCAAAGCTCATTCAAACCACAGGGTAGAACTATAAAGGAGGCCTTTGGGAATATGTAGGGTCAGTCTGAATAGTTTATATCATAGCTTTCAGTTAAAAAAGAAAAAGAAAGAAAAAAATTTCTTTTACAGCATCAGTAGGGAGGATTATATCACAATATATAAGTAGATTTAGCAGAATTTACAAATCCACATGTGTTCCCTTATGCGGTAGTTTTCAAATATTTGATGACCTTCGAACTCTTGGCTCAAATGAAATTTTACACCGAAGGAAAACAGAACAAAACTAATACAAAGTAAGTTGCTTTGCTCACAGAAGGATGTGGGGTATCAGAGACCCTCGTGTTTCCGTTTCACTCTTTTGGGTAGCCCTTAATGGGAACAAACGCCAAGATCGTCCAAGAAGATAGATTGAATACTTTTTCTCTTGGAGATTCTTACTCTACAGTGAATTTTTCCCCGTGAACCACAGAACATGTATGAATGACAGCCGATCATTAAATAGTAAGTCACACCTCTCCTTGACTTTTGAAAAATATTTTGAAAGCGATGTGGTCTTCCAACTTAAATGTGGAGATTAAAGGAGGTGACTTTTTCCCACAGCAGGAACGTTTAAAATGCAGACGGTTTAAAACAAACTGCTAAAAAAAAAGGAAAAAAAGTTGAATTTTACCAATCGAGCGTGTATTTTCTGAGATCATCAAACCATACACTGTCGAAGATGGGAGAGACCCTGTATATTGAAATCAAATGAGATAATTACATAAAGGTGCTTTTAACTTATAAAGCATTTTGCAAGTGTTGATGGTGATGATGTCTACCTCTTTTCCTTTAACTGGAGCTTTCATATTTCTTTCTAACGCCCTTAACTGGAGCTCAGAAAAGGCAAAATATGGTGCCCAGTGTCAAGCAGCCAGACGCAGATAACGCTGGGATGTAGATTGTTGTTTGAGGGCATTTAGATCAAGTCACAAAGCCTAGTGATCAGAGGCCAGTTGGAAAGTACGATACTTTCTCTTGTATAAAAATGCATGTCAGGGCGCCTGGGTGGCTCAGTCGGTTAAGCGTCTGCCTTTGGCTCAGGTCACGATCTCAGCGAACTGGGTTTGAGCCCCACACTGGGCTCTCTGCTCAGTAGGGAGTCTGCTTCTCCCCCTGCTTTTCCCCCTGCTTGTGCTCTCTGTCTTTGTCTCTGTCTCTGTCTCTCTCTCTTTCTTTCTCTCAAATAAATAAGTAAAATCTAGGAGAAAAAAATGTCACGTCATGTATACCCGAGATGGGTCCCAAGAAACTCTTTGTTGTTGGCACAGAAGACAAGTCTATCAGTCTGGACCTGTAAGTTTCAAACATGTTCATGGAGAGAATGAAGGCTTATTTGCATAAAGCCCAAACGGGTAAGCAGAGGGGCACCTCCTCTTTATATCTCTTCAGTGAAATGTTTGGAAAATAGCGAGTGGACTTTCATCTTACCAAGTTGGTGGTGAGTTTCTAAAATCAATACAAAAAACTAAAACTGAAACTAAAATTAGTATAGGTGTCGGCTCAGTCCGTGGAGCGTGTCACTCCTGATCTCGGGGTCGTGAGTTCGAGCCCCACATTGGGTGTGGAGCCTACTTTAAACAGTCCTGAGCAAATAATAAGATAAAATAAAATAAAGTCGGTATAAGTGGCAAAGATCCTACAAAATCAAAATGATCTCTGAGAATCCTTTGGACTCTTAGAAGCTCAGAGACATATCATCTATTACTTTTGTCTTTGGAAATATGGCTGCGATCTTCCTTCTCTTGTGATGTTGGAAGCCAAGGTCTCTTTTGAACCAAGCAAGGTGACCTTAATGTGTACTGTGTTTTGTTCTGTGTGACCTTGATCGACTGACTATATGGAGAATATTGCACAAGATCTGATTCTGCTGTACAGATTTTCTGGTCTAGATGCAGACTGATGGTGATCGAACTCTCCAATAACTTAAATAAATTTGAAATGAGGACATGATAACAAACATGCAGTGATGTTTAAGGAAAAAGATGTTCTTTGGTAATGTTTCTAACTGGTTAAGTGAAATTATGGAGAATCACTGTATGTTCCCCCCACCCCCCCCCCCAAACTGACCTTTGGTATTCTCCTCTGAGCTGGGATCTGGATTTAGAAGAACGTTGAGAATGGTTATGGGCTCATCTCCAAGGATGGCCACCAACAATTCCTGCCATCCACCATTCTTGCATTCTACTTCTCCCATCGAAGGGCAGAATTGAATTATGCCCTCCCCCTTGGAGCTGTGCTAGTCTGTGACTTGTGGTGACTGGTAGAGTGAGGCAGAAGCAATGCTCGTTGGGTCTAGACTTAACTATGCGGAGGCCTGATGATTTTCCCTTTTGCTCCCTTGGAGCCCTGAACCTCCACATATGGAGGCCAGCCACCCCGCTGGAGGGAGAGGTCGCCCAGCTCCCAGCTCTTCAACCTCCCAGCTGAGGAGTCGGATGAACGAGGGAAGCCATCTTGGTCATTCTCGCCCCAGCTGAGCCCCAGGAAGAATAAAGCTCAGTGACTGCGACCGACATCCCACGGAGCAGAAGAACCACTTAGCCAAGCCCTTCCTACGATACAGAAACATGAGCACATACATGAATGCTTTGAATTGTTTTAAGCATTACGTTCTGAGTGCTTTGTTAGACAGCAGAAGATCATTGAGACAGTTGGCCAGGAAATTTCTAGTAGATTGTGTTTCATAGACTCTTGTGGACTATTTTTCCTTGTTCCACGTCGATTCTTCTGCTCTTCTAACCAGTGATGCTGCCCGGACTTTGGGTGAAGAAATGTAAAACAAACAAACAAAATAAAGCAAAACGGGAGGGATTTCCCCAGGATCCCGTAGAAGCTTCCCTTCTGCTCAAACGTGATGAAGCCAGGGGGCGGGGCTGCCGTGTCTCAATGAGGCTTTCAGCTCTGTAGGTCACCAGTGCTGGGTATGGTTTCATAAATTTCGCTTTCCATATTATTTTACTGGCGCTTGGTTCTCAATTCCTAGTGCGGAGGGAGACAGGGACAGGTGGCACACAGTTATCTGCCAAAGGATTAAAATCCTCGGGGAGAAGGAGGCAGTGATAAGGATCAGAAATAGGAAATTAGACACTCACAGGGAAAGGAAGGATTAAATGAGTTTCTAGGAAAATAAAGGGCTACCACGGAAATATTGAGAAACAACCTTTCCATGGCTTGCCAAATGGTGAATCCCCCTCTCCTGGCTACTCAGGGGCAACCCTGATAGCTAGGAGTAAGCCAGTCACCGAGCTACGTCAGCTAATGATAAAATACATTTTTTTCTGGGGGGGAAAAAAAGGGTGGAATCACCATCTGTAAACACAAAGGATGGTTTACTCAGGCAGGACCCCAGTGAGCTTCATTCCATGAAACACAGTTGCTAGATGTCTGAAGATTAGCTAAGGAGACATGTCACTTCTGTTGGCCAGGAAAACACTCTAAAATTGATGTGTCACTTAAAATACACAAATGTAGCACTTACAGGCCAAATAGATATTTCTTGATAGAAAACCCCTTTTAAGAGCTTGGCAAGGCAAAGCAACCTGCCCACGAATGTTTATTGTATTAGTGGGAAACTCAGGCCGGTCCAGCCACATTGTGACCCAAGGAAACACCAGAGCTCAGATTTTAACCTTCCTGAAATATTGATGGCATACAGTGGAGGCTGATGAGATAAATAATTCTTACGACTTTCAGTGCCTTGGAATAACCTACATGTGCAGTAGAGGAAAATGGTTCCCTCCCCGTCCCCAGCTCCTCTCCCCCATCTCTATGTGGGGCAAGAGTCTATCCTCTGTTCACAAGTGGTGGAAATTTTGTAAGATTTTTTTTTTTTTTTTTTTTTTTTAGCGAGGCACCAGTTGTCTTTAATATTTGAAAGAAAATTGAAGAGCAGGATCCAGTTACTCCTATGAAAAATGAACGTTTTCCCCAAGCTTTGGCCACTGCTGGTGTGCTTGTTTTAAAACTGAATTATAGGTGTAATACGTTTGCCAGAGACACGGGCATTAATTTTTCTCGAGCCATTCAAGATTGGGAGGACAGAAAAGGAGGGAGAAGAGAAAAAATACGTTAATCAGAGCTTCGTGTTGATTTATTCACCTGTGTGCAAAGGAACGGGGGACACATGGGGGGGGGAGACTATTCCGGGGGCCTGAAGGAGAGAGGGGGGGATTGTGGAGAGAAAGCAGAGTGAGGGGCGGGGAGGGGGGGCAGTCTGCAAAACCCCAAGTCCCATTGTTGTTCTTAGATGATATAAGATTACTTTATTTCTCGAGCTGCTTTATAAAAGCCCATATGCATAAAATATGCCACGCTGTGGATCCAGGAAACGGCTGTGTTCCTAACCTGTTTGGCTCATTCCTTTAATAAAGATCAAGCAGGTCTGGGCAGAGCTGGGGGCGGGGGAGGCTACGATTCCAGCGTGTGCAAGAGAGATTGGCTCACAGCCCACCTGGGGCAGATGGAT
This sequence comes from Nasua narica, assembly GCA_028533885.1. Taxonomy (NCBI): domain Eukaryota; kingdom Metazoa; phylum Chordata; class Mammalia; order Carnivora; family Procyonidae; genus Nasua; species Nasua narica. The sequence continues at coordinate 46,245,793 of CM052804.1, forward strand.
GGGCTCTCGAGGCCCAAAGCGGACGCCGCACAGAAGTCTGTGTGTGTGACCTATCTCGCAGACCTAATGTCGAATCGCTTAGCGGAGGTGGGAGAAGCCCTCAAACCAGGGATCTGTGGTGTCCTCCCTCCGTCGGCGGTTAGCTCCATGCGGGACCAGGTTTCTAATTTGCGAGGCTTCGTGCACGATGAAAGTGCAGGGTTCCTGGTTAAAAAACTGAATTTAGGGGCCAGGGTGGGCGGGGGGCGGTGGAGCTGGGGCAGCAGAGCATGAAACAAAGAGTGGACCTCTTCCCAGCGTGGAGACTGAGAGATGGTATTAGATTCCTGCTCCCAAAGCCCATCCAGGCTCCTTGCCGTGGTGATAAGAATCTTCTCATCTGATGTTGTCAGTTTCCATGTGTTGAAATGAACCGATGGTGGCGGGGGAGGGGAGCGTGGTGAAACCTTGGAGAAGTCAGTTAGCAGTCGGAGGAAGTTGGATCTTCTCTCTTTTATGGAATTCAGGTCTTCATTCCAAAGAACCTCTCCCCATCCTGTTCTTTAAACCGTGTATCTGTGCAGAGAGATGTGCCCACGGGACCTTCTTGGGTACCTAGGAGGTGGGAAACAGAAAGGTTGTGGCCATTGTTGTCTCGTAGCACCAAGAAGAACTTAGGTTAAAAAATAAAAAAAAGAGCATTGGGGCGCCTGGGTGGCTCAGTCGGTAAAGCGTCTGCCTTTGGCTCAGGTCATGATCCCGGGGTCCTGGGATCGAGCCCCGTGTCGGGCTCTCTGCTCGGCGGGTAGCCTGCTTCTCCCTTTGCCTCCTGCTCCCCCACTTGTGTTCGCTCTCTCTCTCTGACAAATAAATAAATAAAACCTTTTAAAAAAAACCCAATATATTTTGTCATATCCGTAAGATAAAATCAAGTCCATTCCCTTGCCTTAAAATTGACTCTTTGCCTTTCTTCTAAGACCACTGAAACCTCATCCCCCATACAGAAATTAAAAAAAAAAAAATAGCATAAGTTCATCTGTTTTAGAACTTACTGTGCAGGCAACATTGGTAGGTTTATCTATTTGAAAAGAGACCTTGAAACCCTAATGCCTTCTTTAAAGCCTGGGTTCTCAAGTCGAGCCACGGGAGATAACCGAGGGCATTCAGGGGAAGTAGAACGTTTTTTCCTTGCTCTAACCATAAAAGAATCACTAAGCCTGATCATACAGATTTGGCCTGTGAGTTCTGCGAAACATCACTCCATGCCCGACAGCCGGAAAGTGAGGAGCTCTGTGGTTCTCCACGTCACCTCGGGAAGGTTCTGGAATTCCCAGTAAAACATGCTGAGTTTTCCGTTTCTGGTCGTGAAAAGAGACTCTAACACAGTTCTGCAGATCTGCTCTTTTTTTCTCTTTTTTCCCTCCTTTTCTTTCCCCCGGAGAATAGACTGTGGGTCAGTAAACCCACTCATTAGCCTAAGGAAAGCAATTTGACATCAACTCGCTATTTTGTAGGAATGGGTGTGTTTCTGATCTATAGCGGTTTTGCTTTTTTTTTTTTTGCAAGAGGGGAAAACCCTATTTGGAAGAACAGAAGTCCCGCGATACATTTGGTCTACTTTTATACATTTTTAATTTCTTTTTTCTCTGCAGCCGTCTCCTAAATACAGTTGACCTTCATTACCCCCAGGTTGGTCTTTGTGAATTCGTCTGCTTGCTAAGATTGATGTGCAGCCCCGGTCATTTTTGGACATGCTCAGAACAACCAGAAATTTGGGTCACCTTGCACGGGCGTTCCCCGCTGAGGTCAAACAAAGCGACATTCCGCCTTCCTCTTTCACCTCTCCTATCATAAATAAGAATCCTTTTTGCTATCTTATCGAATGCTGTGTTTTTCACATTCTTGTGGGGCTTTTTTGTCGGTCGTGATTTTACTGTTTAAAGCGTATCTCCCCCCCACCCCCGACTGTTTCTTTTTTTTTTATAACTTTTTTTGGGGGTACAATTATTTTATTTTATTTTATTTTATTTTATTTTATTATTTTATTTTATTTTATTTTTAATTTTTTAAAAAAATAATGTATTATTTGCCCCAGGGTACATGCCTGTGAATCATCAGGCTTACACATTTCACAGCATTTGCCATAGCACATACCCTCCCCAATGTCCATATCCCTACCCCCCACCTCCCAGCAACCCTTAGTTTTGTTTCGTGAGTTTAGGAGTCTCCTATGGTTTGTCTCCTTCCCCATCCCATCTATCCCGACTGTTTCTAAGTAAAGGATGGCTGTGATGGGCTCTATGGAGGAAATACGTGTGGTAGGTCAGCTTTGTTCAGCGTGAGTTAGCGTGAAGTTGGCTGTGAGCTCGGTGTTAATATGTCAGTATTAAATTAGGGGGCTTTAAGCAGAAACACGTAAAACAAGATTTTGTATTAATTAGTTGGCAAAAGTGTGACCACAGGCTCATGGGAACCTAACCCTACATTTCCCCTGGGATCGATGGTTCAGTATTCACTAATTCAGCATTCCCAGGGACTTTATGGAATATAATGACCTCGGATAATGAGCATAGAGGATATGGGTTGAGAGCCCTCCTTGGTCAGGATCCCTGAAGTGCCACAGAACGAATCCCATCCTCAAGGAGTGTGGTTAGTGGCAATAGTGACCATGTTTGACCATTACTTATTCCAAGCACCTGAATACAGTATCTGCTTTAAATTATCTCGGTAATTCTGTACGTTGGGCATTAAACCATCTATAGGAACAAAGACTCAAGTTGGCTCAGCTCCTAAGTGGAACAGCCAGGATTTGGACCCGATTCGATTCATTGACTCTCCGAATTCATCCTCCCACACACTTCTTTTTTTGCTAGTCAAGGAGAGGACAACTCACATGTGGTCCCTCTTGGACCCAGAAAGGGAAGGGACCACAATAGATATTTCTGGTTGGTTTTCTCAACAACACCAAGTCCATTCCTAATTTCTCCCTCTGGCTTGCTTCGAGAGAGCTGCAAAAATGTTCTCAGAGAAGCTTTTCTAGAATTTACCATCCTTAATATAAGTCCTTTGTCTTCCAATGTGTTGCAGTAAATATCAGACAAGAATTTTTTTAAATTTTTTAAAAGATTTTATTTATTTATTTGACAGAGAGAGACACACCGAGAGAGGGAACACAAGCAGGGGGAGTGGGAGAGGGAGAAGCAGGCTTCCTGCTGAGCAGGGAGCCCGATGCAGGGCTCGATCCCAGGACCCTGAGATGACCTGAGCCAAAGGCAGATGTTTCACCGACCGAGCCCCCTAGGCATCCCATGGGGATTCTTTTTTTTTTTTTTCTTTTTTTAAGATTTTATTTGAGAAACAAAGAGCACGAGTGAGCAAAGGGGTAGAGGGAGAGGGAGAAACAAGACTCTCCACTGAGCAGGGAGCCTAATATGGGGTAGGCTGAAGGATGCAGCCCCAGGACCCTGGGATCATGACCTGAGCTGAAGGAAGATGCTCAACCGACTGAGCCACCCAGGTGCCCCATGGGGATTCTTTTTAAAGTAGGGTCCGCATGTCAGACCTTTCCCTTCCAAACAGAACTTAGGACAATGCCAATGTTTCCATGTTCTTCAAAGGTCGCTATGAGGACAGAGTAGAATAACTTACAAAAATCACCTTCAGTACTACCTGTGTTAATAGCGGGGCGCCTTGCATATTTGTTCCTTTTCTACTCCCCTTATTAAGCGGTTTATTTCTCTTTAGCAGTTGGGGTCCTTTATAAGGCTAGTAGTATACATGAGCAAGCCTATCTTGTACAGCCCTTACCATATATAATAACTTCACGCGTGTAGAGTTCTCTATAACTTACACACCCCCCTTGTCACTCTCAGACGTAGTTGGTTCAATGTGATCCTTACAGTGTCCCTTAGAAAACAACAGACCAGGGGCTGTTGCCTTCTTCTAGGTAAGATGATGAGGCAGGGGTCTAGAGAGAATGAGGTTATTGAGGGTACGATTCGCCAATGTCCCTGAAAATAATTCGGTATAATTCTTCCGTGATCATTATGGATCCAGGTAAATAACAATGTCACCATATTGTCCCCCTCGCTGCAAATGTTTCTTGGGAATGTCCACAATCACCAAGACTCTAAAAACCACCAGAAAAAGAGGGTGGCGTGCTACCATTTGATGTTCTTATCTCGTGCTGCCCGGATGGCCCAGATTTCCCCCTCGGATTTGAGGATGTCCGAGCACGGCTGTCTTTCCTCGTCCTGCATAGCCTGTCCGCAGACCCCCAAGAATTTCTTACTCCTCTCCTACACTCCGAAGATCCAGCTCCTTTTTCTGTGCTGATTGCTACTTTTCCATGTTCATCCTGACCCCTCGGGCTGCAGAGGTTCCTGCCATCTCATCATCTCGCCATTTCCTCGGTGTCAGGCCTGCTTCGTGCTTCTTCTGGAATTGGCTTCTGTCTGTGCTGCTGCCCCCTCTCCAGGCTCCAAGGCTCTCGCCAAAGAAGTCACTCCCTGGTCTACGCTTGTCCGTGGCCTTTCCAGTTCGGCATGGGCTGGCTGGGCTCTCAAAGGAGCTTGATTCTCAACTCTAATTACAGCCGCTAATTCAGGCCTGGCCTTCTGCTCATTCATCTTTTAAGTGTTCAGCTTCTGAATCCCATTTGGTTCCCGGTCCCCCTCTCTTTCCTACCACCTCCCCTTGATGTGGCCAGAATAGTTAACTCACACAATTAGTAAATGCTGAATCATTGAGTCAGTGAATAAAGCAAGTGACTGTGTGAGGTATACAACTTCCTGAGTGGGTTTAATGGAAGTCTAAAGAGATTTTTCACAGATTCATGGGTTTTCAAAGGAGAAATTTGCATATTAATAAGAAGCTGTTCAGACTGATTCGCTTAATGTGTTCGGAGTAAGTATAATTAAATGTCAAGGGAGATATATCATGAAGTAATGAAGCTGAAGCCAATTTATCAAAAATAAGGTCTAGGGAGAGACATTTCAAATAATAAACAGTTCTGTAACCTTCCTTTTTAAGGTGATTTGCTTAGTCTGGGCCAAGATTTACATGTTTTTTGAGGCTCGTGCAAACAAAGATTCTGGGAACCGAGTGGGGGGTGGGGAAAGGAGAATGGACATTTTTTTCCCTAGTCAAGTTTATAACAGATTCAAGGAGGTCTTTCCTGTGTGAAATTCTTTTTAAAAAGGACCAAACCTGTTCAGTTTTTCAAAATCTTACAGATACTGAGATGTGGTTAGGATCGGACTCCCACCCCACCCCCCTCACAGACGGCCACCATTTGCAAATCCAGCCGGAGGAAAGGCCAGATAGGAGGGTGGCTGGTCGCTCAGGAATTGCACCTAAAACTGAAATTGATGGGAAATGGAAAACCCAACCCTGGGTTTTGGATTCTGAGCCCCGAGCATATCTGAGGAGTTGGCCATTCTTGGAACAAAACTCCGTCCATGCTGTACTCTGAATTCACTTAGGAGAGAAGTCATGATAAAATTACACGGGGCCTCTTTGTATGCTTTATTCCCTAAGTGTTTGATTGAATTAATCAAGAAGTTCAGGCTCATGCAGGAGCTGGATTCTCTTGAACCCTCGATGACAGCGAAGTGACCTCAGGAGAAGTTGCTTTTGATTGGGTCAAATGGAAATAAACACTCACTCGTGTTTGATTCTGTTTATGTGGATGTGAAAGCCGGTGGGTTGGGGCCTGGGCAGAATGGAGTGAGCGGGACCCTCCCTGAGGTCCCCGGGAAAGAGAAGAGGATTTGAGTCAACGTTGGAAAACCACTGGGTGGAAGAGAGCAGATGCCTCCCTTGTCCTCTCTGGTTCCACTAACCACGTGAAAAGTCACATTTAAATACAAACATTGAGGGGGCGCTTGGGTGACTCAGCCAGTCCAGCCATCTGCCTTTGGTTCAAGTCATGATCTCAGGATCCTGGGATCGAGTCCCACATGTGAAAGTGGAAATCCTAACGTCTGCCTTGCCCGACTTTTGTTAAGAGTAGAGATGGTGTATGTGAATTACCTTGTTTTCATTAAGGTGGTTTTTATCATTTGACCCTTGAGCCCATGACGCCCTCTTTTTTGGACCCATCATCTGCGAGCATCCTTCACTCTGAAAGTGACTAGAGGCCATCGGACCCTGCAAAAATTCGACTTATTTTCAGAGTTAAAATAAGAATTAATATCGTAGGTGGGATTGTGTATACGGAACCAAGAGAATTCCTTGGGAACTTTGTTTTGGATCTGTTCGGAGCAGTGAAAAGGAGGGCATTCTTTCCCAGGGATCACGCCCCCCTGGTCACGTCTCTTTTTCCGATGACCGATTTACCTTCCTCTGTGTGTGTGCGTGTGTAGATAGATAGATTAAAGTTATGATTTTAAATGTCTGTACCACTAGGGCTCATTCTTAAAATTAAAAGCAAACCCTGCTGCCAACTCCGTATAATAAAATCTATGCTGGTTGAATGAGGGAGGGAGTGCCTAGAACCCACCTGCTTATCTACTCTCTTGCTTAGTTGGGTTTCCCAAAAATATTTCCAGGGAGCCTCAGCCTGATTTGAATACATAGCTCACTGGCTTGCATTTTCCATAGCTTTTCCCTCTGTTGGACAGGTGTGTATCATTGTTTTAGTAATGTACAATTTTTTTTTTATCATGTCACTGGAACTTAAAACGAGCACAAGAATATTGCACCACAGTCTTAAATCTTCCTTAATTTTGCAGACTACGAAATTCTTTCCCTAGATGGTTGTTCGGCATCTCAACAAACCTAGGCCTGGAACTTCTCACTGATACCTTCAAAGTGGGCTCGAGCTGTGAGCTTTTCTCTTCTGATCGAAGAAACAGTAAACCGAACGTTCCCGTCTCGCCGTTCACTGGACCTTGCCCAACATTACCAATCGGGAGGACTGTCCTCTACCAAGCTAGAGGCAAAGCTCCGTAACTTCATTCGTTGAGTCCAAAGGCAGCAAAGGTCAAGAAGAATAAGGTCAAGACGAAGTTCAGTTCTTTTGTTTACTGCTATCCCATTTGATACGAAATGCTTTTGAAATCCTCAGTCAGCCTACAAACTGTAGTCCCTGTGATGTGACTGCTGTAGTCTTCGTAGGTTTCATGAAGGAAGGAGGATTTTGTGGTCAGCTATGTGTGGGAAATGAGTTTTTGTTGAATGGATTTTTTTTGACAGTGGACTTTAATAGTGGTGTTTTAAGGTTCACTGTGACGAACCAAAAGGGATTTGTCATCGGCGGTGTTTCTCCAGGACAGTGACCATGCCCAGCATTTGTCATGAAAATCCATAGGACTGTGTCTTCCTTGGAAAACAGTTTGGGAAATGCTGTCTTTTTTTTTTTTTTTTTAAATTAAAGCAAATTGTGATTTATAAAAATCACAGAATGGTTGAACTTCGTCGTCGGAATTTGATCCTGGTCTTCAGGAGGTTAATTTGGGACCTATGCAGGTCCTTTCCTTTTCCTGAATCAGTAGACAGAGATAGGAATATTAACTGCCTATTTTTTTTCCTGAAAACGTGGGCCTTGGGACTGAATTTTACATGAAAGATGGGCGTGATGTTATGATTGATTCTTTTGTACCATGGGACAAGCAATTTATTTTCTCCCTAACAAATGGCAGGTGCTATTCATTCAAGGAAACCACCTATATAGAAGTAAAATATCTTTTTTTTTTTTTTTAGGGCTGTCAAAAGTACTATGCTGTGGGATTTTCTGTATTTTTATTGCTTCGGGTACCTCATTATTCTCCCACAGTTACCATTTCCCTATATCAGAGTCTGCAAACCAGTAGGACTGTGTATATAAGGGATTTGTGACAGCTGTATATCTTGGATCCCTGTTTTCCAGCCATACATCCCCAGCCCACCCTTCTGCCCCCACCACTGCACACACCTGTACTCCATTCCTGTGCATGACCTGTGACCCCATATCCAGCATCTTTATATCCTTGTGCCTTTGCACATGTGTCCATCCCACTGACTGAAATGCCTGTTCTCTTTCTTCTTCTCCCTAACTCCTTCTTCAAAGACAAATTCAAATGCCACTTCATGACTTTGCTTGCCCCAGTGTGGCTCCAGTGCTTGGCCTTCTTTTTTGGAGTCGAATGCCACTTTCCTTCTAACTTACGCTTTGTCGCCATTTGGGTTTTCCACAAAGCAGATCCCGAGAGGGAGTGAGGAGTATAAACAATGTCTTGGAACATTGGAATAGGAAAAGGGAAGGAAGCTAGATTGGGCAGACCCAACCCACACCTGACAGTCTCTGCGAGCCCCACCTGGAGACCTGGAGTAAAGATTGCTCCTCAGGGGAGATCGCAACTGGGGCAGACAGGGCTCAGCTCTTGTGCCGCCATCTTGTTCAGTCAGCTCTTGTGCTGCCATCTTGTTCAGTCACTGACCAAGAGCCGCTCAGAGCAAAGTATGTGCTCAGTGGTTGAGATTGACCCCAAGGAAGAACTCCAGCAGCTGGATTCCATCAGCTGATTATACTTCCCACAGCTGGGCTACAAGTCCTTTTGTGAAGGGGGATCAGAGGAGCCCATCTCCGTCTTCCGTCTTTTTGTTGCCTTACTGGACTTTTTATTCCACCACCCGCGTACCCAGAATGTGAGATCTCAAAGGGGCTTTCAAGGTCATGCAGGTGAGGCTCCACATCTTACAGAACCCTTTGCTGTCCCCACTAGATCATGATTTCGTTCACTGTAGGATCCAGACTGAATCGAATCCCCCAATCAGAATCTGGTGGGTCAGTCCAGCTAATCCCATTCTGGTGACACCCAAGTATCCATTTATCTGGTCACCCGGGAAGCACTGTCTTTTCTTGGGGGCCAAAAGGAATGAATGCTGGCGGATGTTGGGTAGAAAATGAGGAACTTATTAGTGATATCCGTGGTAGGCCATCGTGATTCCATAACACGTTTAAAAAACAAACAAAAACCAGCACTTTAAATTTAAAAGAAAGCACTTTAAATTAGGCTTTTACGACTTGAAGTCCCCAAATTAGAGAGAATAAAGGGACTTGAAACTCACAACAGATCAGTGGCAGCCATAGTTGGGAATCTGAACAAATTTTGGTTTGTAGAAGGAAGAAAATCAATGGCCAGAATGGGAGTGAATCGCAACAGACTGTCTGATTTCCTTTCTGTTTATCACTCGCTCTTTCTAGAAGCCGCAGTGGCTCCAAATGCACTTTTTGAGACTCTGCTCTCATAGGCGGTGCTCTTTGCGGGGGTGGTGGTGGGGAAGGGGGGCAGGGGGGCTCTGCTCTCCCACAGGGGTCTGCCCCCCTCTGCTGGTGACCCCATAATGCCTTAATTACCAAACCCAAAGCAGGTGATGTCTGTCTCCTCGGTCCTGAGGGCTCTTGATGACTCAACTCCCTAAAAGGGAACACTTTCCACATCAATAATTAAACAGAGCAATTAGGGGAATTTAAAAAGTATAATTAGACAGAATCAACTCTCCAGTCCCTTGAGCATTCTCTGTCTTTTTTCTTTTTCATGCTCCATTCCCTCCCTCCCCTTCTCCTAAAGTGTCCTTTTGTGGACATAAGAGGCCTCTGTTCTATCTGTGTTTTTAAAGCCCAGGCAGAAAAGGAGGGGAAAAAAACCGATTGGAAGGGATGAACATGAGGAGCGCCGGGTGACTGCAGACCCAGACTGCCCATTTCCAGTTCTCGGGACGTGTCACTTTCTCCTTCCAGCCAGCCCCAGCTCTTGGGGCTGGAGGAGTGGAAAGGGGGTAAAATGTTTCA
>CM052804.1:46255646-46285832 GCA_028533885.1 Nasua narica
ATTTCCACCCCCCCCCCCCCCCCCCCGGCCCTGAGGTCGTGGAAACCAGTCGCGGGCCAAGCAGATAATATGAAAAATAGGAAAACTGAAGATGTGTCCTAGTTCAGTATGTTAATGTGAGTGTAAGTTTCCCATTCTCCCAAGTCTCCGGTGAAAGGGCCAAGGAGATGGTAGCAAGAAGGAGCAAGTAATATCGGCGATGGAGCGAGAGCAGGTACGAGCAATGCACCAAAAAACTCAACGACTTCTCTAAGACAGAATGCGGGGAAATTGGGATTGGGGAGAGGGCAGCCGGTGAAGGGAACAGAAGGGCCCTCCTGGACGCCCATACGTTCAGACATGGGGACCTAAGGGAAGGCGTGATGCTATGCATGACAGGGACAGACCCACATCTTCGCCGGGGACCACTTGGTCTACACCAAACGACAGGATTGACCGAGCAGTGTTCATACCTGCAGACCACAAAGTCAACCATGGGGACCCGATCCTGCCCCCCAGTGGCAGGTTGGGGCTCTGCACCGCTCATTCCTGCTGCTGGCTTCCCCTGACTTGACTTTTCAGTAGACAAAATAAAGCCCAGATAATATGTAGCATTTCTCTTCTCCCTTCCTCTGGCCCTGACAGGTCTCAACAGGAACCCAGAAAAACAAAACCCGTCTCAGCCCTAAACACAGATTCACCTCCGGTTCCCTGGAGGGACAGCCTGCGGACCCAAGAATCAAACTAAAGTCTCAGTCTTTTAAGAGAATATAACCAGTTTTGGGGGAATGGGAACGGGCATCTCCCTTCCTCTTCCTCCATGATGTAGAGAGCTTCGGTGTGAAATAGGAGGAGACTTGAAACAATCTCTGGTTTATTTTCTCAATGAGATTTTAGTCTTCCAAGTCCAACCAAAATACCACACAGAGGTAGCGAACATGGCCTTAAGGTATCCTGGTTCCAAAGAGAAGAGTTTCCCACAGGACGAAGGGGGAAGACAGAGCAAAACAAAATCTTACAATCATCTAGACGACAAACACAGATTCCCCCAAAAGAAGATTAAAGAAGCTTCGGTGAGAGGTCTTCCTTAAAATACTGCCTTTCGGAAAGCACTTGCCTCATGTTACAGGATTTTGAGGGAGAAAAAGGTTGTGACTTAAGAATTTTTAACTATTCAGCTGACCTCACATGGCTAATGTAAAGAAAGTTAGGTTTACAGTAAAGAGGAGTGAAGAAAATTATAGAGTAGAAAGGGAATTAATGATCTGTGATGGCTATTTGTTGTTTGCAAGAGACGTGTGGAAAGAGTATGAAATAGTGTTTGCAAATAGAAGAACGGCCAGAGCTGACAGGTGCATGAGTGAATGTGCAGACACACGCGTGGACACAGTTTGCACACACACACACGTGCACACATATATATACACACACACGCACACATGGATATGCACAGATATACACCCATACACATACACACACTCCCTCAAAGCAGAAAGAGAAAGGAAAGAAAAATAAGCAAGCTGGCATGACAAAAAAATTCATATCAGACAAAACACTCAAAATGAACCCAAAAGATCCATTTTTAATAAGCGTGCAACCCATAGCTTAATTTTCATGAACCTTTATGTACCAAGTGGCATAAACACATAGCATCAAGATAATGAAGGGAAAGCTGTTAGTTACGCAGATAGATTTCATGGTTTGGGGTGGTTTTTTTTTTACTTTTTATTTATTTATTTTTAAAGATTTTATTTATTTATTTGCTACACAGAGAGAGAAAGGGAACACAAGCAGGGGGAGTCGGACAGGGAGAAGCAGGCTTCCCGCTGGGCAGGGAGCCCGATGCGGGGCTCGATCCCAGGACCCTGAGATCATGACCTGAGCCGAAGCCAGATGCTCCATGACTAAGCCACCCAGGCGCCCCTTTATTTTTTATTTGGAAATAATTATAGATTTGCAGGATCGCAAATAGGTGGACAGAAAAAGTTCTGTGCAGTTATCAATTCTTAATATGATAGTTCAACTTGCCTTCTCTCATAGAAGGATCTGGAGAGGACTCCAAACTTACATGTTGAGTTCAGTATCAGAGGGCTTCCTATCCTACAAACAGAAAACAGGTGGTCTTTTCAAGATCCTGTGAAGCGTTTGTAAAAATGTTTATATACATGACCCTAGTGAGTATCCTGAGAGTTTAAATAATATTAAACTCACACTTTGACCACAAAGTGAAAAATAATAATAAAGGGGAAAATAAAACTAATAGAAGGTCAAGATTAAAAACTATTTTCTTTAAAATCCTTGAATTAGGGGCACCTGGGTAGCTCAGTGGGTTAAAGCCTCTGCCTTCGGCTCAGGTCATGATCCCAGGGTCCTGGGATCGAGCCCCGCATCGGGCTCTCTGCTCAGCAGGGAGCCTGCTTCCCCCCCTCTCTCTGCCTGCCTCTCTGCCTACTTGTGATCTCTCTCTCTCTGTCAAATAAATAAATAAAATCTTTGAAAAAAATAATAAAAAAATAAAATAAAATCCTGGAATTAGGAAGCCAAATCTTTGGTTAAAGATCATTTAGATAAAAGCCAAATGATAAACTAAATTCCTATCATACTTGTGTAGTCGGTGATGTAAATAGAATGAATTCATGTCTTCATATTTTAAGATCACGCTTGGAAGAAATGAGCAAGGTCAACATTCAAATCCAGGACCTAGAAAAAGAACAAAATACAATAACGAGCAGAGATATGGCCAGAAATATCAAAGACGCTAGCAATCATACACTTATTAGCTTTAGAATAATGGGGACGCCTGGGTGGCTCAGTTGGTTAAGCAGCTGCCTTCGGCTCAGGTCATGATCCCAGGGTCCTGGGATCGAGTCCCACATCGGGCTCCTTGCTCGGCAGGGAGCCTGCTTCTCCCTCTGCCTCTGCCTGCCTCTCTGCCTGCTTGTGTTCTCTCTCTCTCTCTCTGACAAATAAATAAATTAAAAAAAAAACTTTAGAATAATGAATTTGAAATAGATTAGACATGAATTAATCTACCAAAGAGACGCCGATCAGCCAAACTGTCTGCAGGAAACAGGGACGACATGAGCTGTTATTGAAGGACAATCCAAATTCAGTTAAAAACCACCACATAAGAGCAGACAAAAGTAAGCTCCAAGGAAACCGTGCTTTCTGAGGGGGACAGCAAGTCACCGTCTTTATCATGTCTTTGCCCCATTTGGTATTTGACACTTGGTCAGAAGGAGTTTTTAAAATGCACCCCCTCTTTTTGTTTCCTGTTGACTCTACCCTCCTCCTATGCTCTCTTCTTCCTGAGTTTACACCCGATGGGCCCCCAAAGGTCCGAGCTTTGCCCTACCAATTGTTACGCCCTTTGTCTCAAGGAAACCACCCTCTTTTCCTCTCGAGAAAATAAGGGGACTGCCTGATTCTTTGTCCCTTCCTTATTATTCACCCATTTTCTGTAGAACTACACAACCAGATCTCGAAATCATTTTTTTTTCTAGAAAGGAACCTAGAGAAGAAGGGAATGGACAGAACATCCCTTGATCTTTTGCTCCAGCCTGGATCTTAGAGGCTGGACCCTTGAGGGTCCAATTCCTCCTCTCTCCTTTATGAACCTCCTGGCTTGTGTAACTGCTCGCTTTTGGCCACACCTTCTGCCTCTGGGTTCCCATCTCCACCCCATTTCTGTTTCATTTCCAAACACTCGACATTTCTGGCTCATTCCGGATGTTTATTCCAGTGTAAGAATGTGCTCTATTATAAAACTCCACTTCCCTATTCTATCGTAATACGGCGTAAGCTGAGAGTGTCACCTCTGTACTCACTGTGTGTGTGTGTGTACCACATGCGTGTGGTCTATGAAGCTTGACTTGAAACACCTAATGTTGTTAAACATTACTTGACGATTAGACACTTGTTTCACTTTTCACAGGTTTATGTCCTACGTGCCTAACTGAGCAAAAACCATTTCTTACACGACTCCCGATATTCCCCAACTAATTCTGTGTGATCTCTCGGCAAAGGGAGACATGCATAGGCGTTACTTCCTAGATGTTATACCGAGATAGATGATAAATCCTGACACAGAGGGATCTGACTTCACATTTTCCTTTAGCACATCGTAAAGACTCACGAAATTGCTAGATCATCTGTGACATTCTATTTTGGTAATTTTGTGTATCTAAGGTGCAGCTATATTACCACAATTGCCTTAATATGATGGGAAGACAAAATTTCATTAGTTTGGATAGAAAACTGTTAAATTAAAAAAACCTCAAAAAGTGCATGCAGTAAACTTTTGAGAAAAAAAATTGGAGATTTCTAAGTGGGAGACAAACACCCATCTCTTAGCAATAACACAGTAAATATCGTTTGAGAGTCAAGATACTCGATCTGTATTTTTCAGACTTTTAAAATTGTGATTCTCGGGGCGCCTGGGTGGCTCAGTGGGTTAAAGCCTCTGCCTTCGGCTCAGGTCATGATCTCAAGGTCATGTGGGATCGAGCCCCGCATCGGGCTCCCTGCTCAGTAGAGAGCCTGCTTCTCTCTCTCCCTCCGCTTGCCCCTCTGCCTACTTGTGATCTCTCTCTCTGTCAAATAAATAAAATCTTTAAAAAAAATTGTGATTCACGTTATTTATATGCACAAACATCCAAATAAGTATGGAATATACGTTCACGAAAGAATATTTACTCTTATTAGATTCTGTCTGATAATTCTGATAATTTCTATCCTATCCTGTTGTTTTTTTCTTTTATATTCTATTCTTTTTAATGCGGGTAACAATCTTATAAAGCCACGATTCTGAATAGAGAGTGATTTTGCTTCCTGAAAAGGGACACTTGGCAATGTCGGGAGACATTCGTGGTCGTTGTCATACCCTGGGGATGGGGGGAGGGAGCCACTGGCATCCTATGGGTCGAGGCTGGGGAGGCTGCTGAAACCCCACATTAAACCCCACGTTACACGGGACAGCCCCACAACAAAGAATTACCCATCCCAAAATGTCAATAGCGTTGAGGTCGAGAAACCCTGATTGCAAAACAGTTGTACCCACGAATCCAAAAACACTTCTATGCTATGTTAACCAAGAAAGGGGGAACGTTGCCAATGATTATACACCAGGGTTCTTTCCAGAGGAATCGTAACAATTTTTGTCTCTATGGGCACCCCTCAAAGCAGACCCATTTTTTTCTTATGGTGCTTGGTGGACTCTTTCTTAGAGTTTATGCCAACTTGTGAGGCTTGGGTCCTCAAAGCCACGCAGGGCACTCTGAGGTTAAAACATTAACGAATGTGTCCCCGAGGGCTGATTCAGCGCTCAGGGCGATTAGCAGTGTTGGGTCATAGCTAATGAGCTCTGAGTGCCAGTAGTTGGTATTTAACTTAGTGGGGGCATTGAGACCCAAAAGCAGTCAGCTTCTTTCCGACCTGCTTGGGCTTCTGTGTCTTTAAACCCAGTAGTGAGAAAATCACTGACACAGCAGTTTATTCCCCATCGGGCTAATTACTTCTTTTCCCAAGATCAGGACTATGGTCTGGCAACGCCGTGACCTCCGAAAGCAGAGAACATCCTGCCTGCTGGGGCGGGGAAGCCGAGGCAGGTTTTGTGCCCCTCAAAAGAAGCAGGCGATTAGCAAAGAATCTGAAAGCGGGACACAAGGTGGAGGGACTTCTAATGTGGTCTGGAGAATAACACGGCCAGCGGGCACATTGTGGCTCGAACCCAGAAGCGTGGGTTTTGGGGCCGTGCCACTGCGGACAGCTGCACCGTGGAGAAAGGGGTCGACAAAACGTGTGTGCACAATGGAGAATCTGGAAAGAGGCATGTGACGTTGCTTTTACTTAAAAGGTTTGAGGCTGTCTCAACGAGTTCAGTAGAGAGGGCTGTTGTTCGAGTGTTTCTGTGAAAAGCGATCTATTTTATTTATCTAAATGGAAATGTTGGGATGCCTGGGTAGCTCAGCCGGTTAAGCATCTGCCTTCGGCTCAGGTCATGATCCTGGGGTCCCGGGATCAAGTCCTGTGTTGGGCTCTCTGCTCAGTGGGGAGTCTGCTTCTCCCTCTGCCCCTCCCCCATGTGTGCATGCTTTCTCTCTCTCAAATCAATCAGTTGAATTAAAAAAAAAATAAAAGGAAATATTTTGCATCTTCCTTAGCATTCTTAGCTCTCATCACTGTGGATTGCTTATGCAGACATATACTGGTTGGGGAATATTGGAGAAGCTGCTCTGGCCCAGAGGAGAGGGTCCTCGACTTCTGTCCCTATTTGATTTATATAATGTTGGGCAAATTATTTTATGTCTCCTAGTCAGGTACTTGTAAGTATAAATTTGCCGTTATGTTTACATGCAATTGGGAATGCACGGTTGGGTGGGATCATCCATAAAGGTGTGTTTCCCCTTGACTATATTATGGGTTTAAGAGAACTGGGTCTTAATGGAACTGTGACTACAGCAGATCTTTTATATCTCCATTCAGGTGGACACTGGAAAGTAGAAACATGGCAGGAAAGGGTCCTTAATAATGAATCAGAACTTTTTGGTTCTAAGAGATAGGGAGAAGGGGGCGCTTGGGTGGCTCCGTCGGTTGGGTAACTGACTCTTGATTTTGGCTCAGGTCGTGATCTCAGGGTCCTGGGATCGAGCCCCCCAGCGGGCTCCAAGCTTAGCAGGAAGTCTGTTGGAGATTATCTCTCCCTTTCCCTCCCCCCAACACATGTGCTCTCTCTCTAAAATGAATAAATAAATGTTTAAGAAAGAGAGATGGAGAATGTCAATAGTAATAGTGCATCAGTTCTTTATTGAGCCTTTGCCAGACTTATTTTGAAGGCAGAAGTAGGGAGATGATAGCAAATGAAAATGGATTTGATTTTCATAATGAGAGTGCTTTGGTTATTTCCATTACATGGATGGGGAAACTGAGCCACAGAGAAATTAAGATACTTAGGGGTCACTTACCTACTAGAAAATGGGACCAAATACTTTTTGTTCTCAAACCCGACCCATTTCCAAGGTATTTTCCTATCTGACTACCTGTGAATTCTATGCTTCTCACCAAGAGATGATCCCCTGAGATTCTGGATTTCTGCAGTTACTTTAAATGCCTGGCAGGCCGTTAACTGTACTTGCTGAAGCTTAACGTGGGGAGAGTAATCCAACCAAATCAATAATAGTTTGTAATTACTTTCTTTTTTTCTAGACTTGGTAAAGGTTAAGCATTAACCACATCTTCTCCCAGAGAGTTGGTAGGAATGAGTGAAATAATGATATACATCGGTAACCAGCCACTTATAAAACATCTGAATTAATTCGATGATCTGAAAGTCCAAACTAGGTCAACCTCGAGAAGTTTAAGAGGGCAGTTAGTTGACTGTCGCTGGGGCTAAAAATACGCATCATCAACCATCATTGTCGCAATGCTCAGTACTTTCAGATTATTTGCTCATCGATACAGCACCTTGGGTAGCTTTAACAATTTCTCATCATGACTTCTCCCATTCATAGTAGACAATGATGATTATCTCCATGACCCCACCCCAGCAGAAGCCACTTGCCTCTTTAGAAAAATGGGCTAAAACGTTGACGTTAGTGGTTCGTTCACCGATGTTCTACTAGTCTTACAGACAGGAGCTGTTCTAACTATTTTAACACTTTGGCAAATAACGGAAGCGCCGTAACCATTTAGACTTACTCTTCCGGCAGCTTCCGGAATCAGGACCTAATTGCTTATCCAGCCTACTTCTGGCATTGAAAGAACAAGTTAAAGAAGGCAACCGAGTCAAGTCAGGAATACCAGTTCTGTTTCTTAGAGAGTGCAGCAGGCCTTTCAGTGCTTGGAAGTACACGTCGACAGATCATTCCATTCCCTAGAGGTCACCACTATTAATAGTTGGGTGTGCATTTACCCAGTTACTGGGTAAGCCTGTATTATACACAGATGCAGTGTATTAGTTATCTATGGCTAACATAATATTCCATGGCATTACCACAAAACCTCAGAGACACAGAGTTCTTTCTTTTACAAGGCTGCCGGGTTCCACGCTTGGTTTGAGATCTGAGCCGGCCTTGTTCATGTGTCTGTGGTCAGCTGTGAGTCGGCCACATGATTCCTCTGACCTTGTCTGGGGCGGCTCACATGTCTGGGAATCAGCTGGCTGAAGGCTAATGTATCGTGGTCTTTGCTCAGATAACTTGGGTGACTCAACTTTGTTCTACTTGTCTTTCACCTTCCAGAAGCCACCTGGTCCAGACAGGTCCTCATGGTGATGGCCAGGCGCAAGAGCATGAGTGGAATACACGAGAGGCTTTTCTGAGCCTCTTCTTGAAATAACTATACACTCGCTGATGTCCATTGGCCCAAAGCAGGTCACGGGGTTGAACTCGGTATCAGGAATGGGAAGAGAGATTCCACTCATGATGAAAGAGCTGCAGAATCCATGACAAAAGGCAGGGATTGGAGAGAGGGGCAAAAGATTGGGGCCGTCCAACACAATCAGCCTAACAATCGCTAAAATAGATTTAAGCACACAAGCATTTTTTTTATATTGTATGTTTTTAAAAATAGGAGGTGATATCCCGTTGCTTGGTGGCTTATACTATTCTGAAATTTCAGACTCAGATTTGGGTGATCTTTCTCAACTTGAAATCTGTTTGAAAAGATCTTAATTTGAAAAGATAGAACTTGATCTTGTTAGCATTGCAAAATGTTCCATTATATGGGTGTACCAGAAGATCCTATCCAGTCTCCTGATGATATTTATTTAAGTCATTTTCTGTTTTGGAGACCTTTTTGACAGTGCTGAGGTGGACACCCATTTACATTAATGCTTGGGTATTTACACTGGTATTTCTGGAAATTTCTGAACCAGTAGATGTAGGGTGATGGGCTGCCTCACACTTAATCCTGCTGCAAGACTAAGCCACTTGGAGTTCCCCAAACACACCATGATCTCTTGCACCTACCTCTGTGTCTTCAAATGCTTTCTTCTAGAATCCTCCTGCCTCTCCTACTTGACTTTGATAAACTGCCATGAAACCCATGATAAAAAGAGTCTTTATGTCTTTTATGGGTTCCCAGGATCCATATCACACTCACTCTGCAATAACCTCAGGTCCCAGCATTTGCAGTTGACGGGTTCTTCAGACTACTTAGAGCTCTGCTATCAAGAACATTCTCGTCTGCACTCAAGCACCGCTGTATTTAGGGAGACTTCTCCACGGTCCATAGGCAGATCCAGTGCTCCTTCTCTGAATGTAATGAATGGAGACTCCCATTCTGGAGCTTCTCCCACCGAAATACATTTGCTATTATGTCTTTCTCTTTGAGAGCAGAAGCATTGCCCTTTTGTCCCTAGAGTTCCATATTCTAGAAGGGTGCTTGGCCAAAGGAGGCACTCAGTAAATGTTTGCTAAATAAAAATCTTACGCTTGAGGTCAGACCTAAAGTTTTACCATATCGTCATAGTTCAATAACTATTTATTTGTTCAGTCATCCAATAAATATTTATGGAATGTGTACAGTGGGTTGGCTATGTTTGAAATGAGAGAATGGGGAGAACACGAGCGTGCCTTCTTGGAATGGAATGGTATTTTTAGAGAGTCGCATGAGATTTGAGACTTTTTACCCAGGAAAATGCACATATGCTCATGTTCACATTTTTATGTACACTTAGTGGTTTCGTTACCTCCCGATATTTATTCTTGAAGCTTAGGTTAAAAACCTCTGCCTTCAGGTAGTGGGCCCTGTGTCAGACTTAGCTACACGAAGGGCACATCTGAGGGCTTGAGGTTAGACCATCATCATGACTGACCCACACACCACAGTCCTCATTTTTACCTCATGCCGAGTGTCCAAGTGTCCAGAATATATGGATCCTGTCGTATCTGTATCTTCATCTATATTTTTGATATCTTGCCTACCCCTAAAATATCTTTTGACGTTTGCATGTTATTTTGATAATGAATTGCATACAAATGGAAGCATCTATCACAAGTATGCCTCACGATTTATTTGGCATGACATAACTATAATTCTGTGTAAACACACGATCTGTTCAATTTATTGGAAGAAAGAGTTTCAAAAAACATTGCCAAATAAGAAATTTGATTTTTGCATCTTAACAGACATTTTAAGGTAGATTTAGATAAAATGGAAAATCAGTAACCATTTAAAATAGCAAAAAATAGAAGCTATTTAGGGAAAATAGCAACACGAAGTATACACAACTAACCTGTAAAAAGCTTTACTGGGGATTTGTGACCAAGAGTTTGTGGACATGGTACAAAAGCATAATCTGTGAAATACATGGGTAAATTGAGCTGCATCAAAATTAAAACTTTCGTTCAGCCAGAGACACTGCTAAAAGAAAGGCAAATACTGTGTGGTATCACGTTTATGGGGAATCTAAAGAGAAAAGTCAAAATTGTGAAACAGAGAGTAGAAAAGTGGTTACCAAGGGCTTGGGGTTGGAGAAGTAGAGACAGGCTGGCAAAAGGGTACAAACTCTCATTTACAAGATGAGTAAACTCTGAGAATCTAGTGTAAAACATGGTGACTATAGTTGGTAACACTGTGTTGAAATTTACTAAGAGAGTAGAACTTAAACATTCTTAGCAAAAACCAAAAAAAAGAAAAAAAAAATCCAAAACAGTGCTCAAACTTTAATCATCACAGAATAGTCAAGCAATTATGAAAAGAAAATAATGAAAAGACAAACCGCAGACTGAGAAAACATTTCAAAAATTCCATAGCCAACAGAGGACTTCTAGTTAGAATATACAAAGAACTTTCAAAACTCAGCAGTAAGAAAATAAACAACCCAATTTAAAAAATGGGCAAAAGGCTTTCACAAACCTTTCAACAAAGAGGCTATTAAATAAAGGAAAAGATATTCAATAGCATTAGCCATTAAGAAAATGTAGATGAAAACCACTGAGATATCACTGCATATCTATAAGAAAGGAAAAAAAAAAAAAAGAAAACCTAACAATATCAAGTGATGACAAGGATTGGAACAAATGGAACTCTCATACATTGCTTTGGGAATGTGCATGGGAGGGCCACTCTTTAAAAACTGTGGCAGTTTCTTATGAAGTTAAATATATAACTCATCAAATACCCCAGAAATCCAACTCCTTGCTTAGTTACATGAGAGAAAAACTGCTATTCACACAAAAAACTATGCCAAATGTTTATAACAGTTCTATTCAAGATTGTCAAAAGCTAGAACCAACCTAATTGCCCTCAATGCGCGAATGAACAAAAAGTTATGGTATGCCCATACAATGGAATACTATGCAGCAGTGAAAAGGAACAAACTCTTGATGCATGCAGGAGCTTGAATGGATCTCAAAGGCATTACTCTGAGTGAAAAAAGCCACGCTCAGAAAGTTATATGTCATAATTCTGGGATGCCTTGGTAGCCCAGTCGGTTAAGCATCCAACTCTTGATCTCGGCTCAGGTCTTGCTTTCAGGGTCGTGAGTTCAGGCCCTGTGTTGGGCTCCATGCTGGGCCCAACTTAAAAAAAAAAGTTATTTGTCATAATTCCATTTATATGGTATTCTCAAAAAGTGAAAACTATAGTGATGGAAAACAGATTAACATTTGCCAGGAGTTGTGGGGGAAGAGAGGGTAAGACTACAAAGTGAAAAAACAATATGGGAGCGATCGATCTGTTTTACATTCTGATTGAGGTGGTGGCTAAACAGATCTAGATACATATTGAATTTCATAGAACCCTGCTCCAAAAAAGTCACTTTTAGTATATATCCGTTTAAATATAAAAGTTTCATTAGGAATGTAAAAGAAAATCTGTGTACATGAAAACCGTGTCATCTTTCTAGACTGACAGACTCAATCTAGCAAGCTGTCCTTTCTTCCTGAATCAATCCTTAACATGTAACGACTTTCCAGTGCTAACTAGAAGTGAAGAAGATAAGGGGAGTTGATGAAAATATTTTATAATTCCTTTTTTTGGAAGAAAACCCACTTAATAAAAAATACTCAAGAATAGAATACACAGGGGCGCCTGGGTGGCTCAGTTGGTTGGGCAACTGCCTTCGGCTCAGGTCATGATCCCGGAGTTCCGGGATCAAGTCCCACATCGGGCTCCCAGCTCCACAGGGAGTCTACTTCTCCCTCTGACCTTCTCCCCTCTCATGCTGTCTCTCACTGTCTCTATTTCAAATAAATAACTAAAATCTTTTAAAAAAAAAATAGAATACACAGGGGCACCTGAGTGGCTCAGTCATTAAGCTTCTGCCTTCGGCTCAAGTCATGATCTCAGGGTCCTGGGATCAAGCCCCACATCAGGCTCCCTGCTCAGCGGGAAGCCTGGTTCTCCCTCTCTCACTCCCCCTGCTTGTGTTCCCTCTCTCGCTGTCTCTCTCTCTCTCTGCCAAAAAAAATAAATAAAATCTTTAAAAAATAATAATAAAATAAAAAAGGAAAAAGTTTAGAATTCAGTATCAGCAAGCATTTCAAATGAATTTCAAAATAAAATGAAAATCAGAGATGAATATTTATTTAATGTTCCTGGATGAACAACCTTACTTATGAGAAAACATTGTGAAGGCAAAGGAAAGGTCGTGAAAAAGAAATCTGACAGATTTGAGAGCATTAAAAAAATTTTAACTACTATAAACAAAGAGCACATGAAAAATGATAAAGTGGAATATTTGTTGCATTAAAATGTATGAACATTGTTAATGTAAAGAAAATGCTTACAGTCTAGGAAAGAAAGCATCCAGTTGAAAGTAATAGGCAAAAAACAGAACTGAAAAGATAACCAGGAAATGTCTTTTAAAAAAATCCTATACCTAAAATATCTGGGAAATGCTCACTAGTTTAAAATGTTAAGTATTAAAATATTTAAAAAATGATTTCCCTCTGTTTTTCACAATTACATTGTGAAAATATGCACAATTTCACAATTACATTGTGAAAAAATACATTGTGCAATATTGGAATACACAGCACTGATGAGTACATGAGAAAACACATAATCTACTGAAGTAGAATTAAGACGTTCAAAATAATATATTAAAATTCAAAGACAAAGTGTAGATACCTTCCTAGAAGGCAAGTTTGCCATGCAGTTTTAAAACCTTTACAATATACAGGCCTTCCTTTCCACGTCCAGAAAATGATGAAACATTAGCATGTTTAACTTTGGAAACAACTTAAGTGTCCAACGATAAGGACACCTCATGGCGATTCATATAATGGGCTACTGCTCAGCCATTTAAAATGAAGTTGATGTGTATCTAATACCACGAATGTTGTTTCTTCTTTAATCCTAAGTGCAAAAAAACAGTTTAGAATGGTCTCCACACCTCCACAAATTCATTTCATTTGATGAATCCAGTAAGAAGGACTAGAGTCTAGACGAACGTATTTTATTTTATTTTTTATTTTTTTTAAAGATTATTTATTTATTTATTAGAGAGAGAGAGAGACTGAGAATGAGAGGGGAGACGGTCAGAGGGAGAAGCAGACTTCCCGCAGAGCCGGGAGTCCGATATGGGACTCGATCCCGGGACTCCGGGATCACGACCTGAGCCGAAGGCAGTCGCTTAACCAACTGAGCCACCCAGGCACCCTTATTTTATTTTTTTAAAGATTTTATTTATTTATTTGACTTACAGCGTGAGAGAGAACACAAGCAGGGGAGGTGGGAAAGGGAGAAGCAGGCTTCCCGCTGAGCAGGGAGCCCCATGCGGGGCTGGATCCCAGGACCCCACGATCATGACCTGAGCCCAAAGCAGTCGCTTAACCACTGAGCCACCCAGGCGCCCCTAGATGGATGTATTTTAAAATGTTACGTCTGAGAGACGGGTGGGTGGTTTTCCTTTTTAGGGTTTTGTGTTCCTCTGATATTTCTCATTTGTCTACAGTGTGCTTTTTTCCTGTGTGCAAATTTTATTTTCTATGTTTTTATTAAAAATTTGTATTATTATCATATAATAGACATTTCATTTAAAATGCATTTGGAATACAGCTATTTTCTTCCCGGTCTCACCCGAGATCCTATGATTTTTTTTTCCCCCCTGTGCTGAAGGAAGAGAGACTCTTTCCTGTACAGTCACTTAGACCTCGTGAGGGCAGGTCTGGGGTCTCTGCAGTGATCGAAACTACTGAGTTCACGAAAACTGCTTCATGTAGAAAGTCCCAACTCCTGAGGGCCTGAGGGCTTGATTGGAACCAGAGCCTCCTCTGTCTGCCTGCCTCTTTTTTATGAGGACTTTTCTGAGCCCTTTTCCTCAGCCCCAACCTCCACACATTTCGGTTCCTCTACGAGAATACAAATGGAGGCCCCACATCCCTGTGTCTAAACAGTTAAAGACAGATAAATCAAGCTAATAAACTGTTGAATGAAATATATTCTATTCCCCTGTTTCCACGAATAGTCCTTCCTAACAGCAGAACAGAAAAATATATTTAAGGGCCCCTGGGTGGCTCATTCACTTAGGCGTCCGGCTCTTGATTTCAGCTCAGGTCATGATCTCGGGGTTGTGAGATCGAGCCCCACCCATGCAGGTTCCACACTGGATGTGAAGCCTGCTTAAGATTCTCTTTCTCTCCCTCTCTAAAATAAAGAGAAAAGAAAAATAGTTCAAATCTGTTGTTCTTATATGTCTGAGAGTTTTGGCAAAATACCAGAGATGACTAGATTTCGTTATCACGGCATTCTGGTATTCTGTGGTATTATGGTACTCTGTTGATGGGCCAGCAGTGTTTAGATGAGTCATAAAATTAGGACCTACACAAGTCATGAGCTATTATATACTTAGGTATATATTTTTATATTATATAAATATTATATAAATATATAAATATATTATATTATATAATATAATATATATTATATTATTATGTACTTAGCTATTATATACTTATTATATACTTAGCTATTATATACTTATTATAATATACAATTAATATATACAATTAATTTTTATGCTAATTTCAGCTAATTATGTTATAATCAAGATTTTATGTTGATTTTGTTCTGTTGACAATAACGAGGTGAAGCCGGGATCAGCAAACAGGGATCAGCAAACGTTTTTTCGAAAAGGTCAAGAGAATGTTTTAGACTTTGGACGTGTGGTCTCTGTCGCCACTTGCTAAGCTCTGCTGTTGATGTAAGCAGCCTCGGACAATGGGCATGGGTCTGTTTCCCTAAGACTTTGTTATAAAAATAGTTGGATTTTATCTGAGGGTCATAGTCGGGCAACCCTTTGTCTCAGGGATTTTTTAAAGAGCAACGGTACAAATTTGGACACGTTTTGGTCTAAACTGTAAATCAGACTAATTGTAAAAATTAAAGTGATTTTCCTTAGTTTTTAGAAGTGATTTTCCTTCGAAAGTATTCCAAATTCTCTATCGAAATCCAAAGATAAAATATTGGATATCATAAATATCAAAACGTGAAATAATGGTGACTAAATGAAATCTTACTCAACATTTTCAGAAAATTGGAACTATTCTGAAGTCTAGCTTTCCATGGCCATCTGGCTGCCCAGGGGAAGACTTCAGTGTCGTGCTTTTTGCCTCTTTCACCTTGACCTACATATTTAAAAAGTTTTGCAGAACCCCATTTGCTTAATAGTACAAAATGTCCCTCCACCTCCGGGTACAACTGTTGCAAGCAGCGGGCTGGGGTGTGAGCACCTCCGGGACGTGAATTGGAACAGGAGGCAAAGAAAGCAAAGGAATGAGAGTGCTCAGCAACACTAGCAAATGATATTTTCATGCCAAGAAGGTATTCCACGTTCTCTGATCTGCACTGTTTGCTAAGTAACTGACCTTTCCCTCCACGAACCACTTCCCGCACTCAGATCTTCCCCAAACTAGATCTGTGTTCCCTCCCCTGCCTCCCCCCCACCCCCCGCCCGTGTCCACAGTGACCCAAACCCTGGTGCCTTGTCAGCATTCAGACATTTGCTTGGAAGACACAAGGGCAAGAATTTGGGAGAAGCTTTCCCCTGGGACCTGTGCAGCGTTAGTCATGAGAGTGGATGCTGAGGGTCATGCGTTGCCCAAATGGGATCACAAAGTTGTGTCCGTCACAAGAGGACCTCCTGCATGGCGGGGCTCTGAGCAAGGATCCTTCTTCTAGGGGCACTGCTCATGCTGTTCATAGGGGTCCCTGGCAGAGTGGCGATGGCTTTCCCGAACCTGACAGTGCCTTGTGGCATACCCACACTGACGGACTGTGTCTAAGGGACGCTCATTGATTGCTTTCCTGAAGTTTGGTTTGCCTGTCTCATCTCACGATGAGGTCATATTCTGGAGGCTTCCTTTATAGCCTACCAGTGAGATGATTTGGGAAGTTCCGTTAGCAGGACAGAAGGTGTATCTCTTTCTGCTGTTCGAAACCAGGGAAGCTGGGGGCTGGGTTACCTGCTGGCAATTTTATTTATTTATTTATTATTTATTTGAGAGAGATGAGCGAGCACACACACACAGGGAAAAGCAGGCTCCCTGCTCAGCAGGGAGCTCGATGCAGGACTGGATCCCAGGACCCTGGGATCAGGACCTGAGCCAAGGCAGACGCTTAACCGACTGAGCTCCCCTCCCCCCCCCCCAGGCGGACACCTGCTGGCAATTTTAGAAAGAACACCCAAGCAGTCCAGCTCCCGGGACCATGTTAAAACCACAGCTTCAGGTCACTTTTCCTGTTTTAAACTTGAAAGACCTGGTGACTTAGCACCTACTCTGTGTCCAGAACCTAAAAAAAAAAAAAAAAAAAAAAAAATCAAAGAAACCGAAAGGAAACACACACCCCACTGTTTCCAAAATGTAACAAAGGACCTTCCTTCAGGTTCCTGTCTTAGCCTCCCCCACTGTCCTTAGTTTCCATTCCCAGGCAAGGAAAGCACCTTTCTTCCCCAATCTCCAGCAACACATCTGCAAAGAGCTGATAATTCGGGTTAGGAGAGGGCTCCGCTCGGAAGTGGCCGCCCACAGTAGCACAGGGGTGATAGCCCAGCTCTGCCACGAATCATTTATAAAACTCCCGTCAGGGCCAGGAGGAGCCTTGACGGGGCTTTGTGGTGGCGGCCACCACAGAGCGGGGCGGGGTGCCCACCCTGGGCGCACGCCCGCCCACGTCCGTTAGGAACTCCTACTTCCCCTTCTAGACTGTTCCATCTCCTAACAGCGGTTAAAGTTCCAGATGGGAGGAAGGAAACCAGATTCTCCTTCTAATCAGGGAGCAGGTTCAATGGCCCCTTTCCTGCGTCCGATGCGATGGAAGAGAATTCACCGTCCACGAGGGAAGTTTCTGTTCCAGGGGCTTGAAATGTGAAGGTGGTCCAGCCCTGTGCATCTTCTGTTTCTAGAAACCGAGAAGAATGCTGTCACAGAAAGAGAGTGAATGGGGGGCAGGGGGGGCGGGGGGGGGGTCAACGGACCAGAATCCCAGTTTGTGTCCCTTGCGCATCTGAAATGAAGGGGCTGGATTAGGGGATTTCTGAGACTCCTCCCATTCTCACATCCAGTGGTACTGCTGCCTAGCAGAGTGGTGCTCCCACTTTTCTTTGTCCAGAACATTCTTCTCCTTTTAATCCCACCTTCATCTTCTCTTCTTTGTAATCAGTCTCTCCCCCTACCCAACCCCCACCTCCCTTCCCCTCTCCCTCTCTCTTTTCTCTCTCTCTCTCACACACACTTCTCAGTGTTCATAAATATTTATCAGACTTTAGATCCTAATTTAATTATACTTCATCTCTGCTACGTGTAGTCATTTTTTTATAACCAGCTGCCGAATCGTTCTTCAGGACTTACTTCTATTCTAATTGACCGTAGGTGTCCCCTCGGTTTCTCATATATGGACGTCTGTATTCTTGAGCTTTTCATTTTGCTCTGTTGTTCAACCGAAGTGAAACTTCAGGGTTTTTTTCCCGAGGTCACCTTGACGCTAAGGTTTCTGAATCATTGCGTATCTGAAAATACGACTTTAAATGAAACACAATTTCGCTCAGGAGAAGAGTTTTTCTCTTTTTAATATTTATAACGACCTTTGGGCGCTTCCTACGAAAGTGTAATTTCAACCCTCCCACGCCTCGGCCTTCGTTTTTCAAGTAGCTAGTTCTAGTGTTAACTGTGTTTGCCTTTGTCTGTGAATGCCTCTGAAATGCTTTCTTTACCCTCAAACACCCAGAATTTTGCAGATAGTTTCAAAAGCGTGGATCTCTACGAGGGCTTTTTGTGATTATTGTCACTTTTTAGTTTGATGCCTCAGGAGCGTCTAAGGTCCAGGGGGCGCCTTGGTGGCTTAGTCGGTTGAGCGTCTGACTAATGATTCTGACTCAGGTCATGATTTCACGGGTAGTGGGATTGAGCCCCTCGTCCATTGGGGTTCCATGCTCGGTGGGGGTTCTGCTTGGAATTCTTTCTTTCCCCTTCCCTCAGCCTCCCACCCACCCCCCATGGAATAAATAAATAAATCTTTAGGGGCACCTGGGTGGCTCAGTGGGTTAAAACCTCTGCCTTTGGCTTAGGTTACTGTCTCAGGGTCCTGGGATCGAGCCCTGAGTCGGGCTCTCTGCTCAGCAGGGAGCCTGCTTCCCCCTCTCTCTCTGCCTGCCTCTCTGCCTACTTGTGATCTCTCTCCTCTCTGTCAAATAAATAAATAAAATCTTAAAAACAACAACAACAAAATCTTTAAAAAGTATATTTAAAAAAGAAGAGAATGTCTAAAGTTCAGAGACAGACCCACTGTGGAGAGCGTCACAAGTTCCTGTCTTTCTCCAGATGATTTCTTAGAAAAAGAGAGAGTTGTGTGTGAATTTCAGTTTTTAATGTTGTTAGGGTTTTTTGTTTGTTTGTTTGTTTTCCCGGATATTTTTTGGCATCTTGATAGGACATTGGGAGAAGCACATCAGTTCCCAAGCTAGACCCTTTTGAAGACAGAGTTTGGGATCCATGGATATAGAGGTAAAAAAAAATTCTATTTTAAACCTTACGAATGCACGAATTCCCCAATGGAGTAAATGTGGAAGGAGACAATCAGAGGGTGAGGCATGGCGCCTTGGAAAATACTGGTCTATTTCTGTATTTGCTCAGAGTCGATGAATGAGGTAATTCGTGGCATGGCTTGGGGGAAACTAAGGTCTACAGAGACATAAAGGATTCGTGCTTGAATCTACGATGTAAGATAACGCTTGCTCCTTCCCTTTCGGGGTTATTCTCCTCCGTCACCCAGATACAGATGTACTTTCTGCTCTTTCATGGTGTCCCCCAAAACCATCAACCAAGAATCCTTGGCTTCTCTCTCCTCCCCTGGAGTGCCGAGGAACACAGTGGCGCTTTTCTTTGGTTGGTTGGTTGTTTTTCAAAGAAGCTTTCTTCCTTTGTCATAGAGCCTGGGGAGAGTTAGAATGCTTTTTTTTTTTTTTTTTTCTTTACTTACTCATTCACAGTTTTACCGGGAGCCGCCTTAATGCTTGATGTTGACGTACCTTGTACCTCGGCGAGGGTTTGGCTATGAGAATCGTACATCCAGACTGGTCAGTGTGGGAACTGGTTCAGAAACACAAGCCTTCCTCCCTGCACAGAAGCCAACTCCAACAACTCAAGGGAGTTTTCTTTCCAGCCTTACAAGTCACGTTTGGAGTGGGGTCCCGCATCACAGCAGCAGGAAAAGAAATACTGATGTGGTTGGACCTTGGCCCGAGGGATGGCAGGCTGACGGCGCTGGGAGTTTGCTGGAAACTTCCCCTGCTCCAGGCTCACGCCATCCGGGACCCCTGGGAGCTACCTTCACGGCAGGGCCATGCAAAGAGCATGTTTTTCCTAGAATTTCCTGCTGCCAGAGGCTTCCAAAAACAGACCCGTTGTTTCTGTTGGGTTGCAGAGACGAAGCAAGTGTGTGCATGCAAGAGGCAGATTTATGGACTCCTCAAGGTGAATTACCTTTGTGTTACAACTCGGGGGACTTTGTCTTGCAGCGTGTCCTTCCCCGACAGAAGAAAGCCTTTGACAGACATGTTCCGTCTCTTGCGTGTTTGTAAGGTTCCAAGCAGAATGATTTGTGCTCTGCGATGCATAGGGAAGTAAGTGCATTGAATGCTCATATATTTTGACAGAATATCGAAGATGGCCAATGACCTCCACCGCAGGAGTCCTGCTCGTGCCGCCTGGGCGTCTGGGGAGGTTCAAAGAATACGTACAGAAGAGCTGAATAGACCTAGATCTTCATCCTGTCTCTTTCCCTCATTGCTGTGTGTCTTCGGACAAGTCGCATGACCTCTCTGAACCTGTCTCCACAACTTGTGAAATTGTGTTAATACTTCCAGCCTTTCCCTGCTGTTAATGACGCGAGAAATCGACATCAGATCTGGGTCTGTGGTAAATGCTTAGTAAGTGTCCATTGGCTTCTGTCTTCAGACCTCCATTTGAATTCCTGGTTGCCCCTATGTCAGTTATGGTCAACATCCGTGAAACTTCGTCTCCTAACAGTGACATCTTATTTTGATGTTTCGGGCACAGAGGAGGTGTGGGACAGAGAGGAGTCTCCTTAGTCACTGCCTTACTGATTGCTTCTGGACCGCTCGTTTCCTGGACTTCCTGATCTTTCTTCTGCCTCCAGGTGCTAGGGAAGCAGCAAGGGAACCTGCATTTGGACTAACCTCATTCTTTCCGATCTCACTGATTTTGAAATGAATTCTGTTGATACAGATTTGTCCTGCCTAATGATTTATACAAATATTTTTTTTTAAGATTTTTTTTTATTTATTTGAGAGAGAACGAGAGAGAGCACAGAGGAAGAAACAGACCCGCAGCTGAGCAGGGAGCCCAATGCGGGGCTCGATCCCAGGACCCCAAGATCATGACCTGAGACGAAGGCAGAGGCTTAACCGACTGAGCCACCCAGGCGCGCCCCTGATTTATACAAATCTTGGGATGTATTTGGTGGGGTCACACTTCAGAACAGAGCAGTTGTGAGGCTGTGCAGAGTTGTAAGCCTGACAAATTAATAATGAATTTAAGTCCTGAGCCATAGATGGTCCTAGAGGCCTGGAGGACAACAGTCTTGCTTATGAAGAAGCCAAGGCCCAGAGACTGAAAGTGGTTTGCTCAAGACCACACAGTTTAGGAACAGCAAAATCAAGATGGGCCCACACTCCTATTCCCAGCTCTGAATTTCCTCTAACATGATGTTGTCTTCATGGAGACATAGGTGATCCCCTCAGTGTCGTGTTTTATAATAAAATCAGGAATGTTTTGCCGTCATCAGAATTCTTGGGCAGAAATCCTAACTTTAAAAAGAAATTAGCCTCGTGACACCTGGGTGGCTCAGTCAGTTAAGCAGCTGCCTTTGGCTCAGATCATGATCCTGGGGTCCTGCAATCGAGCCCCACGTCAGGGTCCTGGCTCAGCAGGGAGCCTGCTTCTCCCTCTCCCTCTGCTGCTCCCCCTGCTTGTGCTCTCTGTCTCTCTCTCTCTCGCTCTCTCTCTGCCAAATAAATAAAATCTTTTAAAAAATAAATAAAAATAAAAATCGGCCTCAACTCTACTTAAAGAGAAACATTCCCCCCCCCTTTTTTTAGAGGAAGGGGAGATTACGTCTTTCTTCCAAACAATTTTTTGTTGCAGTATCACCAAATTCAGAAAAGAACACAAATCCCACATGATGGAGTGGGGGTAGTCCCCCCTCTCCGGAAGCACCTTGTGCCCCCTTCCAGTCACTTATTCCCCCAAAGGTAGCCGCTGTCCCTCACATCTAAAACTGCAGGTGAAACTGCAGGCGGGTTTTGCCTGTTTTTGAAATTTTATAAGAGAAATCATACAGGGGCACCTGGGAGGCTCAGTCGGTTAAGCAACTGCCTTCGGCTCCGGTCATGGTCCCGGAGTCCTGGGATCGAGTCCCACAGCGGGCTCCCGGTTCTGCAGGGAGTCTGCTTCTCCCTCTGACCTTCTCCCCTCTCATGCTCTCTCTTACTCGCTCTCTCAAATAAATAAAATCTTAAAAAAAAAAAAAGAAATTCTCAAAAAAAAAAAAAAAGAGAGAGAGACAGAAATCATACAGTACATACATTTTTGTGACTGGCTGTGTTTGGCAACATTTGTTTGTGGGATTCCTTCACAAATGTTGTGTCATGCCGATTCTGTATGGTGTTTTATATGTATCTTATTTATATACACATATATGTACGTGTATGCGTTGTTTATATCATCAAAAAAGGTATATACACATACATATATACACACACAACGTATGTACATGGACATACATAAATATATACATATATCCTTCTATTTTTGATGGATCTTTAGGGAGCTTGCCTTTGGGGCTGTGATGATTAACCATGAGCATTCATAACCATCAGCCCAAAATTCATGTCTTCTGATGAGCATATGCATGATTTCTGTTGCATATGTTCCTGGGAGCAAAATTTCTGGGCCATATGTACACGTATGTGCAGCTTTGGTTCCACATAATCTCCCAAAAGTCATCATACCAATTTATACTCAAACCAGCAAAAAGTCAGTTGTTCCACATCTTCGCCACATTTGGAATTCACTGTGGTTTTTATTGTAGTCGTTCAAGTAGGTGTGTGTTCTTGTGTTTTCATTTGTGTTCCCTTGAGGACTAATGAAGTGCAGTACCTTTTCATACGTTGATTGATGACTGATGTTGATCCTCCTATGCAGTGCCTATTCAAGACATTTGCACATTTCTCTTTCATGATGCCTAGTTTTTTTTAACTTACTGATGTGATACATACTCTTTATGTATGATGGATGTAAGTCTTTTGTCAGGTATTTTAAATATTTTCTATCATTCTAATGCTTGCCTTTTTACTGTCTTAGTGCTTTCATTTGACGAACAGAAATTTTTATTTTTAATATAGCCCAATTCGTCATTCTTTTCTTTGTGGTTCTTCCTTTAAGAAACTTATGAAATATTCCCCCACCATCATTAAGATGCTCTCCTAGGTTTCTTTCCAAAAGTTTTATTATTTTATCGTTCGTATTTATATGTACCCGCCATCTGGAGTTGATTTTTCTATATAGCGAGATATCAAGATTTATTTTTCCATGTGGATAACCAATTCACCAAACATCATTTACTAAAAATACAACGAGGGAGGGTAATTTTTTAAGGAAGAAGTACCTCCAGAGAGGATAGGTGGAAGGGTGGGGGAGCTGGAGGACAATATGAGGGCAGAGAGAATTTGGAACAAAGGACCCAAAGGATGAGAAGGGTGAGGCACACGAGGTGGGTTCTTTTTTACCCTTTCTTGAGTGTGCCGTGTGTGCGATGAATATGTGTTGTTGAGTGCCATCGAGGGCTGCCTCTTGCTGGTATCCCTGACCATGCAGGTGATGGTGATTCAGAGACAGTGGTGACCCTGCCTCTAGGACTATCACTGGGGTGCGGTCATGGAGGCAGATCTGTCCTGTCCATGGTGTGGCAGTAGGAAGGCCTTCAGGGTCACCTTAGTACTCCTACTATGAAGTACTCAGTTGACTTAGGGCTTAAGTAAAAATAAACTACTTAGCAGGTGTCTCATGGTTCGTGCTTGGCCATTTCCTATACCATACACCGCTAGAAAGCCGTTCGAATAACTATAGTCCATAGCGATTCATCCCAGTATGACTGGTCGGATCCAAAATGAAACCCCCGGGACATCTAGGAGGCACAATATCCTGATTCATGTGGAAGGGTTACCAAGCAATTCCTTTCTGGAAATAACTGTGCCACATGGCATGGGAAGAAATTGATCCCCCTTAAAAACTGAGCTCCCCTCTCTCCCACCGTAACAGGCAAAGAACTTGGCTTTGCCAGTTTGTGGCCTTCAAACCAGGTGCCATCATTGCCTGGAATGTCGTATAGTAGGATCTCTAACGGACAGGTGTGTGGATGTCCCAGGAACATGCCACAGGGGCTCTGACCTCCTCTGGACCCTTGTGATCTGGACTAGATGGAGTTCTCCTGGCAGCTGGAAATTCTAAACACCGGGCATCACCTTCTTAAGAACAGTTCTTGGTATGTCCCCTGCCCTAATGGGCGTATCAGCACTGCGTACTGTCCCGAGTCCCCAGCCTCTTGGCTTGATTTTTTGGGTGAGGTGAGTAAGCTGAGATTGGAGAGGTTGGATGACTAGCTCATGGTCACCCAACCAGAGGTGGGCAGACGCAGGCCAAAGAACATTACTTCCTAACCAGACAGCTCCATAATAGCGCATAAATTATTATATTCCCCTTTGGTCCAGCAAGAGGAAAGCAAAACCACAGCCTCTTTTAGTACCTGTGCTAAACGTTTAATTATCTGCAAAACCAAAAAAAAAAAACAAAGGCTCTTTCATCTCATTAAATTCTACTGATGCAATTGAAGACCTGTCTTCTTGGGGAGTTGTGTTTTTTTTTTTTTTTTTAATAAATGATAATACAGTAAAAATAGACGTAACGTGATGGTAACCATTTTTAAGTGTACCGTTCAGTAGTGCCGACTGCATTCACACTGTGGAGCGGTCATTTTCCAGAAGTCTTCCTCTCACGAAACTAAAACTCCGTACCAATAAACAATTCCCTCCCCCTCCCCCAGCCCCCGGTCACCACCCTTCTACTTTCTGTCTTTACAAACCTGATGACTCTCGGGGCCTCATGTAAGTGAAGTCACATAATGTTTGTCCTTCTGTGATGGGCTAATTTCTCAGAGCAGAGTGTCCTCAGGGTTCCCGCGTGTCAGAGCAGGTGTCCGAATTCCTTTCTTTTTTAAGGCCGAATACTATGCCATTGTGCCTATGGAGCATATTTTATTTATTTATCCTATGATCCTCTGATGCACCCTTGGGTTGCTTCTACTTTGGGGTTATTGTGTTCTTTGGAGAGATAGAGCACGTGTGTGCAACCCACTTTGTAATAATCCTGAATTTGCTTGTGAGATCCCTTCTTAACCCTTGCCTTCCTCAGGAGCAAAAAACAAGTAAGTTTCCCTAAGCTTTCCTTATCATTCTGGTTTCTACCCATTTCCGGATCCCCATACCTACTATTAACTTCTCCAGATCCTCATCACTATTTAGAGGTGAAGTTAGCTTAGCATAACCTGGTTAGCCTGGAAATTAGGGCCTCCTAGGATCCACCCTTCCCGTCACCCAATCGCATTTCTCACTCCCCACCCCAACTTGTTCCATCTCTAGGGAAACTATACGCACCTTTCTTCTCCCTTAGCCTGTCTGGCATCCCTTCCAAGCTTTCACGATCTGGGGATGGCTTTTTCCCTGCCCATTCGGGCCCAAGTCCTGGCACAGAGGAGAGTCATTGTGTATGTCTCACTCAGGTAAGGGAGGACGATTTGCAAGTTCTGAACGCTTTGAAATACGGTGTTCCAAATTACACATGCATTTCGTTTGTTGTGATGGATGCGCTCTCCTTTGAACACTGAAATTCAAATTGCAGTAAGAACATGAATAAAGAAAGGAGAAAGGAGACGACAATTTAAAGAATCCCGTTGTGAGTCCTCTTACTTCTTCTTTTTGGGGGAAAAAAAAAAACCGGCTTGCAGGCAGCTTCCGGTTTGCTGGGACTCCCCCTCCAACCTCCGCCTCGCCCTCCCCCCTCCATGCCAAACCAGTCCGTTTTCCTCATCCTGGGGATGACAGTCATTAATGTGTTTTTCTTCTGAAATCCTATTTTAGCTGTTTCCTCTTCAAACGCCTATTTTGGATAGCTCTTCCCCCCCCTCTATTGAAAGAATGCAAAATATGGTTTCTCTTTTCAGAGACGTTAGTGGGATTTCATCTCGTGCAGCACAATCTTCAGCCAGAATCTGGGCTGAAAAGGGCTGCTGGAGATCTGTGTGTTCCCCGGAGACAGGAGAGAGGGAGATTGAGATTCGCCAACCAGTAGCTTCTGAGCGAAGCATGTTCTGTCTATCTTACGGGCTAAAAAAGGAGGTCGAGTAGTTAAAAGTCAGAGATCACAGGAAAAGAGGCAAGAATGTGGACTTTTTCTCCCCCTTTTTAATCACCACTCTTTCTTACCACTTCGCTGATACTTAGTGTTTGCTTCTGCTATCCCAGACTTTTTTTTTCCACACAGTTGATCCAATTTCCTTCACCGAATTAGCCCAACAATGTCTGGATGGATCTCGGGGCTCATCTTGTAAAACGTGTAACTTAAGTTTCCAGAGTGGGTTGGCCTGGCCAGTTTCTCAGTTCTCTGTGGGGAGAGGAACGGTGACGAGGCCGTGAATTCATGTCACACAGTGACGCCAGCGTGAACGCGGGCAGTGACAGCCGTCTGGGTCTGCCTTTGGGGCCACACTGACGTTTGGTTGCTGCTTAGTCTTCCCCAGACCCCGAAGGTACATTTAGGGAGTGGGGGATGGGTGACGTGAAAGGTTCTCCTGCAAAAAGAATTGCCACTCTCTTGA
Source organism: Nasua narica (assembly GCA_028533885.1). Lineage (NCBI taxonomy): Eukaryota > Metazoa > Chordata > Mammalia > Carnivora > Procyonidae > Nasua > Nasua narica. Next base: position 46,282,020 of record CM052804.1, read on the forward strand.
AACAACAACAAAAAGCAAGGGAAATCAGATATCTAATTATCATGCCCTTCCCTAAGGGAAAAAGTAAACATAGCCAGACTGAAATATCAAAGACTGCAAAAATCCGAGACCCCCGGCATCACTGAACTAGCCCAGGGTCAGTGGCTTATTGCTACAGATGTTGAGGAATTTGTGCCAAAAATAATGACAACGGGAAGCAGAATGGGTCTTCTAAAAGTTCTTATATAAATTCCAGTTAATTGACATATGGTGTAATATTCATTTCAGGTGTACAATACAGTGGCTCAGCAGTTTCACGAAACCCCTGACGCTCGTCACAAGTGCGATCCTTAATCCCCATCACCTGTTTCATCCCCTCCCCCCCCCACCTCCCCTCCCCACCTCCCCTCCCCACCTCCCCTCTGGTGACCATCAGTTTGTTCTCCGTATTTAAAAGTCTGTTTCTCGGTTTGTCTCCCTCTCTCTTTTTCCTCTGCTCATTTGTTTTGTTTCTTAAATTCCACATACGAGTGAAATCGTATGGCGTTTGTCTTTCTCCAATTAGCCTATTTCACTTAGTGTAATCCTTTCTAGCTCCATCCACATCACTGCAAATGGCAAGATTTCGTTCTTTTTGATGGCTGAGTAATAGTCCATTGTGTGCATCGATCACTTCTTTATCCATTCAGCGCTCAGTGGACATTGGGCTGCTTCCATCATTTGACTATTATAATGTTGCTGTAAGCATTGGCGTGCGTGTCTCTCTTGGAAAATTAGCATTTTCGTATTCTTTGGGTACATACCTAGTAGTGCAATTGCTGGACCTTAGGGTAGTTCTTTAACTTTTTGAGGAACCTCCATACTCTTTTCCAGAGTGGCTGCACCAGTTTGGATTCCCACCAGCAGTACCAGAGGGTTCCCCTTTCTCCGCATCCTCTCCAACACCTGTTGGGGGACCAGAATGTCTATGAACCAGCTGATGTGATGTCTGAGACAGACTTGAAAGTAGCTCATTTGTGGAGGACGGAGTAAAGATGGAGCGGCTTATGAATGAAATGAAATTGGCCACCTGTTGCTTTTTGAAGTTGGATATAAGGCACACGAGATTTATATTCTAATTCTCTCTACGTGGGCGTGTGTTTGAAATCTTTTTTTTTTTAAAGATTTTTTTATTTATTTGACGGAGAAAGAGAGAAATCACAAGTAGCCAGGAGAGGCAGGCAGAGAGAGAGGGGGAAGCAGGCTCCCTGCTGAGCAGAGAGCCCGATGCGGGGCTCGATCCCAGGACCCTGAGATCATGACCTGAGCCGAAGGCAGAGGCTCTAACCCACTGAGCCACCCAGGCTCCCTGAAATTTTTCTTAATGTAATGTTACCAAATAGTATAGGTAGGATGAAATTATAGGAAGTCAACAAAGGCAAATTTACATAACACAAAGTACATTATTTTCCAGCAAAGGAAAACTGGAAACTCATAACCAGATTATGGAAAAAATGCAGTAAACCAGCCATTAGAATTAAAAATGAAAATAAAAGCAATCCTAGATCACACCTGGGCTATAAAGGAAATAAAAAGTACAAAATGCAATTGACTAAATAAGTATTTATGAAAATAACAACAGTACATGTCAAAATGTGAAGTTTGACCCAAGTTTGTAGGTAAATAATAGCTTCAAAATGCTTTTATTACTTGCGAAAAGGGATTGAAAATAAATGAAGCATCCTGTTAAATGAATTAAAAGAACAGCAGATCATAAGTAGAAGACGAATGAAGGGGAGCATTAGCAAGCCAAAATGCAAATAAGTGAATTTAAAAAGATAACAGAATCTAGAAAGCAGAAAGAAAGGCAGAAAACAGGAAATCCCGGGGGACTCTAAAATTACAGCCCAGACTGCGGATGTAACTCACTGCTCAACTAGGTGATTTTTAGAAACCTGTTAATTGCCAAAATTGACACAAGGCACGTACATACAAGAAACCAATTACCATGGAAGAAACTGAAAAGATACGTTTGAAAATTCTCGTTTCTTTCCTATCCTTACCCTCAAAAGCATCACTGTAAGGTGGCTTTGTAGGTAATGCCCACCAGATTTAAGCAACAGAAAGTTATTTTGCTAGGTGCCCTGGATGGCTCAGTTGGTTAAGTGTCTGACTCTTGAATTCAGCACCGGTCACGATCTCAGGGTCGTGAGATTGAGCCCCAGGTTGGGCTCTGCGCTCAGCTGGAAGTCTGCTTCTCTCTCTCTCTCCCTCTGCCCCACGCCCCTACATGATCTTCCTCTCTCTCTCTCTCTCTCTCTCTGAAGATTTAAAAATCTTAAAAAAAAAAAAGATTATTTTGCTACTTATACTTCTCTAGGATAGAGAAAAAGGTGAAACATTTCTCAATTCATTTTATTGGTGGAATAATTCACATCCTAGCAATTGATTAAGCTATTGATCCCAAGAAAAACTACAGGAACCTCCCATTGACGCATATGAATGAAAAATCCAGAATAAAATCATGATGAACCAAATCCAGGATAATATCAGAAGAATCATCGATCAGAATCAAACGGAAATGGCTTGTAGTCCAGGAATAAAAGTGAATCCACCATAAGAACATTTAGAAGTTTTGATTCTTCTCACGATGGATCAGAGGACAAATTTAGTGTAGTTATTGAAATAAGTCCCCAGCTATATTTATTCTAATACTGATTTGAGCCAGAGCTATGTCTTAGAAAACTTGGGATGAGAGAGACAGTGGCGTAATATCAAAGAGTGGATGTAACGGTAGTACATTTAAATTGGAAGAGTAAATAGGTCTTGTCTCTCCCAACTCATCCTCTTTGACCCATTAGTTCTCAGTAGGTGCTGTTTGCTTGACTGAGGTCAGAACGTCTGCTCCATCAAGACTCTAATGGCATATTTTTCTTTCGACGGGACAAAGTGATCCTAACGTTCGTTCGTCAGGAGAAATAAGCGGACAAGAATCAAGAACGTTTGGAATGGCAAAGAGCCAGAATTCACGTTGTTGTAGGGAAAAACATGATAACAACCACTGAGCCCTTGTCGAGAGGAACCAAGATCTGTGGACTGTTGCAGTGACGGCATTTCAAGTTGTTCGATAAAAGAGGGAGTGTTGAATAAGTCTTGTTTGTTACAGGAAAATCCAGAAATTCCAAAGAGAAGTAGGTGTGGACCAGTCAGTGGTGTTAGGTTTGAAAACTGCTTTGCTTGTAAGAAAACTGAAGAATGGGCTCAGGGTATTTCAATACCATCTCCTAGTGGTTTGAGTGCGTTGATTAGGATAGTCTAATTTACCTAAAGAATTTGATGAAGGTGATTTCCTGACAGCAATGGGGGTTACTGATAAAAATAAAATTAAAAAAATTACATAGCACTTAAATTCTGTGCCAGGGACTCTCCTGAAGTATTCAAAGATATTATATTAACGCGCTTAGTCGTCGCAACAATCGCGTGAGGTGAATATCACTATTTCCCATTGAATATCCAAGGAAGGGGCACCTGGGTGGTTCAGTGGGTTGAGCGTCTGCCTTGGGCTCAGGTCCTGATCTCCCTGTCCTGGGATCGAGTCCCACATAGGGTTCCCCATTCAGTGGGGAACCTGCTTCTCTCTCTGCTCCTGGCCGGTGTGCGCTCTCTCTCTCTCAAATAAATACGTGCATACATACTGGAGGACCCTGAGAAGTCTGTGCGACTTCTCCATCTGGGAAGTGGGAGGGTGAGCACCGCAGCTCAGGCCCCCCTCCCCAGGCTCCAGAGTGTAGAGGACGCTTCCCCTCCTTGCAATGAGCTCTCTCTCTGCACAGCAGGGAAAGTCGCTCCCTTTTT
>CM052804.1:46285932-46359924 GCA_028533885.1 Nasua narica
CTGTCCAAGCGGCCCGACATCCCCACCTTCGAGAGCCTGACGTTCAAGAACCGCACGGCCGGCCTCATCGACACGTCGTGGAGCGCCATCCAGATCGGCATCTACGCCAAGCACCTGGAGCACTGGCTGCGCCACTTCCCCATCGGCCAGATGCTCTTCGTGAGCGGGGAGCGGCTCATCAGCGACCCGGCGGGCGAGCTGGGCCGCGTGCAGGACTTCCTGGGCCTCAAGAGGATCATCACCGACAAGCACTTCTACTTCAACAAAACCAAGGGCTTCCCCTGCCTGAAGAAGGCCGAGGGCAGCAGCAAGCCCCACTGCCTAGGCAAGACCAAGGGCAGGACCCACCCCGAGATCGACCGCGAGGTGGTGCGCAGGCTGCGCGAGTTCTACCGGCCGTTCAACTTGAAGTTCTACCAGATGACCGGCCAGGACTTCGGCTGGGATGGATAACCATATAATTTAAAAAGAAAAAAAAATATCAAAATATAATATATTTTTTTACCAATCGGTAGAGAAAAGGCAGTTTAATATTTGTGCTGAAAATGTTTGTTTCAGTATTTTTTTTTTTCCAATGAATGTTAAGAGAGTGTTCTCACCTCCGTCCCCATCTTCATGGGGACGGGCACTGAACGTGTGGATAAACAAAAAAGGAAAAACCTCACTGATCGAAATACTCGCAGTTTTCGATTTCTGTTTTATGTTTTACATGCACAGTTATAAACTCTGAGCATTGGTCGCCGTGAAAACTTTCAAGGAAGTTCTGAGGGTAAATCAGTCTCTCTTTCTGTCTCTCTTTTCACAGGTCCCAGATAAAACGCTCTCTCATATTTCCTCCCTTTTAATTTTTTTCCTGTGTCGCTTCTTGAAAACCTTTTCCCAATTAATAATACTGCACATTTGCCCACCATTTCACAGTTAACCACAGTGTTTTCAAATAAAACACCTTCTTCCATCTTTGTGCGATGTGGTAGAAGAACATAGAGATGATGATTCCCATTTTGCAGATGAGGAAACTGAGTCTCAAGGGGGTTGGGGAAAAACCCCATCTTCCACTTGTTCCCTTTTTCATGCCCCTTCTTCCAGAGAGAGTGAGAAGTAACACAGCTCTACTCTTAGAAACGGTTCGCTAGTTTGGGGATGATCGGAGACAGGACAGAGGGGGTTTCCCATTGCCTTCTAAAGTTCCTGGCCAGCCTTATGACCCTCAAGAAATGAGGCGTTACCAGAGTTCAAGGACACCTATCAAGGGCACAATATCCTTTTAAGAGCCAACCTTGGCTCATTGAAATGCCCTGAGCTGTGGAACTCCCGCTTGGTTGAGGTTGAAATTACTGGATTCTTATCTGGAGAACGAGATGGACAATCACACTAGAGATAGGACAAAAAGTAGCAGGAGCATAACTTACCTAGTTGTGGTTTTGATGGTCTTTTTTTTTTTTTTTTTAAAGAAACACCCACTTCAGTAAGAGCTTACTGAATGAATCTCATTTTTCTTTACCTCTTTTTTTTAACAAGGAAAATCTGCTTCTCTTTGTAATATCTCATTTCTAATCTTGGAGCTACTACTAAAAAGATGAATAAATATTATTTTTCATGGGTGGAGAACTGTCACTTTGTCACTTTATTTTTCCCCACTTCCTGTTCATACCAAGAGCAACGGAATTCGTTAATATTTGGAAAGTATTCTAAGAAATACAGATGTGAGTAAACGGAGGCTTTTCTTCTCCCATCTAGTTCTCTCGTCCCCCATTTAAATAGCTCAAATAAATCAATAGTTTATTAAGAGTATTCCTTTCCTCTCTGAGTGGGGATTAACAAGATTAGCATTAATGGGAATTAAATTGGTTTAGAGAGAAGCACATATGCACGAAAAATATAAAACATTTATAATTAGTCTGTCGGCAGCATTTTATTACAGGTTTCAACCCAAGAGGAAAATGTCTTCTATCTCATGGAAGTTTTCCATATCTGCCGAAAATTTAAAGGTGCAGACACTACGGTATTCTTAAGTAATTATTTCTCCGGTGTTGTCAGCCCAAAGAAACTAAAGTTGCTGGGAAATATGCAGGGTGCAAATATGCATGAACCCTAAATGCTGCATCAGGTGAAATAAGTCTTTCCTGAGAGGCCAAACATGAGATTAAAATGTAGGGAAAAAAGGAAAAAATTACTCAAGTGTCTAGATATTCCAACATTGCTCCAAACCTTTGAATTTCTGTATGACTATCCTGTTTATGAGAGTTAAAAAGAAAAAAAATTCCCAAGTCTCCTTTGCCCAGTTGATTTCCTTCCCTTCTGGTGCCCTTAGTTTTCCAACGCAATACCCCATTTTCGCTGTACTTAAATCATCACTTTTAGAAACAATATACTCATCTTAAACTCTTTGCATCTTTTCTCTTAACTCATTTTGTTTGTGCCTCTGATCCTTTTACAGGCATTTGCTTGGCGATAGGCAAACAAAGCTTGCACAAGGAAAGGAGTGGATCTAACAATGGTACTGGGCAATCTTCCTCTTTCTGTGTTAAGACATAATAAAAGAACAGAATTGAGTTCAAAAGCACCTCTTCTTGCATGTAGATTTTCTTTTTTGAAATTCTTATTATTTAAAGAATGAATGACTGTAGAGCCTTCTAGGAAAACTTTCTAACTCCCTTAAAGTTCGTAAGAGTGCCTGCTGGAAGTTCGAGATTGCAGCAAAACATCTGGAGATCGAGAGTCCGTGTACTTGAAGTCCCTTCCAGAACAAGGATTATACTTAATCCTGCTATGTGTGGCTTCGGGTTTTTTTTTTGTCCATGTAGCTGTACCAATTAATAGGCACTATTCTTGATTTGAACATCTTAGCTATGCTTCCTGTGAACCATCTGCTTCACGGCCATGCCTACTGACCTACTACATTCTTCTTAGAGGTAGAGCATTCTCTAGAAGGGCAACTAGAGGTCGAGGACTTTATCCTGAATAGTTTGCTCTTGAAGCCCCGTCTATTGTGTAAAATTCTCTTGGTAACTTAGTAACTTCCAGGGGAAATGCATTTATTCCAAGGACTGGAGGTTCATAAGCTGCTAGAGAATGAATATTTATTACCCAAGGAGTATTACCCCCACTGTACTTTTCCCTAGTTTCAAAGATCTTCGAAGTCCGAATAAACCTAATGGATCAAAGGGCCATTTGGCCCTTAAATCCTTTCTTTAACCAGTCGCCTGGGGGTTTCCAACACGAACGTGTCTGGGAATTCTCCCCTCTCGATTTTGCTGGTGTTGTAAAGAGGATCCCCAACACCGTCATCCGGTTGTGCGGGCTAGAATCCACCAAGTGCGCCAAGTTGAAAATACTTACAACTCAGCGTGTGAATACCTAAAGGTGCGTACAGAATAATGGTACATTACATTCACCTAGCAGATTACCCTTTCATGGCCCCTTAAGCCAAGAGGCGCTCTCCACTCTCAAAGAGTTTTGCTTTCCAGACGAGCAAGCGAACACTTAAGAGAACAGTGGTTCCCCACAAAAGACAACTCTGCCTCCCAAGGGGATCTCTGGAGATACTTTGGTTGTCCCAATGCTGGCAGAGTGTAGGGTGCTTCTAATGGGCAGTGATGCCCAGGAGAGCCCCCGTAGCAACGCATCATCCTACCCAAAATGTCAGCCGTGCCAAGATTCCTGGTTTAAGAAGTAAAGCCTACACCGGCTAGTGCATTGTCTAAAACAAATCTACAAACCAGATTCTAATGAATGCTTGGCTGGGAATTCTTTCCCTCATCGCCCTGAGTTTTTTCTCTTGCAAACTCTCATTCTCCCTCTCACTCTGTGAGTGATTCCATCATAATAAGCAGGTAAGTGTTCAACGTCATGCCTTACCAAGAGGAGCGCTAACGGGAAAACTTCGCTGAACCGGGTTTTTCCAGCCGAGATCCAGGAGCGGCTTCCGACAAATGGATAATCGCGTTTCTGCGAAATGGAATCCATCAACTTCAAGTGGGAACATCACAGGCCGATAAAGCGTTTCTAAAGGTGTTTCCGAGTCCAAGTCCTACAGTTTCAATTTGCCTCCACGACAGTGCCGTTGACTGTATTTCTTGTTACCTGACACAACCATCGTGTCACAGAGAGAGAGAGAGAGGGAGAGAGAGAGAAAGTAAATGAGCCTCACTTCTGTTAAACAGAAGAATTCAGACAGATGTGTTAGAGTTTATAAAGGGCCCTGAGCTGCTGAATAATTGCAGAGGAAGGCAAGTTCTTTCTGCCATATTTTCTAGAAAACCCAGAACTTTGTGTCTAACTTCCATAGAATCAGGGAAAGGGAAAAGCTTATGATCGTCAAACATGGGGAAGTGTGGCTGGGATTCGGTCCAAGAAAATTCTTCTTGGAGAAATAAAAGACCCTACCTATTTTCCTGGTGTATCCTGTAATCACTGAAGAAAAATGACTCTTTTTAAGCCCAAACCTCAAGCTCTGTTGGGGAAACACCCCCATTATCATAGCCTGTCTGGTCCCTGAAACATCTTCAATGTGCAAACGGATTTGCATTTAGAGTCTCGATTCTCTGGATGAAAAACAGAGAGGGGGAAATTTATAAACCCGTGTGCCCCATCACAGAATGTTGGAATAGTAGGCCTTCCCTTTAAAGCTTGAAGAGAGGGTGAATTTGGAGAGATCACGAGGCGGTGCATCTTTACACACAGTCGTAAAATAGTGGATTTTAGCTATGCCAGGAGGAAAGAACACTGAAAATAGAAATTGCTCCTAATATATGGACCCATGGGGGGGTGTATTAGGAAATGTCAGTATGTCTCAGCCTCCATTTTCTGTTCAACTGTCCATTGTGTTCTTTTAACAAGCTACAGGCTCTGCAACTCAGACTCCTTCCGATTTACCGTCAAAATAAAAGCTAACAATAAATGGGGAAACGTGCTTTCTGCTAGGACTCCTTTCCATCCCACGATTCCTGGGTCTGATGTTTTAGGTGCTTCCGAAGGATCGGATGTGATGAGGTATGCTACCCTTCATCAGCCCTGCCTGGCTGGGGCGTGATAGGGCTGGGTTTTTAGCGTGGTGCTAGGTAATGACTCAGAAGAGAACATCGGGCACCGACTGGTCCACAGATGAGCCAACACTACAGTCACTGCTTCATGTCCCTCCCAAAGTCACTTTATAGTAAGCCCCAACTGTTTACCCCACCCCTGGGGGTTTGTCTTCACTGCAAACAGGCGGTGCCTTCTTCCCCTCTCACATCCTCTCCGCGCCTCCTACACTTTATAGTGCCTTCTCTCCACGTCCTGCCTGTGTCCTGTGATTCCTTGTATCCCAGCCTCTCCCGACCTAAGCCCTTCCCTCTCTTCAAATGCACCATGCCCAACGGTGTCCACTTCCTACCTCAGATTCCTGGGGGAAATTGCTCTCGGCTTCGGCAGCTCTAGAGAACGTGGTCGGACTGATGGGAGACACCAGGACGGGTGGAGACCAGATGGATTTAGCTTTCCCCAAGAGTGTTTATGTGAGGAGAAAAGGGCCCGGAGGAAGACGGATGAAGCCAAATATGCAAGATGCAAGGACCAGGGCACATTTTTGTGACAGGAGATGGAGGTGCTGCTAGAAGGACGCTTCCCAGTAAGGTTTCCAGTGGCCCACCCCTCAACACACACCAGAGGCACGGGGTCGGCACCTTGGCTTTCCACTTCCAAGGGCATATCTGCCTCTGGTCTGGGCAGTGGCATTTTCCTCCCACCTGTTTTCCCAGAAAATCTTATCTAAGCTCATATTTCTTTATTTCAAGCCAACAACAGCTGGTCAACCAAAGAACAGGAGGAAGCAAGAGAACTTTCACTGCCATTTTTCAGCACGAACGAAAGTTCTTTTTTTTTTTAAAGATTTTTTTTTTTTTTTTTTTAGAGAGAGAGAGACTGAGAATGAGAGGGGAGAAGGTCAGAGGGAGAAGCAGACTTCCTGCAGAGCCGGGAGTCCGATATGGGACTCGATCCAGGGACTCCAGGATCATGACCTGAGCCGAAGGCAGTCGCCCAACCAACTGAGCCACCCAGGCGCCCACGAACAAAAGTTCTTGATTGCCTCCCATCAACTCATGCCTTTAGAATTCCAACCCAATTCTTCTCTCCGACTATTTGATGTTACTCTTCAAATCCCCAGATCAGTGCTCTGTTAGATAAGACCCAACGAACTATTCTATCATAACAATAATAACTTACTTTATATAAAATGATTCAAAGCATCTTTTACATCCAACTTTAGCCTGGGATATCTTTTCTGCTGTTGGTTTTCCTCTTTTCTCCAGATTTTTAAAAAAAGGTTATATATTATCAGATTTTCTTGTTTCGAACAAACCACACTTCCCCTCAACCGAACGACTTGCAAATCATATCATTTCTTCCGACCGTATTATTTTTCTTGAACTTTTCCCCTTCAACATTTTTATATCTTCCTGTATCCAAATCCTTCAATGTAAATGCCATTTTGTGTTTTTATTTTTGTGTATTCCTCTTTTCTTTTCTTTTTTAAAGATTTTATTTATTTGACACAAAGAGAGAGAGATCACAAGTAGGCAGAGAGGCAGACAGAGAGAGAGGGGGAATCAGACTCCCCGCTGAGCAGAGAGCCCAATACAGGGCTCGATCTAAGGACCCTGAGATCATGACCCGAGAAGGCGGCAGAGGCCTTAACCCACTGAGCCACCCAGGCATCCCTCCTCTTTGCTTTTCAACTGGAGTCGGAAAGGCAGGTAACTGTGCCTTCCCCCACTTTTTGCTAACCATCTGGCCCCGCAATTATACCTTAATTTTCATTTCAAAAGTTGGCCTTCATTCTACCTTCTTTGATCTCCTTTACTTTTTCTCAGATGGTGCCTCTCCATTTTAGGAAAAGTTCTCTTTAGAGAACCCTCTCCTTTCCACCAGCCTTCCCACCCATGGCATTTGAAACTGGGGCTGGAGCTGCATGACCCCTCCTTACCCACGAAAGCACAGAAGCAGCAGACAGCATTGGCTTCCAACCGTAAAACGATTTTCGTATTAAACATCCTCTTGCTCTTCTATCTAGCCAGAAATAATGAGCCCTTTTTAAGACTCTTTAGCCCCTGCTATTTGAGGAGGCCATCAATAAAAAGTTCTGTATCGATGGACTGATAAACTCTGCCAGCCCGAGCTATAAATAATGAATACCCAGAAAAAAACTGGAAGCAGATCTGTTTTTACCAGCCGCATCCTGTCCTCTAACTTGGGTTGGAAATCTCCCACGTGGTATCAATGCCCAGTGTCTGGTTTTCACATTAGTCCCTCAACGTGTGGCCCGAGGCTTCTCAACCAGCCTTCTCTGCTTTTCCATGCCCATTTACTCCCACAAGGTTTTCACTGAATTTACTCTGGCTCTCATTTCTCCAGCCTGATGGTCATCTGTTTCACTATCATCGCTTTATTTCCACTCTTACCACTGTGATAACTTTCTAGGTGTCTGTGTTGAGTGTGCCTTTCCCTGATGATCTCACATCTTCACCAACACCTCCTTCATCAACTACTTTATTTAAAATGTTTGTCCGTTTGCTGTTTGATCCTGGGAGCCAACCACATGATAGATCATGTGATTACGTATTCATTAGACTTTCCTGGCACGTCACACCCCTATGTACCCCAAAAGGAAGCCATACTTTGTCCAAATTGCCCATTTTCTTGATCCTACTTTTTTTTTTCCAAAAAACGATGTTCCTTTCATCCATCAGTTCTTCCTGTGCCTTAATGATGAAACCCTGTGTCTTGTGGATAATTTGGGGAATAGTCTTGATTTGGACCACAAAGAAGGAAGTCTTGCATGACTCATTCAGTACTGCTGAACCTCAGTGTTTTTTTTTTTTAACTAAATAAAAAAATGCAGAAAATAAACTGTGTTCATTGCAATCGAAATGTCTGGAAACATTTTATGGCAGGGGCTGTCACTAATAATTATTTTTCTTCTGTCTCTTAAAATGGTTATCATTAGATCAATCGCTTTACCTATTTCCCATAGGCCACTGGACACCAAAATGTGTTTTAATTAATAAGTAAGCTTTAGTGCTGCCTGGTCATCGAAATTTTCTTCTCTCTACCACTTGGCTCACATTTGTCAATGTTGGAGGAGTGGAGACTGCATTCGAATTGTGAGTTTCTTCCTACTTTCCTTAAAGTCCAGGCATTATCATTCCTGCTCTACTCTGAGGTTGTATTTTTTCCAGATTCTGAAAAAGTTCCGTTAGGGGAAATTGGGCCTATCTTAATCCATCCATTTTAGCCTCTTTAATTTACCGAGCACCCCCCACCTTGAACAGTAAAATATAAAGAAACTCATTCATTCTTGTGCTAACCATTGCTTCCTTCATTACTTTGATCTGGTCCAGATAAAACATATCTTCCCTGGGACATCTGCTATTTTCTGCAAATTTTTATACCATGTTTTCCCCACCTCCTGCTCGCTTCCTTGCTTTTGCTAAAGAAGGAGGTAGAACTCTTCCTCTTTGAATCCTTGAATGCACCTTTTATAACCATTTGAAATTGGAGATGGTGCTTCTGGCCTCCTGGTCAACCATCAAAATGCCTTCTGAGTCTAGGGTTTGCACAAAGAGTGTCACTGAATGACAGAAAAGGCAATTATATGTTGCCTTGGGTCCTTGCCTCTATGGTCCTTACAATGAAATCCAGCCAGCTTTCATTTGTGGGAATTTATTTAGGTCCCAATGTGTCTTTTGAACTCTCTTTTACAAAAAAGGGAGGGTCATTTAAAAAATGTTTGGCAAAATACACATCCCATAAAATTTACCCTCTTAACCATTAAGTGTGTAATTCAGTGACATTAAGTACATTCGCCATGTTGCATCTCTAGAACTTTTTCATCATCCCTAACAGAAATTTTGTACCCATTGGACAATGACTTCCCATCCCACGGCTTTTGACCCCAGGTAATCTCTAGTCAACTTTCTATCTGTATGAATCTGACCCTTCATATAAGTGGGATCATGCAACATTCGTCATTTTGTGCTTGGGTTATTTCACTTACAACTTACGACATTGTTCAGGATCATCCAAATTGTGGAATGGGTCAGAGTCTCCATTTTTAAGGCTAAATAATATTTCATTACATGTATAGTCCACATTTTGTTTATCTATTCATCTGTCAGTGGACACTTGGGTTGTTCCCACCCTTTGGCTATAAGGAATAATGCTGCTATGAACAAGGGGGTACAATTAAGTGCTAGAGTCTCTGCCTTTTGGGGTAAATACTGAAAAGTGGAATTTCTGGATCATAAGTATTTCAACACTTAACTTTTTGAGCAACCACCGAACTGTTTTCCACTGTGGCAATGAATGAAGTTTCCGATTTCTTTACATCCTCTCTGATACCTCTCTTTCCTTCTTCCTTCCTTTCCTCCTTCCTCTTTCCTTCCCTCCTTCTTCCCTTCCTCCCTCCCTTCCTTTCTTCCTTCTTCCCTTCCTCCCTCCCTCTCTTCCTTCCTCCCTTCCCTTCTTCCCTCCCTCCCTTCTTCTTTCCTTCCTTCCTTCCATCCTTTCTTCCCTTCCTCCCTCCCTCCCTTCCTCCCTTCCCTTCTTCCCTCCCTCCCTTCTTCTTTCCTTCCTTCCTTCCATCCTTTCTTCCCTTCCTCCCTCCCTTCCTTCCTACCTTCTTTCCTCCCTCCCTTCTTCCTCCCTCCATTCCCCCTTCCCTTCCTTCCTTCCAAGATAATTGTCATCCTAGTGGGTGTGAAGAAAAGAGGGAAAAAGGGGTTCTTTTCTGTTCTGTTCTGATTCCTTAACTTGAAGTCTTTGGATGCCACTTTACTTCCTCTTCTTCTTTTTCTTCTTGGTTCTCTCCTCCTCCTCCAGATTTTTAAAAAAATAATATTGTCCAGACTCGCTTCTCATTTTCCTTGCCCTTGTGTGTCCTCCTTCCCCTTCCCTCAGATGAAATCAGCTTCCCCCTTTTCTTTCCACAGCAGGAAACTGCAGCTCCTCTACTTTCTTTAACTGCTTCCTCTGCTTTCTTGCACACCTCCCACACCTTGGAAACCCCTCTGATCATTTGTCGTGAAAGCATGTGGTGGCTTCATCTGGATGGATCCTGATTTCACCCCATGTATCTGTCCTTTTCATTCTGGACTTTTGAAGCTGACCAACCTGTACCATTTTCCTACTCATCGCAGTGAGCCTGAGGTAAGGGTGTCCACATTCACGAGCCCACACGTGCACTCACACACAGCCCTCCCCCAAAGACCGCGTTCAGTCTCACCTTTACTCCAAGTATTGCCAGATTCTTGTTTTGAACATCGGAGATGCTTTCTTGTGGGTGTAAAACACTCAGGAGACCCCTTCAAACTCCTCTGGACTTTGAGTCCATTAATGAGTGAGTGGTCCAGGTCTCTGACTACCAGCCATGACCAAGCAAGTTCCAGAGAACAGACACGATTTCCTTCCTGCCACATTCCCTTCGCACGTAACATATTCATCAATACAGTCTCGGGGATGACTTGTTGACCTCACCAGAATTGTAAACACAGTGCGTCTTTCCTGGGTCACAATTTCTGCTCTATTCTGCAGGGATAAGGAAAATTTAAGCCTACTTAGTAGGCTTAAATAACTTAAGCCTACTTAGTAGAGTCACTATGAATAAAAGTGATTGATTGCTTTCACTTAAGAAGAAAAATGACCGAGTGTTACCATGAATAAAGAAGCTGCATTAATTCTTGGTGCTGTCTCTTGAAAAATGCAGCTCAGAAAAATGCCACTAGGAACAAATTCAGAGGTACCAAAGGTTCATAGCCCAATGCTGTCTTCAGAGGGAATAGATGCCTACATCTTAAGAAGGCAACCAAACCCACTGAGGTCCCACCTGCCTTGACACTTTGCTCAACTTCTAACAACTAGGCTCATTTTGATTTTCTGTAGTCAAGCTTCCAATCTCAAAATTCCACCCAGTATCTAAGTGTTGTCATCTACCTCTACAGTTGGGTTTCTGCCTTTCTACCCTCTTCCTCCATTTAGTCCAGGCTCAGGAAGTGTGTCCAAGTTTCTCTCTCTTTTTTTTTTTTTTTAAGATTTTATTTATTTGAGAGAGAGAGAGAAAGAATGAGAAGGGAGAAGGTCAGAGGGAGAAGCAGACTCCCCGTGGAGGTGGGACTCGATCCCGGGACTCCGGGATCATGACCTGAGCCGAAGGCAGTCGCTCAACCAACTGAGCCACCCAGGCGCCCCCAAGTCTCTCTTTTTGACTGCATTCCTGATGTCTGCTGCCACACCTCCCTGGCTTGACCTACCTAGACAGGGCAGGTGATGGGATGGTGAATTTCCATTTGAGTTTGCCTGGGCACCTGACCTGAGCCTTTAGTATTCTCTATTTATTTGATTATCTTAGTGATATCACTGTAGACCTATGATAAATTAGGGAAGCCTAATTCTAAAGAGCATGTTTCAATGACTGTGGCTGATTTTTTTCATACATTTTCCAAGGCAAATCCATTTTCGCTCTCAAATTGAACATGTTTCTTGTAGGAGTTTGAAGGGTAGCTTGAGTGGCTTTAGCTCCTCCCAAATTCATTGATAGTCCCTGAATGGCTGTTGATTCTCTTGAAGAGTGTTTTTGCAGAAAGCTCCTCCCATGTACCTGGGTGCACAGACCAGTGTCTTCTGTCCTTTCCTGCCTTTACCCTCGAGCAGGTGAATTTGCCATAAAGGAAATAAAGCTCAAGCTTCAAGTCCCTCACTGGTGGTAAGACCTTTAAAGGGCCTTTACCCAACTTTATCTCACAAAATGATCTGAGTTTCAGGCCCCATGAAACCTGTCTCCACTTCTGCCTGTGTGATCCTTGGGGAGGATAAATTTGCCACATCAGCCAGATGTGATTTCTTCCCCTTGCCCCCCCCCCCTTGATAGCACATTCCCAATTCCACCGTCCCTCAACCCCTCAGTTATATTGTCCAGTTCCTCATCCTCTCTCTACAGCACCTGGATGTAGCTTTAACTTAACAGAGAGACCTATGGATCCATGTTAGAAACAATGCCAATGGGCTCCTGGGTGGTTTAGTTGGTTAGGCGTCTGCCTTTAGCTCAGGTCATGATCCCAGGGTACTGGGATAGATCCCCGCATCGGGCTCCCTGCTCAGCGGCCAGTGTGCTTCTCCCTCTCCCTCCATGATCTCTCTCACTTTCACTCTCTCTCAAATAAATGAATGAATAAATAAAATCTTAAAAAAAAAAGGAAAGAAAGAAAGAAACAATGCCAAGCCAGTGCAATAAAAGAGCATTCTCTCACCAACACTTGGAAGGAACTGTAAGGATGCATTTTCATTGTGACTGATCACCCATGGTGATCAGGGATACTAGATATGTTAATACAACCCCCAAAAAGTCACTTTGCTCCCTTCTTAGGCCCTTCTGAGCCCATTTTTCTAACATAAATCATTACTACTGAGAGTTAGTAGAGATTTTTAGTTATGAGTGTGGGCATTTGGGGGCAGTTGGATGACTCAGTTACGCGTCTACCTTTGGCTCAAGTCATGATCCCATGGCCCTGGGATCGAGTCCAGCGTCCGGCTCTCTGCTCAGCACGAAGTCTGCTTCTCCCACTCCCTCTCCCTCTGTGCTCTCTCTTGCTCCTGCTCTGTCTCAAATAAATAAATGAATCTCAAAAAAAAAAAAAAAAAAAAAAAGAGTGTGGGCTTTTGATTTGGATTCTAAATTTGCCAGTTTCTAGCTGTGTGACTTTGGGAAGCATATTAATCTCTCAGTTTTCTACCTGTAAAGAAAGGGTGATAATAGTAACACTCACAGAATAAGGTTGTTAGGAGGACTGAAGTGTTATGAGAAGTGCTTATATCAATGCCTGGGACGTAGTAAATAGGATATACGTTTCAGCTTTTATTTAGAAGATTTATGCACTCACTCTGTGGGTTCCAGAAAATGACTATAGTTTGCATGAATATATTTACATACACAAGCATCTTATCTTCCTATGCACTCCCAGGCCTCCTTGTACAGAGATTATGCAACCAGGGATCACTGCATCACACTTTAATATTGTTTTCTCTTGAATTAAAAGACAGCTCAGATATACACCAAAAGTTTCCAAATCTTAAATCTGCCTAATAACTAAGTAGAAATCAAAAGGAGTGGGTGGGGAAAAAAAAGAAAAGAAAAAGAAAAGAAAATGGAGCAAGGAATAATTTAAATTCAAGACAGAGTTCATGTTTGTCATTCTATTTTTGCATCCCCACATTTTGCAGAAACAAGTCATGGGCAGGAAAGACACCAGCTAGGCTTTCTCATCAAGTCCTCCAACGGAAGGGGAACACCTAGAGCCCCTGGCTGGCTCCCATGGGGAGAACATGTGACTCTGGATCTCAGAGTTGTGAATTCAAGCCCCACCATAGGGGTATAACTTACACTTAATTAAAAAAAAAAAACTGGGGGTTACTTGGTAGAGTGACCCATGGTTCCCCCCACTGCAAAGCTGTGAGGCTCTCGACGCAGCACCCCCTAACCAGCCCTGCAGTTTTCCTCTGTGTGGCATGATCCTGTGACTTTCCATAAATCCTTATAGAGTTTCCGTTTGCTCATCAGGGAGTAGATTAAATGGTTTTGAAGGTCCCTACAAGCTGTGAGCAAATATAAATGCAAGTTTCATCAAACTGTTTGCTTGCGGAATTCTAGTTGATGACACATTTCATTTGCAGAACCCTTTGGGGTTCACACAAGTCTTTTAATGGCACAGACTACACTTTTTTCTATTTTAAAAAGGATTCTAGTTATTTATTTGTTTATTTGTTTGTTTGTTTATTTATTTATTTGAGAGAGAGCACGCACGAGCAGAGGGTAGGGGCAGAGGGAGAGGGAGAAGCAGACTTCCTGCTGAGTGGAGAGCCTGATGCAGAGCTCCATCCCTGGGATCATGACCTGAGCCAAAGGCAGACGCTTAACCAACTGAACTGCCCATGCAACCTCCCCCTCTTTTTTCTTTTGCATTCAGTGTCCCTAAAGGTGAGCTATTTCCATCTTCATCACTCTACACTCCTAAAAGACCTAAGTTCAACATTTCTTTGGCAACGCCTTGGTAGCAATATGGCAGAGTATTTTCTTTACTTAAAAAATCATTTCCGGGACGCTTGGGTGGCTCAGTTGGTTAAGCTGCTGCCTTTGGCTCAGGTCATGATCCCGGGGTCCTGGGATCGAGTCCCACATCAGGCTTCTTGCTCAGCAGGGAGCCTGCTTCTCCCTCTGCCTCTGCCTGCCACTCTGCCTGCTTATTCTCTCTCTCCCTCTCTCTCTCCCTCTCTCTCTCTGACAAATAAATAAATAAAAATAATTTAAAAAAAATCATTTCCTGGGCACAGCGATCAGGTAGAATAAATCATCTATGCCACATCCAGTTCTGCAATCTAGTCTAGAAACAACTTAAATGTAGATTGTATATTTTCCTTAGCAGAGGAAGAAAGATGGTGATACTGGAGTTAAAAACCTGTTGATTTTAGGGGAAAAAGCGTGATGGGATGTGATTCATACTCTGGCAAGGGTGTTGTTCAACCCCAACTAAATAAAAACTAGGTTAATCTGGGCACCTGGGTGGCTCAGCAGATTAACTGTCAGATGCTTGATTTTGGCTCAGGTCATGATCTAGGGTCCCGGAATGGAGCACGCATCCCATCGCCTTAAGTTGGGCTCTATGGTCAGTGGTCAGTCTGTTTCTCCCTCTGCACCTCCCCCTGCTTGTGGTTGCTCTCTCTCTCACACAAATAAATAAATAAAATCTTTAAAAATTAAGTTATTCAAATGGGGATGCTCTGTTTGTCAGAATGTTTTGAGGTCATGGAACAAATTCACGCCGACAGTTGCACAAGTTCAACAGGATGAAAATAGTCGTTAGCAGTGGTTTCATAAGATGAAGATATTTACCATGAAGTAGGACTTCTCTGTGCTGTGAAATAAAATTTTACAAGGCTCTCAGCTTTATAGACGAGGGCGATTAGCATTTTATATATCTATCAGGTTGGTTAAACAGTTTTAGCTTCCCTGCCTTTTCTTAAATTAAAAGTTATAACTTTCCAAAGGCAAATGTGGGCTTCCCAGGGATTTTTGCAAATATATTAAGGTTCATAAAAAAGAAGCAAATTAATAGTTTCCCTTAACGGTTTGTTTCAGTTAAGCCAATTGTACATTTTTGTTTATTTCCTTCCCCCTGTAGTGGAAAGGGAACTGAAAGATCATTTGTGGTGGTGGATGGTGATTTGATGCAATTTGTTTTCCCATATTTGTTGAAGTAGTAATTATATTTATGCATATGCTATATTAAGGAGGCACTCTATTTGAAGTTCCAAGTTGTTTGACCATATTTGATGATCATTAACATTTTTAAAATGTTTAAAAAGCTCTTTTCAAAGCTTCTTTAAAATATTTTTCTATGACTAAGTCATTAAAAAGGTAGCTTTAATGTGTTTCAAGTCTTTGAATTTTTTTTTCTTTTAGTATTGCAAACTTTGTCCCATCTGAGAAAACTCACCAGTTTCTTTCTCTGAGGAAATATAAATTCTCCTGTTTTATGTCAATCATTCTTGATTATTTCTTACAATAGTTGTAAAGGTCTTTTATTCAAAATGCTTCTCTGAGAATGTTCTCAATTCTGTGACTTTTCTACTTTAGTAACTTAAACTGGGAACAGTTTCATGTATTAAATGTAAATTTGCTGTGATAAAACTACCAAGCATATACAATAAAATATCTATACAATATATATAATATTGTCTATACCAAGTATAGACAATAACAACAAATTACAAATTTAAACTTAAAATTGGAAAAATTCCATTTTATTTTATTTTTAAAGATTTTATTTATTTATTTGAGAGGGAGATCACAAGTAGGCAGAGAGGTGGGGTGGGGGCGTGGGGAGCAGGTTCCCTGCTGAGCAGAGAGCCCAATGCAGGGCTCGATCCCAGGACCCTGAGATCATGAGCTGAAGGCAGAGACTTTAACCCACTGAGCCACCTAGGCGCCCCTGAAATATTTGTCTTGTAGGTAGCATATTGTTGGGTCTTTTTTTTTAGCCATTATGAGTGTCTCTGCAATTTAATTGAGGTAGTTAGACCATTTACATTTACTGTGATTATTGATATAGTTAAGTTTAAATCTGTCCTCTTGATATTTATTTGACTCATCTGTTCTTTGTTCTTTTCTTTATGTATTTATGCCTTCTTTTGGATTAAGTGACTATTTTTTATGACACCATCTTGTCTTTGTTGGCTTTTGGAGCAGATCGCTTAGCACAATGAGTCTTGTTTTGTTCTTATGTGAAGTGTCCAAGGAAAAGTGGGATTGTCACATTGTCTAGTCTTATAGTTTCATGACAAAAACAAAAGAACTATGTTTCTTCCACATGACATCTGGCATTAAATCCTACCTTCCCATCTGCTGCTTATTGTGGTTGATCGCATGTGGTTTAAATGAACATGTGTACACACACACACACACACACACACACTTTCTCTCTCCACTGCTCTCATTTGCTCTTGCACATCTCTAACTCTATCCTGGGATCTCACCACTTTAAAGAGCTCAGACTAAGGAACCTTGAGAATCTGGGTCACTAAGCTTACTACCAAGGTATGTTTATTAGTTTCTTAGGGCTGCCCTAACAAATTACCACAAAATGAGTAGCTTAAAACAACAAAAATGTATTCTCTTATAGTCAAGGAGTCCAGAAGTCTGAGATCAAAGTTTTGGCAGAATTAATTCCTTCTGTAGACTCTGAAGAAGAGTCTGTTCCATGCCTTTCCTAGCTTCTGGTGGTTTCCAGAACCCTTGTCATTCCTTGATGTATCACTGAAATTTCTGCTTCTGTCTTCATATAGCCATCTTCCTTCTCTCTGGATCTGTATCCCCTCTTTGTCCAAATTGTCCTGTCCTTAAAAAAACATGAGTCACTAGATTCAAGGCCCACCCTGATCTAGTATGCCCTCAGCATTTCTTTTTTTAATTGAAGTATAATTGATATATAGCATTATATTAGTTTTAGGCATACACTATAATTATTCAATAACTGTATGTATTGTGAAATGATCACCACGATGAATTAACATCCAACCATTAACAGTCAATCTAGTTAACATCCATCATCATACATATTTAAAATTTTCCTTATGATAAGAACTTTTAAGATCTACTCTCCTAGCCAACTTTTAAATATATAATACGGTACGATTAGCTTAGTCACCATGCTGTAAATTACATCTCCATAACTTATTTATTTTATAACTAGAAGTTTGTACCTTTTGATCACTTTCATCTATTTTGCTTACTCCCCAACCCCTGCCCTTGGCAACCACCAATCTAGTCTCCATATCTATGGGCTTAGTGTTTGTTTGCTTGCTTGCTTGCTTAAATTCCACTTATAAATGAAATTATATGGTATCTGTCTTTCTCCGTCTGGCTTATTTCATAATGCCCTTTAGGTCCATCTGTATCGTCAGAAATGGCAAGATTTCATTCTTTTTTTAGAGTCGACTAGCATTCCACTGTGTATGTAGTCCACACGTGCTTTATCCACTCCTCTACTGATGGACACTTGGGTTGTTTCCATATCTTAGCTATTATAAATAATGTTGCATTGAACACGGAGATGCACATAGTATTTGGAGTCAGTGTTGTCATTTTCTTCCAGATAAAAACCCAGAGGTGAAATTGCTGGATCATATGGTGGTTCTCTTTCAAATTTTCGTCATTTTTAAGTAGGATGACCTCATCTTAACTTGATTACATTCTCAAAGACCAAAGAGAGCCCTATTCACAGGTAAGTGGCTTTCAACAAATCTCGGTGGGGAGGTATAATTCAATCTCAAGCAGTACCATAAATTCAGAGGACTTAAAACAAATATTTACTGAGTTACACTGAATTCACCGCAGACTAATGATTTATTCTTTCCGAGCTCTGTGTGTGTGTGTGTGTGCGCGCGCACGTGCGTGCTATCTATTTCTGCAGAGTAAACTGCCACAAGTTTATTATCTCATTGTTTCTGTGGGTCAGAAGTCCAGGCACAGCTTAGTTGGGTCTCCTGACTGGGGTCTCACAAAGTGGCAATCAGGCAGGCTGCCCTCTTATCTGGAAGCTAGTCTGAGAAAGGATCTGCTTCCAAACTCATACAAGGTGTTGGCAGAATTTTTTTTAGACGCACCAAGGACCTAGTTCTTGTTGACTGTCAGCTGAAATTCACTCAGCTCTCAGAAGCCACCAGAGTTTCTTGCCATGTAGATTTCCTCAACATCCTGTTTACTTCATCAAGGCAGCAAGGAGAGTCTCCAGAGTGAATCAGCTAGCAAGGTGAAATCTTATATCGTGTAACATAATGATAGGAATGAGATCCGTAACCTTTGACATATTCTGTTGGCTAGAAGCAAGTCCTGGCCACACTCAAGGGGGGGAGGGGATTACCAGAGGCATGTACACCAGGAAGTGGGGATCTTGGGGGACCCCTTAGAGTCTGTCTGCCATGTGTTTCCTCACCTGATGAATGAAGGGACTAAAGTCGGTGTTAAGGTTTCCTTCAGCCCTTGTATCTAAATGTCTAGGGAGATCCTTCACCCCTAAGTTTGCATCTACTGGTAACCTCTTCCCCCATCCATCACGTCCCGCTTTTGACTTCTAAGCACAGAGCTATTCATAACTGTGCCTGTGTTTTCATCAATAAAAGACCCAGACTTCTCAGCTACATTTGCTAAGATTGGTAACCATTCATAGAAAGGCTTCTTCAACCAACATATGGGGATTTTTTAATTCTTGCATAAAACAAGACTTTCGCTTTCCTCTGACTGAGTGGAATAACTTGAATTTAGAGCACTTTCCACTTGTTTATTTTTTTTTCTTGATACTCTCTCTTGCATAGTCTCTTGAAAAATAAGAACACTGTCTTTGCTGATCTGAGGTTATCCTCAAATCCCTTGCTTTTGAAAAGGTGAATTACAGAACTACGACTTTTTGAAATAACTTACTGATGGCCAAGAAGGTCACGATTCTACTGTTTTTCCCCTCCCTGGGCTGTTTTTAATCAGACCCGGTCTCCATGCGACTCTTGCTTAGAAGGCATGTTTCATAATCCCCTTCATCACGTGCCACCAGATTCCCTTTGCTTACTTTGCCATCTTCTTTCCTCCTATCTTCTCTCCTCTCCAGCTGCAACCAGCCCAGCCTTGCCTCAGCTACAGCATTAAATAAAAACAGTAGCAAAATAACACACACACACACACACACACATCCTGAAGTGCCTTTATCTTTTCTCATATCTGTGTCGGTGCCCTTGCTCTTCATCCTGTCCGAGCATTAATGCAGCTAGTTATACACCCACCTTCCTTTTTACTATAGGATTTCTGAGTTAAAATGATGCTTCCTGGGAGAGGAGAGCTCAGAACTTACATGTCCCCACCATCACCCAGGACACTAGGTTCTTTGATGCCTGGTCTAAGTTGATGGGGCGGTTCCTGAAGCCCTAATACCCTCTTCTCTCCTCCTCACCCTCTGCTACACTCCATGCTTACCCCCAGCCTACCTCTTGCCTCACTCGTAAGAGAAAGACATTCTCAAACCTGAGATACAACCACCTTGGGATTTCAGGTAAATACTTCCGACTGGGGGCTCAGTATCTGTTGAAACTCTTCTTTGAATCGCCAGCCCGACAATGGTGAACCCATTTCTCAGTAGAGTAGCATTTGACTGAACCTTCAAGAATGGATGGGATTTTTTTTTTTAAAGAAGTATTTATTTATCGTAGAGAGAGCAGAGGAACAGAGGGAGAGGAAGAGAGAGAATCTCAAGCAGACTCCCCACTGAGTGTGGAGCCCAATATGGGGCTTGGTCTCACAACCCTGAGATTACAACCTGAACCAAAGTCAAGAGTTGGAGGCTTAACCGACTGAGCCACCCTGGTGCCCCCGGATAGGATTATTTTTGGTGGTGTGAGGGCAGGAGACAGCGCAGTGCCACCACAGAGAAGCTACTCAGAATACCCAAGTTAATAAACGAGTTTATTGTCTCAGGTCACTAGTGAAATATCAACAGAGATACAATGGCACTGCTGTGCGAATGCAGATTACCTGGGTCGCCCGCCTTGTATGCTCCCTCTATGCCCGCAGAAGATATCACTAACTAATCATAGTACTTTGACATATCGAACCCTGATTTGCCCAAAAATCCTCCCCCACCACATGCTTTGGGAAACTACTACCAATTGATTAAAGCTGGCGCGCGTGATGAAATCTCTTTGCCATCCTTACCCTACAGCTCACAGTATATAAAGGGGTAAAATGCAGAAAGGAAGGAAGGCTTATAAAGGAAAAAGGACAGGATTACAGGGATCTCAAATGACAGCTTACTTTTTCTTACAGTATGGTTAACTTCACCGCACATCACCCTCCCAGCCCTACAACTGAAATACGGGTACCCAGAAGATATCTGAGTTCATGGAGACCCCAGAGCCAGACTATAGTGTGTTGCTCCATTTTCCTTTGCAAAATAGGAGTAACAATGGTTCGAATCTGCAGAATTATTGGAATCATCCAACAAAGTTACCTACATCAGGTTCTTAAGAGTAGTGCCCGGGTATGGAGTAGGTACTTGATATACACTAGTAATATACACTGATATTGATGTTACTTGGGATTTCCAAGAAGTTACCCTTTCGAAGAGGCTTAGGAAGTCTCTTTTCCTGCCAACACAGCCTCCCACATTCCTCCCAGTGTGTGCTGGGGGGAATTCTCCCTCTGCCTCAGGGGGCAGCCATGGGAAGGAACTGGCAAGCTTGCTTACCTCTCTGTTCACCATGTCCCGGCGAAGTGGCTCTGTCTGCCAGGTCCACAGTGTCGTGTGAATCACAATAAACTTCCCGGATGCAACCTGACCCTGGCCCCTCGCTGTGCTTCCCGTTAACTTTTACTTCACCTCAGATAGACCTTCGTGGGAAATGTGGTTTTAAAAGTGTTGGAGGAATTTGTCACGAGGGACCTCTTTCGTTACAGAGCCCGAGAGAAGTAACCGGGGCAGGAAATACATCTAGATGTTCCACAGGATGGGGTTGCCCCCGTGGGTGCACGGCCCTCCAACTCCAGGGGAACTTTTCCTAGTGGCATCCCATGGCATAGCCATCTGCTCCAATAAATCCTGCACCTAGAGCTAGTTAAAACCCATGGGAAACAGGGACGGAATGCTTGACTCATTAGCTACCAATGAGGCTAAGAGTCAAAAAGACCTACCCTCCCTTTTCGGCCGCATTACATTCAAGAGCAATTAAGAAAAGTAATTTTGCCATCGTGCTCCTGGCGATGCATGGCAGTTTCGGTGGGCTTAGCTGTAGCCTTGAAGCAAAAAAAGAGTCCTGGGTTTCTGTCACGTGTTCAGAGTGAAGTGGACGATGGTCATTGCCTCAACCTCTTTGCCTATCTTTGTCTCCATGACGCTGCCTAAAACTAAAAAGAATGGATAAACACCCTGACCTTCTTTCAAAAGAGCAATGGAAGTCAGAGCCAGCTGGCCCTCAGGGACCTTCTTGGGGCACAATGGGGTCATGCTACTGGTCTGAGAGGCTTGGAGGTCGAGGTGCTATTCAATATGGCTGAGGGATTGGAGGCTAAGTGTTGCCAACAGGCATAAGGGAGCACCCCCCCTCAGATTTATGAAGTGTTCTAAGATTTCAACTTCCGTTCCAGACCTGGAAGGTACATCATTTCCTTCTCCTTGTTCCTTGGGGCCACTCATTGTAACACTCTGAAGGGCTGTAATAGGGAAGGTGGATTATATTAAAGAATTTGGCAAATCACGGTGTCTTTGTGTGTGTGTGTGTGTGTGTGTGTGTGTGTGTGTGTGTGTGCTCTAAATAAAAAACTCAATGAACCCATTGATTCCAATCATTCCCACTAAAAAATGTTCTGTTTCAATCCTAATTATATCCACAACCTATACTACCTTCTTTCATGAAAAACAGAAGATGCATTAATTTTTAAAGATTCCAACAACTTAGAATTTTAAAGACAGCAAAGCATTCTGATCTTTTCCCCAACCCCCTGGACCCGAATCCAAGAATTCAATATGATTAGCCGGGGGCATCAACAAATGCACAGAACTGTCAATAAAATGTCAACTGCAATACAGAAAATCTTAATTAATTTTTACTTCAATTTAATCTTGGAATTCAAAGAGAACTTTGGGGTTAGCCATTCTAGCTTTGTTAAGACCTACCCAAAGCCCCCCAGGGGTCTGTCTATCTTAGTCCTCTCTTCCAGTGGTCCCATCCTGATTCTCTCAACCTTCTAAGAGAACAGAGGAAAAGACCCCTTCAGCCCCTCTTGCTCTATTAACTATTCAGAAGTAAAGGCAGATCCTAGATGGGCCCTCCACAACAGGGGATTTTAACTGTATTTCTGCAGCTTCAAACTGCATCCAATAATACCATGGAAATATTCTTTCTTTTTTTTTTTTTTAGATTAGAAGGGGTGGGGAGGGGAGAACCTAGTACTTCCAGTAGAAGTTGCTGGCTACCACAAACATTTCCATCCTTCAGTCACGCTTGGCTTTGCCTTCTGGATGTGCATCAGGCCTGCTTTTGTGGGCTCTATAATTTGTCCAAGTAATACCGTTTGGTCTAACTTTCTTGCTAATCACATGTTTAGCTCCTTGCCCCTTCTCCAGGCCACTATGCTCCTAGCCGCAATGTCTGCAGCCCGGAAGGTACTTAAGCTGTCTGCTCAGTTCAGATTCCTTCTGACTTATCTTGGGACTCAATACAGAGAGCGTCAGAGCATTCGCCTGCAGGAAGTTGCTCTGAAGCTTCCTTCTGAGCTTCAGAATCGGAGGGAAGAAATGAATACCATTGCATTGGGTAGCATACTGGGCTCCACTCAAGGGTTGGCGTGACATTCTTCCTCATATTAACGCAAACCACGTGTGGGATAGAGACAGAGAGAGGTTTGATCCGTTTCATAGGGCCAGAGTCTAGGACAAATAAAGCTCTAGCTGTAGCAATCAGAAGGCTCAAAGTTTGAAGGAATTTACTGGATGCCAAACTCACTCTGATGGAGGGATGGCAGGAGTTAGGTGAGAGAAAGCCAGGAACAAATAAAGATAAGACAGTGCACAAAGAGCATTCCCCAAAGGGACTCGGGAAGAGATGAAAAGGTCAAGGTTGTGACATGTGGGTTGATTTCATCAGTAAGGCTCTACTCCTTAACTTCTAGCTTATTCCAGAAGGATATCTGCTCCTGCCAAGGAACATCAACCTAATAATCCCAGAAGTTCCTGGCAGATGGAATGACTAAGGTCTCTCTGCAAAGAATCACTCATAGAAGAACTGAGTGTACCGCCCAACGGAGTAAATTAGGAAACTGCATTTCTTTTCAATCTATCTACGCAAGTATTGCGAGGAGGTGTGGTAGTAATCTCTGGTGGATGGGAGGCTGGCCTTATTTTTAACACTTTACCGACCTCCAGAATGATCATTAATACTCCTAAGTTCTGACCCTAGCGGATGTGTGGCTGGTTTCTTCTCGAGTCCTTTGTGGTTTATTTCTGGCTTCCGTCTACACTCCACTCATGACACCCTAACACATGACTGTCCTAAAGGGTATCACTCTTTGGTGGTGGCAGCTACCGTCTCAGGCACAGAACCCAGAGGCCACACCCCAATTCCAGGAAATGTGCCCACAATGTCTTCTGTAAACCTTTCATGCCAAGCTATCATGCTGCAGAAAGCTGAATATCAACCACTAGCTAGCCCTTTGGGAGATGGCATAATATCTGATTTCTGCATTTGCTTTCCCACACCTCACAACCTGTATTTCTCCAGTGTGGTAACTTGATCTAGCTTCCGATTATGCTTTTAGCCCCAACATTTTCTTGATATTGAACTATAAATTCTCACTTCGGTGAATCCCACCACCATGTCTCTGAAGGGATAAAGGGAGCTGATTCTTTTATAACATCAGGGAAATGAAAGGGGTTATTGATGATGGTTCATGTCAAAGCTCCTTGGCACCAAAGGTCACAAGTGAGAGGTTTCCCCAACTCCTGTTCCCCTCCATTTTTGGTATAGCATTAGTGCTACCACTTAATGAATGTTCAGATGACATTGTCATGAAATTAAAAAGGATTTGGGGTTATGCTTATGATGCGTGCTAAAATGGAGGCACACCAGTTATCAGTATCGCTTTAGAAGTTTCCAGGCACAGAAACTACAGCAAAGCACAAAGGACGTGGACAGAATGTGCCAAGAATGTCTGTTTACAGATGAAACAGGGCTGCTCGTTGTTACAGTGATGGCACATGGATGGGGGCTTTCGAAGTGATGTGGTTCTTCACTCGATTTCTCTTGCGATTTTTCAAAATTTGGCTTTTCAATTCATTTTTTCCAAATAATGTGCAACTCTATCAGTAATGTCTTCATAGACTATTTCAATTTGCACAAACTGGAGATGCCCTGCCTTCTGTGACAGGGAATAATGTTCAACAGGGAAGGTGGGAGAATCCTAGGGCACTGACTCAGCCCCCAATACCCCTCCGCTCTTGGGGGGAAAATGTCCCTGGTGGTCCTCTGCCTGGTCTACTCCCCCTAGCAGGGGGCCTCTCCTTTCTTAAGCATCTCTTTGGATATGCTCTGTGGTCCTGGGATGCTCGTCTAGTAACTGCTCTTTTGTTGTTGTTTTTGTTTCTGTTTTGGCTCATAAACTTTATTGACGCAAAGATGAATTATCTTCCAAGAACAAGATAATGCTGTACCAAATATGCACAGAAAAGCAGAAAAACATATGGGACTGTTCTGACCTTTTACCTTGTTCAAGTGAACTTGAATTTAGTCCTCGATGAGAGGAACATCTTAGAAGAGAATTCGAAACTCCTCTCTCTCTTTCCTGTCTGTCTCAAGCCAGAAAAACGTGAACCTAATTTTGTGAAAATCCTTCACTTTTCTCTCCCCTCCATCCCCTCATCAAACTGTTCGGCCTATACCCATGGATCCCACGCATCTGAGCATCACCCTGCACGTGCTAGCATTCCAGAAGGTAATGGAATGGAGAAAGGCGTTCTAACCTCTGGGGAATGGCAGTGAGGGGGTCATAGATGACCAGAGCAATTTTCCAGCAGAATCCTGACAACCTACTGGGAACTGGCCATGTACCGTGGTCCATGTCACTATGCACTGCCGGGGGAAATTGCCAAATGAAGTCAAAGAAACTATTAGGAGTGTCCCCAAATTCTATATTCTTCAGAACTCCTATCTGCATGGGGCAGGGGTTGGGGGGAGAAGAGAACCCTATAACCCACCGTTTTTGCTCCCATCCCATTTTCATTCCACACATTGTAAGCCTGCCTCCTACTCTGTGAATTAACCATGGCATGTCTATTAATTTGGCCTTTTGAAAAACATATTTAGGAAACTATATGGAAAAAAGGGGGGACGAGTCACTGTTTTCTCTAAAATACTTACTTTGGATTATGGGGAATTTCTGGAAGAAAATTCTCCTATGCTCATTCTCTCTATAACTGGAGAATGACATTTAATTCCCGCCCCCCCCCCAGCTTTAGTGAGATATAATTGACATATAACTTCTATTAGTTTAAGATGTACAACATAATGATTTTATAAATACATGTATGATGAAGAAATCGCCATAGTAAGTCTAGTTAATACCCATTACCCCACATAGTTACAATTTGTTTTTTAGTGATGAATATCTTCAAGATCTCTCATACACCATTGTTAATTATAGTTGCCATGCTGCGCATTATATCCCCATGACTTATTTATCTTAAAATTGGGAGAATGGCAGGCATTTTTTGAAGAAAGCTGTACCGAGTTAGGAGGTTCTGGGGACAAGTAAGAGATAGTAAATTTTGAGTGAGGAACAAGTAGATAAAATGAAGTCTTCTCATGAATTGTATATGTACATTGGCTTGAGAGAGAGAGAGAGAAAAGAGAGAGAGAGGAGGGCAAATATATATATTATCCTGGAGTAAAATCAGCTCCAAATAGAAAGTACTATGGATTGGAGGTGAGAAAAGAGCCTCAAATTTCTTCCATAGGCATGTTGTTGGGCCATCCAGTAGTAATGGAGATGGGGGCACAGAACTTTGTAGATCTCCTCATGTTTCTCACGCTCAGTAAGGCACACCATCACAAAATGAAGCATCTTCAAAGTTTTGTTTAAAACCCTGTTACAGACATTGGAGGTGACCTACTCACTCTCCAAGAAGAGAAAGAAACAGAGAAGGAAAGAAGGAAGGCAGGCAGGCAGGCAGGAAGGAAGGAAGGGAGGGAGGAGGGAGGGAGGGAAAGGAAGGAGAGGGAAGGGAGGAAGGAAGGAAGGAAAGAAGGAAGGAAGGAAATCAGGCAGGCAGGCTCTCACTGCCTTAAAACCCCACTTAGACAATAAAGGAGACATGTTCTTGGAAGAAAGAGGTAAAGACTCAGGAATTCTTTTTTTTTTTTAATTTTTAAAAAAGATGTTATTTATTCATTTGACAGAGAGAGAGAGATCACAAGCAGACAGAGAGGCAAGCAGAGAAGGGGAAGCAGGCTCCCTGCTGAGACCCTGAGATCATGACCTGAGCTGAAGGCAGAGGCTTTAACCCACTGAGCCACCCAGGCGCCCCAAGACTCAAGAACTCCTTACACTCCTGTTAAATAATGTGCTTCCAAATGCATTCCCATTCCATCTTCCCATCCGCCCGTGCCGTGGGGGAAGGAATTTAGCTTTGCACGGTACAGGGGAAGAAAGGGCATGCTCACTGGTCTAGAGCAATTCAGAAGACCTTCTGGGAGTCCAAAGGCTCCAAAGAGACATCCAAGGATTGCTCTGACAAGAGAGCAACTAAAAGCCCTTATTGTCCACAGACAAAAATGGGCATCACTTAGACTTCTCTTATGAGCATCAGGGAACGTGCTGTCGCAGGTAGATCTAGAGGTGTGAACGTGTCCCGCCTTCGCTATGGATGTTACAGCACATTAACAAATGTCCAACTGATATAAACAAAGGTAAACATTCAGTAAAGAGACGTTGATAGGTACCACAGGCTAATATTTATTAAGTGCTTATTATTTATTAGGTTCTATTCTAATTTCACATGTGGATTCACTTAGCATTCCCAGCACCTCGGCATGAGTTTCTGGAAGAGGAAACTGAGTCATTGAGTAGCTAGGTGCTTGTTTAAGTTTCCAAAGGACACAAGCGATAGCAAACTAGACGGTCCGGCTCCAGAGCCTTCAATCATAGCCCATTGCTCCCCTACCCCCGGTCATGACAGGTACCTCATCACAGAGGACTTTGTACTTCAGAGTTTAAAAGTCGAATGAGTCATATTTGGAAAGCATTTCTAAGCAGTTCCTATAGTTATGGTGCTGGATGGTTTTATATTACTTTTTTAGGCAACCCTCTGATGAATCTATTGCGTTTCTTCCAAATCGTGTTCTTGGGAGAGAAGGTTGATAAGAGAAGGGATATCGTTTCCTCTGGAGACCGCCCTTTTATAAAGAAAACCCAAAAGAACAATTTAATGAGTGAATCCTATTATCTCCACTTCCTTTGATTACCCATACCTCATTCATGCTGTCGTAAGGACCACACTTCCCCCATGGCAGTTACCCAAGCCCTGGCAAGATGTCCACGCTGGGTTAACTTACCTCTAGAGCTAGCATTCCACATCGCTCATATCCTTTTCATTGATGCCAGATACCCTATCTGTGGTCATCTTTTAATACAAACGGCATCCTGATCAGAAAAAGTTTCAGTGTCAGATTGTTTCTGGGTGAAATAGGATCTTGTTTCTTTTATGTTCCTGGCTTCACACTATCACCACAGTAATCTTCCAGACATTCTTAGAGTGACTCCCTCCTGCTCAGAAATTTTCATTAGCTCATTATTTGTCTTCCCATGATCCAGTCTGGATCTTTTTTTTTTTTTTTTTTTTTGACGTTACTTTTTGTGATTCCTTTCTTCTTTACCTGAGCCGCTCCTTGCTGTTCATACCTGCCTGACTCTCATCCGCTGGGTCATGCTTTCTGGAATGTTTCCCTGTTCTCCCCACTTCCTAATTCCTCTGTAGGTCTTCCTACTGTGAATACTTTCAGGCCAGGTTGCAATGCTGTGTCTTCCATAATCTCTTCTAAAACTTATATCTCTTATAAATCTCTTATAAAACTTAAATTCCTAAATTTCAGGTTCCTTAAGCACAGGACTGGCTTCACTCCGGGTTAGAGACAGACATGGGACTGTGATGAAGGACACGAGGAAGGCGAGCTGGGCTACGGCCATTACTGCACCAGATATGCGTCCATCTCACAAATAACCACGAGAGCACCTTCTCACACTTTGTCGAGAAACCTCTGAGGGCAAATGACTCAAATATTCTGTGTTTCCATTTCTATGACCTGATTGGGTCATTTTGCCACCAAGCTGTGTAAGTGCCCCCTACGGGCTGGTGTTTATCCAGGATCACCCCAGAGACCATTGAGTTCCGTTGGCCCTGCCCCATATACACTTGCTTTGAATCAAGTATGAATCCTTAAGCTAATCAACCAAAGTCCAGATGCTTCATGTGAATTTACTTTGGCCATAGCAACTTATACAGAAAATGACTAGTGAGGATCCTTTTTTTCCAAAGGCAGTTAGAGTCATTCTCCTGCCTGCCCAACACAGGACCACCTGGTGGTTTTTTGGGGTTTTTTTTTTTTTTTTTGGTTTTTTTTTCAAGGCTGGATGAATAAGGTTGGTTCCCAATTCTGTGTTTCTTCATGGTATGGCCAAGCCTAAGCAGGAATTTGAGGGTCAAGACAGGAGAGCGTGGCCTGTTCCCCATTGCCCAAGTCAACATCTTGAATGGCCAATGAATGGTTCCTCTTACATGTTTGGTCTCAGACTGGAGTAAAACCCATTACATCAGCTAGTTTGGGTTACAGCCAGTTATGCCCCACTTCCTCCCATCCTGCCCCCTCCATCACTTGGGACTAACAGCTTTTATTATCTGTGCTGGCTTGAAGAATACAGGTCAAGAAGAAGTTCCTTTGCCTGTACCCATCACACAGCTTTGTATAACCAACTAACAGGTTCACGGGCTGTGCTGGAGTTGACTCCTATTGGCTCACTGGAGGCAATTCTTTGCCAATCTTCCCACCTTCATGGGCTCTGCATCCAGTGATGTCATGCTGGTGCTTGAAATCAACCATAATGGGAGTATTCCATGAGTGTGGAAATTGGCAAACACTACAAATATGGCTTGTCTTCCTTTCTTCTTCCCTTCCTCCCTCCCTCCCTTGCTTTCTTCCTTCCTTTCACCTATCCATCTTTCCTTCCTTCCTTCCTTCCTTCCTTCCTTCCTTCCTTCCTTCCTTTCTCTCCTCTTTTTTTAAAGAGAGCCATTTTACCAAATGCCACTGAAGTAAGCCCAAGTGACTACTCCTAACAACAAATATAAGACAGAACACATGCCACAAAAGCCTTATCCCATTTCTCCAAACATAGAAAACGCATCCTGTTTCTTTGAGGCCCAGCCCAGATGAGAAAGGTGGGACACAGCTGACTGCTCCCAGGGAAAGAACATGGAATGGAGCTCTAGAAATTCGCTGGATTGGCTTGGTTGGCCTCTTAGGTCTAGCCAGAGCCAGCCTAAGGTACCAAGTTTGTCTGCCCCCAAAGAATCAGAAGAAGCTAAGCAAGAAGGGGAAGAAAAAGCCAAATGGACTAATTAACTTTTTTTTAAAAGGATAAATGAAGTCAATCAATGTTTGGAATAGAAAGAGCTGCTCCCGTCCAGGCCTCCAGCAGCCCCTAGTACATTTCCATGTCATGCTGGCCATAATGGGAAGTGACAGCTGATGAAAGCTGCTATTCACGGTCATCTGAAACAGCTTTTCCTCCCAGATGAAATTCGGTGTGGCATGAGTCTAAACACAGACCAAAGGCCGGGCGAATGTATTCCCCAGGTCCCCCAGGGCTGGCAGAGGCGACTGTTTGTGAAGGGGGCTTCCTGACTGGGCATCAGAGAGGCCCAGTGTAAACAATAGGAGTCTTTATGGCCTCCTCTGCTCAGGCTCGAGATGGTGGTCCCGACCCTAGACTCTGCCCATCGCAGGGCCTCCTCTTTGTTTATAATCAACCACAGGCACTCGGGGTGGCTTTGGAGTCTTGTGACTAGTATTTTCCGCCCCCATAGTGAACAAAGCCCAGAACTGTCCTCCCTGCCTTCTAGGTGAACCATTTTCCCGGAGGCAGCAACATCAGGGTGGGTGACACGATGCGTGAACTGCTTCAGTTTGGAGCTGACTGGTCTAGCTCCTTTTCTGGAAGCACCAAGAGCAAATGCAAGTCTAGAAAAAGGGGTTTTGTATGGAGTAGGGAATGCTGAGTTATCCCAGCAGCCTAGAAGACTGGTCTTCCTGAGCCTAAGGCGAGCAAACACTCCTTGGAACAAGGAAACATGGCTTCTACTCCATGTCTTGCCATCTGACACTGACATGAAGTTACAAACATATGGTTTCCATCAAAACAGAGTTGGCGGTATTCCATCAGCCTCAGGGAGCTAGGGACTTATTAACTAGGGTAGCTGGTAGCTTAGTTCCTAGAGGCTGGGCACTTGCAATAACAGCATCTGGGCCAGAAGACAAGTCCTTCTGGAAAAGCCGATACACAAACTACACGAAGGTGAGCAATTGGACAAAGAGGCAAGATCAAGAGTCTAAGACTATGAAATCCAATTTAGTCCCAGAGCTTCCGCTTCTATTCTGAGCCACCTATCGAGGTGGTTCTTTCTTGCTCTGAGGTTAGACTACCAGAGGTCTGGCCCTAGGTGGTCCATCAGTGCAGGAATTCATTGAGCTGACCTGGTTCTCATCATTCCTGCAGTTACTTGAACATTTAACTTGTCGCTTCATCCTTCTTGTCCCAGCCAAAAGGCCTCTTCTCACACAGCTATGTGGCTCCCCTTCGGTATTCACTGGTTGTGTTATGAATCCCCTTTGGTGATTCACTGGAGGGTGCAAGGCAAACATTCAGCCATTCTCCAATGCCATTCTTATGCTTCAAGGACTGAGTAGTTGGGACACACACTACAGCCCCATTGCTGTGCTCGGTGCCAGAGAACATGGTCGTCATCACCCCCAAGCTCCATAGGGAATGGAGTCAAAATGGCGCTGCCTTACTTCTCCCCACCCATCTGTAGGTGATGTCATGTCGACCTCACCTGAGGACCAGGTGGGTAAGGAGTGAGGCAGGTCAACTCCTAATCGGTCTATAACTTCTTCCTCACCTCTAGTTCCCTCCCTCTTCCTAGCCTATGAAACCTGCCCAGTGTGTGTGCAGGATAACCCACTCTTCATCTACTCTTTAATTGCAGAGATGTTTAGGAGAATGTTTCTTGTACCATGCACACCCCTGAAACTCATCATTTTGATTTGAGGTCCCTGTGACTTACAAATCTTTTTTCCCCCAAAGACCCTTGCTCCTTCCAGAAGTTTCAAAAGTCAATTTTGGTCTGAAGCTGACTCAAGTTTTCCTCCTCTAGGCATAGCTGCTGAAATATTCCCTTCCTAAGACATGAAAGTGGAATGTTCTATC
This sequence comes from Nasua narica, assembly GCA_028533885.1. NCBI lineage: Eukaryota > Metazoa > Chordata > Mammalia > Carnivora > Procyonidae > Nasua > Nasua narica. The sequence goes on from CM052804.1 coordinate 46,317,530, forward strand.
TGTCTGGTTATAAGAAGTATCACAGAGTAAAGAAAAGTGAGGGAAAACCTTTGGCCAATACTTCCAAATGTTACCCCATGTTATATGGTCCTTTGGATCAGTGGGATGCAACAAGCTTCCCACATTTCATTGCCTGTCCTGGGGTTGCCACTCCTCTGACTCCAAGGGGCCCTCGGGAATATTTAGGAGAATGGTTTGACATCTACTGCCTCTATTTTCTGAGATTAAAAAGAACCTGAAAAATAAGGATCCTGTCAAAAAGTTTGGACAAGAGATAAACAGGCTCTGCATTTCTCTTGCAGTCTCTCAGAATGGGGGGTGGGATGGTGGCAGTCTTTCCACGGCACATTTTACTGAGGAACATTTGAATTGTCTCACACTGCCTGTCATCCTAGTAAATCATAGTACTTAAAGCTTACGGGGAGGGAGCGAGATCCATCTTTCCAAGGTGTGTGTGTGGATTTCAGGGTCTCTTCCCACTGGTGGGGAAAAGAAATATGGAGGTTTATGCCAGCTTTCCTTTCTCTTGGAATTTCGGTGTGGTTTAGTCCAACAATAACCAAGGTTTAGTCTTATATTTCAACTCCCTTACATGTTAGTATTTTTGTCTGTCACTGTCAGGACATCCATGGTGAGCCTTGATGGACAACCAAAGGACTAACATCGAATCGAGGAGTCAGCAAACTTGGCCAAGGCCATCAATAAGATCAGCGCCCATTCCAGGGCAAGAGAGCATGTGAGTCTCAAGAGATGTATGGGTGGGTGGTCGCGAAAGGTGGGTGTATGAGTGCGTGTGGTGAGGCAGCAATGGATATACTTTGGTGCCAGGGAAATAGCTTTTTTAATCTTCTCATTATGGCCTCAACACTACTGGACATTCTTCACTCCTGTCAACAGACGGGCGGAATGCAACTGATTTATAGGTATCTTTGAAAATAGATATAAAGAGGGGCACCCGGGTGGCTCAGTTGGTTAAGCATCTGACTCTTGATTTCGGCTCAGGTCGTGATCTCATGGTCATGGGATTGAGCCCCCTGTTGGGTTCCCTGCTCAATGAGGAGTCTGCTTGAGGTTTTCTCTCTCCCGCTCCCTCTGCCCACCTCCCTGCACATTCTCTCTCTCTAAAATAAATAAATAAATCTTTAAAAAAGTATATATATCTATATACACACACACACGCCCCCCTCTCTCTGTATGTATGTATGCATACACACACACACACACATATATATATGCCTAATTGGCTCAGTTGCTTAAGTGTCCAACTCTTGATTTCAGCTCAAGTCTTGATCTCAGGGTTGTGAGTTCAAGCTCTGCATTGGGTTCCATGCTGGGTATGGAACCTACTTTAAAAAAAAAAAAAAAGAAAATATATACGAATATAAAAAATTTCTATATTTATATATAAATTTATATTTATATATTTAAATTTATATATATTTTATAAATATATATAAATTATATATATTAAATTATATATATTTTAAATAAAATATATTTTTTATTTAAAAAATATTAAATATTATTTAAAAATATATATTATTTTAAAAATATATATAAATATATAAATATTATTTAAAATATATATTAAATAAAATATATATATTAAATATATATAAATATTATTTAAAATATATATTAAATAAAATATATATTAAATATATATTTTTTATAAATATATATAAATTTAAATATATTTTAAAGATTTTTATTTATTTATTTGACACAGAGAGAGAGATCACAAGTAGGCAGAGAGGCAGGTAGAGAGAGAGGGGGAAGCAGGCTCCCCGCTGAGCAGAGAGTCCAATGTGGGGCTTGATCCCAGGACCCCGAGATCATGACCTGAGCCGAAGACAGAGACTTAACCCACTGAGCCACTCAGGCGCCCCATATTTATATATTTAAATAAAATACATATTTATCCCAGAAAATGTAAAGCAAAATTTCAACCGTTCATATTGTTGTATGAATTTATTTCCCAGAAAATGCTTTCAGTTTATAATAAACATTATAAACCAGGCGAGAAACTGGAAGCCAAGGGAAATGAAACTATTTATCCAAAATCTTCAGCTCGTTAAAGCTGGCCTCCTGATTTCCACTGAAATTCTCTTCCCACGCTGAGTTTAATCAAATCTCTGGCAGCTGGAATAATGGGCTTCATGGAATCAGGGTTTTAAAATGGATTTTAGATGAGCACTTAAGAACACATTTGGGTGGTGAGAGTTCTGATTTGTGCATGGTGGTCAAGGTCTTAGAAAATGCCAGAAGGAAGCTGGAGGCCATTGGATACCAGGATGTGTCTGAGGGATTATGTAAAGAGCAGTGTGTGTGTGTGTGTGTGTGTGTGTGTGGTGAGGCGGGAAGAGCAGACACAAATTTCGTGGGGTCTTTCTTCACCAAGGATTACAAATATATTAGAACAAGTCCAGGTGCTAGTAGTGATTAATATAAAGATGAATAAAATCTGATCAGGAAAAATTTAGATACAGCAGCCTATGAGTGTTTCACTTATTTTTTGCACAGTTCATGCTCATTTTTACAATTTTCTTGGCTTCATTAGAAGGGTCCCTCTGGCCTATGAGGGAGTGGAGGAAGGAGTTCCAAGACCTACGCTGCACAGAACAGAGATCAGGAAGGCAAACCAGTTGTTTTGCATGTGTTAGTGATTTAGGCTGAGCTAGGTGGGAGATGTATTTCTTTCTGATCTACCACCCCAAAAGAAAATAAGGAAATAGAGCTATTGCGTGGGCAGATATAGGATGTGTGGCCAGGAGCCTGGAGGAGAATGAAGAATGAGCATAAGAAGAAAGCGGAAATTTGGAAATCCAGTCTGTCAATTCAGGTTGTCTGGAAGGCAGACACTAAAATGGAACAGAAGGAGAGATTTTTCTGGGGGAGGGGGGCAAAGGAGTGAGTGGGTTGCCTGTTCATCTGTTGGTGAAGGGGGAGACCTTTGTCAAAGGAGTCTGGGTAGGAAGAACCTCCAACTGCGCTCTAGCCCTGAGAGAGCGTCTCTGATGGGAAACCCTAGAGTAGAGACTCCCATCGGAGGAGCTCCACATTAAGAGGAAGTGACCTGCCTCCATCTACCTTCCTCTCCTGTCACCGTACTCAATCGCCAGCCACAGGCAGCCTGAGGAGAGCGAGGTCTCCGTGTGCACACTGCAGTGCGTCCAAAGTGGATCCCAAGGCTCTTAGCCAACCATCTCCACTCAGTAGATCACCCAAAGGGAAATGGGAGCCATGCATCTTTATGGAGACCACACCTGGCGTGAGTCAAAACAGCACAGGGGGTCCGAGAGTAGCTTAGCCCTCTGGAGGTGCTGGGTGAGGAACCCAAATGTTGCCCATTGCTAACAGGTGCTGCTTAAATGCCTCAAAGCTGTGTTGGCTCAGAATCTTTGCCAGCCAGCCATGTAGACCTTAAGTGATAGGACCTTCACACCATCTGCATCGAGGAAACCACTGAGAGCTGGCCAGAAGAGGAGGAATTCCTGGTGACACCACAGATCTTCCCTGGGTCACAACCAAGGGGCTGCTGTGCATGGATCCGAGGACCCATGAGCCCCTGGGGGTACCTGCACAGTAGGCAGCGGACATCTCTTTTTCCGCTATTTACAGTTTCCACACGGACTGTGGAAACCAGATTGTCCAATCTGGCCACGTGAGGTGATGGACCCAGAATTCATGTGAAGGAAAAGCAGTTGAAGGGCCATAAAACACACCCGAGAAATAACGCCGTCACCCTCATCGTGCCCTTCCTAGAGTGGGGATAAGTCAGCGATGCCTGAGGAGACGTTGGCTCCCAGGACACACTTAAGTAATTTCATGAGGTAGTCATTCCACTTGGCGGGAGGGGAGGGGATGGTGTAGACCAGTGAATGAACCACTCCCGAGACCCTTCTGTCATATCTCCTGGGTGTCTGACGACAGGGTAATGGAAAGTTCGGGTAAAAATGGTATAATCAACTAGAAGTCTTTTATCAAGTGTACAGGTTAGCACAACGCCACCCACTTGGAGAGAGAGAAAATCCGCCACAATCAGAAAGAAAATTACATGCTTTAAAGTCGTAAGAGCTGACATGTTTCATATCCACAGAAAGCCCCTACCTGGAGACAGGGAGTTCTGAATAAGTGATGGCTGATTCCTTCGCTGAATGCACAATGGATTTTTGCATCATAAATAAATGAGCAACCTTTTATTTATACAGTGAGACCTCCTACGCACACGCGCAGCACATCATTCTTGTACCACCACGTCCATTTAAGGGCTAAGCAGCTGTGCGCTCTGTGCTCTGTGGAACAGGGGAAATGGTTCATGCAAATGAAAACAGCAAGGAAGCGTCAGCCATGGGGGCAGTGAGGGCCTTGATTCTATGGTATTCCGTGATTGTTCCTTCAATTTCATTCACATAGAGAAAAATGGAACACGGTTTTCTGGAAGATGGGCTTTATACACCTATACCGGGGGTCGCAATAGTCTGTGAAACTCTCAGTTTAGACGTGCGTGGCAAAGGCAGGACTCGATGGCTTGTTCTCGAACGTTCTACCGGCCACTGACTGGAATAGAATGCTATTTAAGTCACCAGTCAAGGAAAGTGTGGCGGTTTGTAAACCTCTCTGCAAGTTTTTGATGCGCCTGGCGTGGCCAGGTGGGAGCTGCATCCCTTTTCTTGAATCTGGCCAACCTGAGGGCTGGGTCAACCCACAGGCTGTGGGAAAAGCGAGGCTGGATGGCTCTGGAAGCTGGTCATAAGAGACACAAGGCTTTATTTAGCCTGGGGCTCTAAAGCACTCAAGCTAGCGCTAAGTCATGCACACAATCTTCCTACTCTGACGACACCTGAGGTGGCCAGTGTGGGAAAAGCATATATAGAAACCCTGACACTAGGGACGCCTGGGTGGCTCAGTTGGTTAAGCGGCTGCCTTTGGCTCAGGTCATGATCCCGCCATCTTGGGATCGAGTCCCGCATCGGGCTCCTTGCTCTGCGGGGAGCCTGCTCCTCTCTGCCTCTGCCTGCCTCTCTGCCTGCTTGTGTTCTCTCTCTGTTAAATGAATAAATAAAAACTTTAAAAAAAAAAAAAAAAAAAGAAACCCTGACACTAGATGAGGGGAGAGAGAGAGAGAGAGAGAGAGAGAGAGACATCCAGAAGCCTGTTTCACATGAGAGACCTCAACCCTAGACTGCCTGTCCAAACCCTCTCCAAATTCCTAACCCTCAGAAATTGCCAGAGATAATAACACCATTGCCTTGATAATAAGCCGCTACATTTCAGAGTGGTTTCTTAGGCATCGATAAATAGGAATACGAGTTAATCATAAAATTATCACGAGAGCATTGGAAATTATTCTACTCATTTTCACTTCATTATAATCTACTGCCCAGACCCTGTTTAGGATAGCCATACCATAGGAATATGAACCAGGATACTCACCTGGGATTTCGAAACTTCACCCTGCGTCAGCCCTTTTCTGGGGCAACTTAAGGCCTTTACAGAGTCTTTCCTAGGCCTTCTTCAAGCCGATAAGAACAGTGTCTGCATTTTCCTTTCTGATTTCTAGGCTTGCTATCCCTACACTCGTGCAGGAGGTTAACAATTGCCATCTTTCTCCTTAGATGGCGTGCCCCCCCATCCCCAGGAATCTAGCTGGGAGCCCCTTTATGTACTAGATTAATTTAATTACTTAAGAAAGAATCCCTCCAAATGCAGCAGCCTATTAAAAGGATTATATACCGTGACCAAGTGGGATTTATTCCAGGAAGGCAATGGTGGTCTAACATATCAAAATCAGCCAACACTACGTGCACATTAATAGGAAAGAGGGAGAAACCAAACAGTTTTCTCAGCTGATGAAGGAACACCATTGACAAAATCCAACATCTTTTCACGATGAAACTCTCAGAAACGGGAACAGAAGATAAGTTCTACCACCCAGTAAAGGACATTTATGAAAAGCAAAACAAAATAAAAACAACAGCACATTTAGCATCAGGCTGCACGGTGAAAGGCTGAAAGCTATTCCTCTAAGATCAGAAATAAGATAAGGGTATCGACTCTTGCCACTTCGCTGAACATAATACTAGATGGTCTAGTCAGAGCAATTCGGGAAGAAAACGAAATAAAAGCCCCCAAATTGGAAGGAGAAAGTCAAACTATTCACAGACGACATGATCTTATACACAGAAAATCCTAGAGAATCTATTTTTTTTCTTTGAGAATCTATTTTTTAAAAATCCATTAGCGCTAGCAAATGAAGAGAGCCAGGTTGCAGGGTGTAAGATTAACCTGCAAAAGGGGGCATGAATTATCTAGCAATGAACTAGCAACGAATAAACGATCCAAAAAGGAAATTAAGAAAACAATTTCATTTACAATAGGATCGAAAAGAATAAAATACTTAGAAATGAATTTAACCAACGGGGCAAGACATACACACTGAAAATGATCAAAAGCACTGCTAAAATGAAGTAAGACCGAACTAATTGGAAATCATCCCTGCTTATGGATTTGCAACACTTTATACTATCCAGATGGCAGAATGCTCCAAAGCAACCCATAGATTCAATGCAATTGCCATTGAAATCCCAGTGGCCTTTCTTTTTTTCCAGAAACGAAAGAGTCAGTCGTAAAACTCCTACAGAACCGCAAGGGGACCTAAGTAGCCAAAACAGTCTTGAGAAAGAAGAACAGAGCTGGAGATCTCATACTTCGGGGATTAAACACTTACATAATCCTTGTCATCTTAGGACCCTTTGAACACCACTCTAGGAGTGGGTTTGGCTTTCCCTCTAGAGCCTCATGCACTCTGCACCTTTCCTAGAGTCCTCGTCACGTTTTACCTGTTCTAATGGTCATTTTGTACATTTCTCATCACTTACCAGGCTGGGGCATAGGGTCGTATGACATGCAATGTCTTACCAGCTCTTCAGGGAATGCTAGAATGTACCCTTCAATCATGGGAACCAGAGGCTGAGTGTTCTAGGGGACACAAGGCTAGGTACATAGTGGTGATTCAGTATCTATCTGAATGAATTAATGAATGACGTCTAAGACCCTTTCTACCACCAATACTTAGGTCTCTTGCCTTGTGCATTTATGTATCTTCAAAGTGCTTAACATAGTGTCTTGGCTGTACTAGGTGATGACTGAGTGTCTGTGGAAGGGAATGGAATGGGATTGCAAGTCAGAAAGTTAATTTGAGGCACAGAGGCAGAATTCTGGGAATCCACCAAATGAAAGCAAATACTTTTCCTTCTGCTCCATAACAGAGACATTGTGGAGGCATAAAAGTCATCCGTGGAATATTTTTGGAGACTTTTTTTTTTTTGAAGATTTATTTATTTGCGAGAGAGAGAGAGAAAGTGTGTGTGTGTGTGTGCGCGCGAGCAAGCAAGCAAGCAAGCAAGCAAGTCGGGGGAGGGGCAGAGAGGAGGATCTCAAGCAGACTCTGTGCTGAGCACAGCAGCCTGATGCCGGACTTGATCCCAGGACCCTGAGATCATGACCTGAGCCGAAATCAAGAGTGGGATCCTCCACCAACTGAGCCATCCAGGCGCCCCAGAGATTTTTTTTTTTTTTTTAAAGCACCTGAGCACAATATCATCTGGACTCTTACTATTGGAACTCTGATTTTCACTGAGGTTTAGTTGGTTTTAAACATTGGGAGTCCTTTTGTGTTCACATGGTCATTAAGCCTCGGGGTCCTCCTACCCGCCCCCGCCCCCCCCCCCACCCCCCGAGGGATACTCTGTCTGCATTTTATCTCTAGTCCATTCCCGCAGGCAGAGGCACCGGGATGGATGGAGATGGCGGCAAAGCGGGGGAAAAAAAAAAAAAATCAGACCGCAGAGTGTGGTCCACTTGCTTGCTTAGTCTGCTCTTGACTCCCTCCCCCCATCCAGTCCGGCCGCTCCAGGCGCAGCTCTCCCGCGGAATGCCCGGCAAAAAGGACAGCTTAGAAAAGGCATCCTTTGATTCAGCTATTTATACCTCCTTGTCTTCTAGACTCCAACAGTTCCAGGGTCATTTACTCCTATTCCTAACACACCCTTGTCTTACACGACAGCTCGAGGCTCTACCCTTTAATAACCCCGGCTTATTTTTCTGTCTTTAAAAAGCCCTGGGAGAACCAACTGGTACTCTCAAGCTTCACAGAGGGTCTTTTAAGTTCAATCTCTGCCTTTTAAGGGAGGATAAATGACAGGGAAAACATATTTTTCTTAAGTTCCATTTGCCCTCTTTTTTTTTTTTTTTTGTTTGGAACCAGTAGTAAAGATAACCTGCCTACATTTAGAAATATTAGCTCTTTGTCTTATTTCACTCATTGGTCTGGAGATTAGGGAGCTGCTATGAATCCAGGCTGGGAAGGCAGGGAGTCCTGTAGGAGTTGGAGCTGGGCTTTGCCCCGAGGGACCAGCCGGCTGGAGGATGGTTCTATTCGCTGGTTTTATGGATTTTGTTTGCTTGTTTGCTCTTGCTGGGTTGTTATAGCTCCTTGATTACAGGCAGCCTGCCTTTGAACTAGATAAGTCCTTCGGCATTGGTCAGCTGACTTACTGGCCTCAATTACTTTCAATGACCCTGCAAAACATCGGGCGTGAAGCAAGGCAGAGAGGCTTAAATCTTCGGTCTCCTGCACAAGCCCCCTGAACCTCAAAATTTGGGACTATGCTGGGCCAAAAAGCGCCATACGACTTAGGCAATCTTGCTTATGCTCAGCCCGATAAACTGCACACTCACTCATTCTCTTGGTTATCTACCGAGTGTCAACTGTGTGCTGGGCATTACTACCCTAAGTGTTGGGTATGTAGGAACAGAAAGAAAAGACCCAGTCTCTTCCCAGAAGCGCCTTTTTACTCCACTCAAGGGAGACACAGGACAGAGAGGCAGGATAAGAATCTCAGAATAAGCGTAAATTAATATTAGTTAATGAATACATGAATAAGTAAATATTATCTCATTTATTCAGATCCTGTTGTCTCACCACTTGTGAGGTCCTGGAAATGGGATGAACTCATCTTTAACTGAGAAGCGTCTGAGGAATATACAACTGACTTACAGAAGCAGAGTTTTCAAATCCTGTCCAAAACTCCACAAACGGAGTTCCAAAAAGTGTGTTTGCACTTGGGCTGCTTCCAAGCCTTAGCTATTATCACCAAGGCAGAACATGGGGCTGCTGACGTCTTTTTGAATTAATGTTGTTGTTTCCTTTAAATATATACCGCAAGTGGAATTACTGGCTCATACGGGAGTTCTGTTTGGAGGATCCCGCCATACTGTTTTCCATAGTGGCTGCACCAACGTGCATTCCCACCAAGACTTTAATAGCATCGCTTGGTGCATTTGTGTAAATGCAGATATGGTTGCATGGCTGCATCCATATCTTCTAGATATGGTTGAGAGGAAAAAAAAACAAGGGACAGAAGAGACAATATGATTTTTTTTTTTTTTAGTGCGTGCAAGTGTGTGTGTGCCCGTGGGTTTGGGTGTCTGTAAATGCTTAAGTATAAAACTTCTGAAAGGATCCATGAAAAACAAACAAACAAACAAAACAAACCCCACTTCCTGTGATTGTGTTGCAGGAGGAGACCTGGTGGGTGGGTAGAAGGTGCTAGAAGGATTTACTCTTCTTGGAATTCCCATTTGTATGCTTTGAATGCTACGGTGTGTGGGTGTGTTGATTACCTAGTCCAGAAGTATGTACATTTTTTTAAAAAAATGAGTGGCATGTGTATAATTATTGAGGTAATTAAAATACACGTCCCTGGGTCTTATTCTAGAGAGTTGGATGCTGTAGGTGTATGTGCGGTGGCAGGATAGGGTAGGGGCCGAAAAACTTGCATTTGTAATAAGCTTTCTGTCTTGAGGGTTGTGCTTGAGGGACCACGCTTGAGAATCGTATCTCCAGAATGTTCTCCTTCAGGGGTAAGTCCTAAGTTCGTCAAACAATGAAGGAGGGCCTGCCGATCATGTTCCAAGCCTGCGATAAACATTGATGATGGAAGGGTGAGGTGAGAAATAGAGAATCTGGAGGGCAGGATAGACACACTACAGAGGCAGTTCTCAAAACTCAGCATGAACCAGTGTCAACAAAAATGCAACGTCTGCTTTTGTTAAAATGCAGACAGCTGGGCCCCAACCCCAGGGTTTCTGGCTCGGCAGGTGTGGAGAGGGACCACCGGAAAATCGGCATCTCTAACAAGGCCTCAGGTGATGACGGTGATAATAGTGGCCCAGGGACCACACTTTGAGAAATTGTTCCAAAACATTCCTGAAAAGTAGGTCACTGGACTCTCTCCGATGTCTTTTAGGATGTCATTTAGGATGCAGAACCCAATGCTCATGCAAGACACTCCCTCCGTGAAAGAAAAAACAAAACTACAAGGTTTCTCTCTCATATTCTATAACCACATTGACAATGTGTCCCCCTTGCAAGTAATTGGAGAAAATGACCACAGTCTTCTCTTTTCTGTTAAATCTTCTCTCAGGTTTAAAGTTTTCATTGACCCTGGCCAGTCCTCAGAAGGCTTAGTTTTGAGTCTCTTGGTGTCTCTTCTCTGTAGACCCTACGACGTGCTAGTATTCTCGAAATACGGTTACCCAGCACTCATGAGGTTTAAGTCTGAGGTCTCACCTGCTCAAGGTAAAGCAATCCTTGACCTCTTCATTCTAGAGACACAGCGTACGGTGGTGGAAAGAGCTATCTGGCCAGGATCCCAGCTCCATCTCCAGTACATCAACGATCTAGTCCATCAAGCTCTCTGAGCGTCATCGGAGTAATAAAGATTGCGGTAGCAGTTGAGTTGATATGAAGATTGAGCAAGGAAACAGATGCAAAGTGTCAAGTGTGTTTTACGCTTAGTATGTGCTAACAGATGTCACTGCCAACACCTCCTACCCTTCGAGGGTTGGATGGAGACTCTTCCTCTCTCTGTCCCTCCCAAGGACCACCTCCCTTCCCCCTTTTGTCCAAAACAAACATTCCCTTGCGTTTCGTGTGCCAACAGAGGCAGCTCTGGCTGGGCTCAGCGGGGATGCTCTGTAACATCAGCATGAGAGTGTGGCTCAACCTGACCCTTGGGGGAGAACAAGGTGACGGCAGAATCCATGACAGGGAAAGGCCCGTGATGATGTAAGACACACGTAGGATAGAGGGTATTTTCCACTTTTCTGGTGTTCCCGGAGCACTAACTGGTGGAGGTGGTGGGGTATCTGTGGCAAAGCTTCCAAAGCAGGAGAAGTGGCCAAGTGGCTCCCTGAGCTGGCTTTTCTGCACAGACGTGAGCCCGGCTGGAATGAGGGAAACAGGAGTTGGTGTGGTTCCACACCTGGGAACTTTCTCTAGCAGCTCCCAGAAAGAACTGGAAGCGGGGAGGCCCGGCTAGAGTCTTACCATTGTGGGGGTGGGGGCTGCCACCTGCCACCTTACTGGTCCCTAAAGCCTAGTGGTCTCAGGAGACACTGGGGTTGCAAAGACAATGTTGATTGCACTTTCCCCCCTCCCCCTTATTTTTCTTTTATTTGCCACTAGTGTCTTATTTAAAAAAAAATTTTTTTTCATATATTCATTAGTTAGGTGCATTGCTTTTTTTTTTTAAGATTTTATTTATTTGAGAGAGGGTGAGAGAGAAAGGGAACATGAGTGCAGTAAGGGGCAGAGGGAGAAGCAGACTCCCTGCTGAGCAGGAACACCTCCCCCCCCCCCCGCCCCCCCGCCAATGCAGGGCTTGACCCTGGGGCTCGAGGAATCATGACCTGAGTAGAAGGCAGATGCTTAACCAACTGAGCCACCCAGGAGCCCCACTAGTGCCTTACTTTTATTTTTCAGAATACTTGTGTCAAAAAGCTAATTTCTTAAACCTTGTGCCCAAGTCCGCTTTCAGGTGGAGATCACATAATGATGGCCCCACCCCCGCAGTTGCATGTATTAATATTTATACACGAATGCACACATACACACACACACAATCTTTGAGACATTCTAAAGTCAGATTTCTGGGGCACCTGGGTGGCTCAGTTGGTTGAGCGTCTGACCCTTGATTTTGACTCAGGTCATGATCTCTGGGCCCTGAGATGGAGCCTCGCATTGGGCTCTCTGCTCAGCACGGAGCCTGCTTTCCCCTCTCTCTCTCTCTGCCTGCCTCTCTGCCAACTTGTGATCTTTCTCTCTCTCTCTGTCAAATAAATAAATAAAATCTTTAAAAAACAAAAAAACTCCAAATATCTGCCCATGATGGGTTGTTACCAGCGACAATTGTTGCCGCAGACAGAAACGACCTATCTTTTACTGGGAATGCCCTTTCCAGTCCCTAATTCTACCCACCTCTTGCCCTGGGCTTGCCTGTGTCATTTACACCTGCCACGTCCCTGTTTATTGAATTTGAGGGGCCTAACTGGAAGTTTTCTTTTTCTTCCTTTCTTTCTAATATAAGTGCCCCACAGGCTGCCTTGACCTATACATCTCTTGGATTCTGTTCTCACCTTCCTATTTTCATGGGCCTTTTGAGATTTGGGGTGGGGAAATTTGTACGTGTGTGTGTGTGTGTGTGTGTGTGTGTGTAAGGTTTTATTTATTTATTTGAAAGAGAGAGGAAGAAAGTACTAGTGGGGGAAGAGGCAGAGACAGGAAAACCCAAGCAGACTCTGCATTGAGCACGGGGCCCAATGAGGGGCTCGATCCCACAACCCATGAGATCACGACCTGAGCTGCAACCAAGAGTTGGATGCTCAACCCACGGAGTCACCCAGGCAGCCTTGTGTGTGTGTGTTTTCTTAATGGAAACAACTGTTCTGGTCCCTTCTTGCTTCCGCAAAATTGGCGTATGCCACAATGGCCAGAGTCTTTAGGCTTTGGGGCTTCTGTATAATGATGCCAGGTCACATGGCCTGACCTGGGAATCTCCACTGAGGGCTTGATGGCTAACAGGAGTCTTAACTTAGCAGGTAATGGAAGCCTCGTAAAGCTAGCTAAGAAAATGAGGCAGAACGTTCCACGTCATTCCCCATTCGGGGCTGTGTTGGCTCTGAATAAGGGTTCAGATAAAAATGAGGCTAGTGATGATAGTAGTCACGGAAGTTAATGTGCTGTTTTCCTAAAATGACGGCACAAGCTGAGAGAGTGATTTAAGGGGCATAGCTTCGGATGGGAATGTTCTTGAACGTGGAACATTTCTAAAGGCCATTATCATTATCACGCATCATCCTTTCAATGGGTCCCATGGAAAACAATAACTTTCTCATTCCCCAGTGCAATACCATAACAATATATCTTTGAAATTTATTATATTATATATCGAATTGATGACGAGAACCAAACAAAAAAAAACCCACAATCACAACACTTAATGCCTTTTAAATGCAGTTATGGAAATAGACGAAAACAGCCCGCATCTGCTCAGCACAGGGATTTTCAAATTTGATACAATAATCATAACTTTACATTTCTCGGGGCGCCCTTCCTAATGTATCAAAAGCCACACAAAATTTAAATAATAGAGTCAATCATCTGGCAAATTTGATTTGGAGGAAAAGCTTTTTCATTAGATTGTTTTGGGAGATACAACCCCCACCCTCTGGATTCAAAACCCAGACAGTGTTTTGTTAACGAAACATTCGAACGGCAGGTTTTTATAAACAACATCAAGGAAGTCATAATCAAACACTAAAGAACTTCTTGGAAGCCCTAACACCAACATGGGCGGGAGCCGTAACATCTAAAAGAATCAGTTTTTGGAAGCAAAATCAAATCGCAACAAGTTGCATGTTTGAGTCTAATTAGTCAATTTTCCAAGTATCTTCAGAAGCTGGGGCAATGATTTACTCCATACAGATCTGGAAGAGTTTCTGGACTTGGTTTGCTAGAGGTACTGCTCCTCTGCCTTAGTTAGCACCGGCGATCGTGGTCCAGTATATATTCTCTATCTTCACTGCCCCTTTTTAACAACTACAGCAGCCGCCGCAATTATAGTAATATAATGGTACTAATAGTAGCAGATGGCAGCAACAATAGTGGCTTTTGAACAATGCAAGGTATGGTTCCTATTATTAAATTAAAAATAAAACCCAAAGTGGGTGCTGGGTGGCTCAGTCAATTGAGTGTCTGGCCTTCGATTTTGGCTCGGGTTGTGATCCTGGGTTTGTGGGGTCAAGCCATGCATTGGGCTCCGTGCTCGGTGTGGAGGCTGCTTGGGATTCTCTCTCTCCTTCTCCCTCTGCTCCTCTCCCTACTCACTATCTCTCTCTCTCTCTAATAAAGAAAGAAATAACATCTTTAAAAATTAAAAAAAAAAATAGGGTAAATAAAATACAAGGAACCAAAGAGAGTGAGACGGAAAAGTTGTATTGCCCATCAATGAACCCGACCCCACATGTCAGCTCCGGGGCAGGATGTTCTGGGGTAGAGAAAGGGGGCAAGTCTTTTAAACCCCAAAGGATGAGAATGGTCTCTGCCCCATGTCAAGGGGGCAAAGTCTACAGGTGCTGCCATGTGGCTGGGGGTACTGTGGGCTGTAAGGGGAAGTGACCTCTAGGCCAGCTGGAGGAAATCTGCCATGTACAGAGACACACACCTCGGGATCACAATGACCAGCTGCCCACGTGATGTGGATGACACACAGGAGTTGGGAGGATGGACCAGCGGCCTAGGAAGATAGGCCAGGATTTACATTGCCTTGAGGGACTTGGGGTAGCATAATTTTTCTTTTCTTTTTTTTCATTTCTTCTTTTTTATTATTATTATGTTATGTTAGTCACCATATAGTCCATCGTTAGTTTTTGACGTAGTGTTGCATGATTCATTGTTTGCATATAACACCCAGTGCTCTGTGCAATACGTGCCCTCCTCAATACCCATCACTGGGTTCACCCATTCCCCCCACTCCTCTCCCCTCTAAATCCCTCAGTTTATTTCTCAGAACCCATAGTTTCTCATGATTTGTCTCCCCCTTATATCCCCCCTTCACTTTTCTTTTCCTTCTCCTAATGTCCTCCATGTTATTCCTTATGTTCCACAAAGAAGTGAAACCATAGAATCATCTTTCTCGCTTGACTTATTTCATTTAGCATAATCTCCTCCAGTTCCATCCATGTCTATGCAAATGGTGGGTATTCATCCTTTCTGATGGCTGAGTAATATTCCACCGTGTATGGACCACATCTTCTTTATCCATTCGTCTGCTGAAGGGCATCTTGGCTCCTTCCACAGTTTAGCTATTGTGAACATTGCTGCTATGAACATTGGGGTGCATGTGCCCCTTCTTTTCACTACATCTGTATCGTTGGGGTAAATCCCCAATAGTGCAATTGCTGGGTCATAGGGTAGCTCTATTTTTAACTTTTTGAGGAACCTCCATAACTGTTTTACAAAGTGGCTGTACCAACTTGCATTCCCACCAACAGTGTAAGAGGGTTCCCCTTTCTCCACATCCTCTCCAACATTTGTTGTTTCCTGGCTCGTTAATTTTTTTCCATTCTAACTGGTGTAAGGTGGTATCTCAGCATGGTTTTGATCTGAATTTTCCTGATGGCTAATGAGGTTAAACATTTTTTTTAAAGATTTTCTTTATTTATTTGAGAGAGATAGAGCGAGAGAGAGCATGAGAGGGGAGAAGGTCAGAGGGAGAAGAGAGCAGGAGAGGGGAGAAGGTCAGAGGGAGAAGCAGATTCCCATTGGAGCTGGGAGCCTGATGTGGGACTTGATCCCAGTACTCTGGGATCATGCCCTGAGCTGAAGGCAGTCGCTTAACCAACTGAGCCACCCAGGCGCCCTAAACATTTTTTTCATGTGCCCGTTAGCTGCTGCTGCTTCTTCTTCTTCTTTTAAAGATTTTTATTTATTTATTTGAGAGAGGGAGAGAGACCGTGAATGGGGAGGAGGGGAAGAGGGAGAGGGAGAAGCAGACTTCCTGCTCAGCAGTGAGCCTGAAGCAGGACTCGATCCCAGGACCCCGGGATCATGACCTGAGCTGAAGGCAGGTGCTTAACCAACTGAACCACCCAGGTGCCCAAGGGTAGCTCAATTTTCCATGGGTAGGATATATTCTTTTGCCCATAATTTATATCACTTTCTTCAGTAGATACCTGCTGTTTTACCACCTAGCATCTATTCACCATTTGACTTCTATTGCCTTCTGGAAGAACCACTTTATCCTCCTCTCAAGTTGTGTACAGTTGGCTCTACCTTCAGGAATAGAGCATGACCCAGGCTAAGGGACTTAGCACATCATTACCCCATAGCTGTATCCCTCTCTCCCATAATTGAGTGGTTCTAGGATGAACATCACACAAGTCAGGTTACACAGAGCCCACAGACTTTCATTTGATCTGTCAATTCTTTTCTGCTTCCTCTGAGCCCCAAACTATGGAGAATGCCACCTAGAGCCTAACTCCAGACATGGCCCCAAAGGTAATGTAATTCTGGCCTTATGCCTACAATCCTGAAAGAAGCCATGCCTAAAGCTAGCTCGATCTCCAACTTTGGGTTGGGGTTGGGGGTTTCATCCATTGTAATCTAGAAGCCCCAACTCTATCAGGGAAAGATTGGGTTGTCTGTTTCCTCAGGTTGTCACTAAAAGAAGTGTAAATGTAAAACAGAAATGCACAGAGTATTTATTTCTTTCTGCTTCGTGTCGTCCTTCATCAGTGGAAATCACTCTCCCCTTCTAGAGTGATGGAGGGCAGAAACCAAACTGTCTTTGTTTCCCTCATCTAGTACACCCTCTGTAGAAGTTAAAGGATTTTGGTCGCTAAGCACCATGATGGAAGGACATATACCAATTTAAATGCAGAAGACACGGTGAGCTGAGTTGGTTTGGATATTAATGCTGTACAGTTTCCTCTTTTGGGGAGAGACGGTGAGAAATTCGGAGATGGGGGAGAGAAGACAGAAGCGAATGAAACTGGCGACCCCTTTCTGTAACATCTCTCTGCAAATCTCTAAACTTTAGTAAAATAAAAATTAAAATATATATATGTATATATATATATATATACAAATACACACACACTTCATTGGAACTATGTTAGCTGTGTGAAGCACAAGGTCAAAACTGTATTGGGAATGAGAACATAGGTCTATGTTGGGGTTATACCTTGGAGATTTGACAAAATAGGGTAATTTCTGAACTTAGATTTGTCAATACAATTGACTTGTGAATGACAAAGGATTAGCGGTGCCGAACTCCCCACACAGTCAAAAATCCACATCTAACTTTGACTCCCCCTCAAACTTAACTACAAAGAGCCTACTGCTGACCAGGAGACTTACTGACAGACGACCAGCCAATTAGCACGTATTTTGCGTTGTGTATTATATACTGTATTCTCACACTAAACTAAGCTAGAGAAAAGGAAGTGTTATTAAGAAAACCTAAGGAAGAGGAAAATACATTTATAGGACCAGACTCTAAAAAACCCACTGAAAAGGACCCAGGCAGCTCAAACCCATGTTGTCCAAGTTGTTGGGTTACCTATATTTCTTACTTTGGGGGTCCTTGACCTCCATTATCCGTACTGTGGTTATATCACACTATAGCTGGAGGAAAAGCGAGTGTGGAGAGCCCCCTTCATCTAGAAGTTTCCTTTGGCAAATGACCCAGATAGGATAGAAAATTGCCTCAGGCTGAATGGCCAAGAGCCTCTAGCCGTTGTTTAGCTGCCAGAGACCTCCCAGCTCCACAAGGCACCCCTGAGGAAATCAGCTTCCAGGTCAGCTCAAGTGCCTTTTTAAGCCTCACCAGTTGAAGTGATTACTCCTGTTTGCATGCCACAAATCATAGAAATCATGAAACAGGAATGGAAAGAAATGTTGGTCAACATGTCTTAGCTAGGGGGCTGATCCCCAGTTTCCAGCAACATCTTGGGTCTGTTACCCTTTGAAAAGCAAACCTTGATAATGATTGTTTTTCCAATCAAAGCAATCTGGTGGCTTGTTAATAAAGGACGAGCCCAGAGCAGAGCTGATTTCTTGGAAAAAATGTAATTTCTAAGTTAAAAAAATACAAATCTCACTGATACCTGGCAAAGGGAAATGAGTGGGTGTCAGAGGCATAACTACGTTCTAGCAAATAAAGTTTGCTGTTCTACAAAGAACTAGGGTCGCATCTTAACAGCCAATGAGGCTCAAGAAAGAAGCAAAGCTGTTCTTACTGTGGGCCGAATCCATGCATGTCATTGGGGCCAGATACCTCAGAGAAGAATGAGAACATGAGAATTATATAGTAGAAATCATCCCTCACAAACTGAAAGAAGAAAAAACCGAGGACATTTGGGGGAACAGCTGGGGAAATGTGAATATAACTGCACGAATTGAAACATTGTTAAATTTCTTAATTTTTAAGGTTTTATTTATTTATTTGAGGGAGAGAGAGAGAGAGCCGAGCAGGGGAGGGGCAGGGGAGAGGGACAAGCAGACTCCCCACTGAGTGTGGAGCCTGATGCAGGGCTCCATCCCAGGACCCCAAGATCACAACCTGAGCCAAAATTAAGAGTTGGTCGCTCAACCATCGGGGCCACCCAGGTGCCCCAAAGTTGAATTTATTTAGTTAGTTCCTTCCTTCCTTTCCTTTCCTTTTCTTTCTTTCTTTCTTTTTTTCTTTCTTTCTTTCTTTCTTTCCTTCCTTTCTTCCTTCCTTCCTTTCTTCTTTCTTTCTTTTTTCCTTTCTTCCTTTCTTCTTTTCTTCCTTCCTTTCTTTCCTTCCTTCCTTCTTTCTTCTTTCTTTCTTTCTTTCTTTCCTTCCTTCCTTCCTTCCTTCTTTCTTTCTTTCTTTCTTTCCTTCCTTCCTTCCTTCCTTCTTTCTTTCTTTCTTTCTTTCTTTCTTTCTTTCTTTCTTTCTTTCTCTCTCTCTCTCTCTCTCTTTCTTTTTTTTAGATTTGAATCATTCATTTGAGAAGGAGAGAGAGAGAACTCGAGCAGAGGGTAGGGGCAGAGGAAGATGGGGAAGCAGACTTCCCGCTGAGCCATGACCCTGATGTGGGACTCCATCCCAGGACCCTGAGATGATGGCCTGATCCAAAGGCAGATACTTAACTGAATGAGCCACCCAGGCGCCCCTTGATGTTAAATTTCTTAAGAATGGTTTCTATTATGATTATACATGAGAATATATATGTGAGCATTTTTAACAGATACATACTGAAGTATTTAGTAGTAAAGTTTTAAGTTCTTCATAACCTACTTTCAAATAAGCCAAGAAAAATTCTTACATATCTAATTATAATATATACACACAGAACATACACACATACATGTGTCCATACATATGTACAGAGAGAACTAACCCAGCAGAACCCAAGAGATTCCTCTCCAGAGTTAAAATACGCCTAAAATGTCAAGGGAAGGCTCATACGAATGAAATTAATATTGTTAAAATGAAAGTGAAAAAAAAAAAGTTCTACTGCACTTATGTTCATATCTACAGAAAAGGCAGTCCTGATAATTTTGAGACTTAATAGAGATTTAAATTTTTCTCTGTGTTGTTTGTAATCGTATTACAGATCTTCCTCGACTCCCAATGGGGTTATGTCCTGATAAGCCCATTGTGAGTTGAAAATATCCCAAGTCGAAAATTCTTTTAATACACCAAACCCCCTGAACACCAGAGCTCAGCCTAGCCTATGTCAACGATGCTCAGCACACTTACATCTGCCTCCAGTTGAGGAAAAATCATCTAAGAAACCCTACTTACAAGCCTATTTGTAAATAAAGCCTATTTATAATAGGGTGTTGACAAGCTCATGTAGTTGATTGAATACTGGGCTCAAAGTAAAACACAGAATGGTTATATGGGTGCAGACGGGCTTAAAGTGTCCCGGTTGTTCACCCTCATGGTCGCAGGAGAGACTGGGACCTGTGGCTCCCTGCCCCACCCAGCATCATGACAGAGGATTGCACTATCTATCACCAGCCCAGGAAAAGACCGCAAATCAAATTCAAAGTACAATTTCTACTGAATGTGTATCATTTTGTGCACCATCCTAAGTGGAAACATCCTCACCTGGACCATCCTAAGTCAGGGACCATCTGTATACTATTCTTGGGCCCGTAGAAAACATCTTATTAATAAAATTGTTATAGCGTCATTAGATACTTGCTTAAGGCAAAGGAGCTTGGGAAGCAATCTTAGGACCCATTCTGACCTGCTATGAGGTAGGAGAGTGAACAACTAGTCGAAAAGATCTGGTACACGAGCAATCAAATCATTTCCTCATCCACCTCCCCATAAAAATAAAGGGAAAAGACAGCTATGTGTGTGTGTGTGTGTGTGTGTGTTTAAAAGACAGATGAAGCAATATTTGTCAAAGTTTCTATTATATGGGGAAGACTTTACTTTAGTCCCTTACTCTACCCTTAGAATAACCATGCAAAGTTAACAGTGTTATTATATTCAGTTTACATATTGAAAAGAGTCTCAGGGGGTACCTGGGTGGCTCAGTTGATTGAGTTTCCAATTCTTGATCTCAGCTCCGGTCTTGATCTCAGGGTTGTGAGTTCAAGCCCCATGTTGGGCTCCACGCTGGGCACGGAGTCTACTTAAAAAAACAAAAAGGAAAGAAAAGAGGCTCAGAGAGGTTAGATAATCTACCCAAGGTTACACAGCTCATGTGTTTAAGAACGAGGACTCAAAATTAGGATTGTGCTCTTGTCACTCTACCAACTGGACATCAAAAGGTATTGTCCAAAGGCCTTATAATTCAGTCCCTCGGGTGGCGTGTGAGAGTCACTCCAGTGAGGGGAGCATTGGAGGTAAAAATGGAATATGCCTCTGGGTTTCTATTTTCAGGAAATAAGTCCTGGCCACTCAGGGCTGTGCTATTTGCTTCTTCTCTATCTTCCCCCAGCAGGTTCTTGGTCCCTTCAACAGAGACAGAAAACTTATCTGGAACATAAACCTTATGTAAGAAAGAAAGAGGACACTTGAACAGTTATCTTTTAAACTTGGCAGCAGTCTGTTTTTGTTGTTGTTGTTTGGTATAAATAAAGTTTTATTGGAACACAGTGACACTCATTTGTTTCTTATTGAATATGGCTGCCTTCGTGCTAACTGGCAGAACTGAATGGTTGTAACACAGACTATGAAGCCCACAAGCCTAAAATATTTCCTATCATTTCCTTTACAGAAAATGATCTAAACACAATGATCTGTCTTTCAACCTCTAAGGCAAAGCCCTGGCGCCTGCCATTTCTAAGAGAACACAAGTACCCTCAGACTACCAAAAAAAGTTAATAAATCTTTAAAAGCTGATATATTACACATACATTCTCTAACCATTGTCCAATAAAACTGAAAGTTAATACCTAAAATAAAATAAGAAAACAAAACACAAAACCCAAATCATTAAGCACACATCCTACTACCTATAAATTCATTACTATTTTTTCTTTTAAACACTCTGGAGTCAAAGAAAAAGGAAAATCACATGGATTAAGAGTTTCATGATATAGGGGCGCCTGGGTGGCTCCGTGGGTTAAAGCCTCTGCCTTCGGCTCAGGTCATGATCTCAGGGTCCTGGGATGGAGCCCCGCATCGGGCTCTCTGCTCAGCAGGGAGCCTGCTTCCCCCTCTCTCTCTGCCTGCCTCTCTGCCTACTTGTGATCTCTCTCTCTGTCAAATAGATACATAAAAATCTTAAAAAAAAAAAGAATTCCATGATACAAATGGTAACCAGATAGAAACTAGGATGAAAGAAAATGTTCTGTTTATCGTAAATGAAAATTAGGTCAAGATAAATTGAACATTATCAAAATCAAAAACTTGTCTTTGGAAGGCATTGTTAAAAGAAGAAAAAGACCAGCCACAGACTCGGGGGAAATATTTGCAAGGAATACATCCAAGACATTTAAATACAAAGAATGTATTAGCATACCTCGAATAAGTCTTGCATTCAGAATATATCAATGATTCTCAATCAATATGTGAATCAATATCAATATGTATATCAATATGTGTTGGTCATTGGTGTAATGCAACCAAAACCCGCCATGAGACAACCACCTATGAGAATGGCTCAAATAAGAGAGACTGACCACACTAAGTGCTGATAAGAATGTGCAGGGACTGGAACGCACATACATTGCGTCATATCAGGCAGCATAACCGCGTTGGAAATCAGTTGGAAATTCCTTAGAACGGTGAGCATGCCCCTACCGCCTCATTCAGCCATTCTGCTCTCAGGTATTTATCGGAGAGAAAAAGGAGGCATGTGGTCACACAACGGCTTGTGACAAATGTTCATAAAAATGGGAACAACTAAAAAGGCTCATCAACGGATGAACTGGTAAACAGATATCGAATAAATATGCTGAATAAGGGAGCAAGACAATAAATAGTTGGCACGATTCCATAGTTAATAACATTGTAGACAACGCCTACTAATAGGCAGTGCTAGGAAGCACGATAGAAGATGGGGGAACTGAAAGGTGGGAGGGAGGCTTACCAAGGGCCACGAAGAGATGGGAGAGATAGGCTCATGACCTTGACCATGGTGATGGCTGATGGTATGCATAGAGGTTAAAAGCTATCAGACTATATCCTTCACGTATGTGCTATTTATTATATGTGAGTTAAAGCTGTTAAAAATACTGTAAACAAAGCCACCTACGAAATATAAAACCAAAAAAAAAAAAAATTGCAACATATGTGACAGACTGTGGGCTCATTCTTTTTACAAAAGTCTTAGAAATCATATTGGCAATATTTCTAAGAAAGATTGTCGGAAGGAAAGAGGCCATTCTCAAATAATCGAACAAAAAATACCTAGTGAAAACATGCTATCTTCCCTTAGTGTTAAAGAGATACAAATTAAAGAACAACTAAAATATCATAGTTTCTTATTAATCTGGTAAAAGTTTAAAATTTTGATATATGGGCTTGACCAGGGTCTGAGATAAACCATTTTCTGATGCACTGTTGGAAGGACTCTACTGATAAAATATTATTTGGAGGGCAATTAGGCAATTACCTACTACAAGTAAAAATGCACCAACTGTGAACTGAATTATTTTGCAAGAATTTGCTCTTTGCATATATTGGCAAACAATGTTGGATATGAGAAAATCAATCAAACCATCACATTTTTTTTAAAAAGGCTATATGTTTATCAGCAGAGGGAATGTTATATAGATTATAACATTACATAGTTTTCAAAAGAAAGGTATTGATAGGGATGCCTGAGTGGCTTAGTTGGTTAAGGTTCTGCGTTTGAGGGTGGCTGGGTGGCTCAGTGGGTTAAAGCCTCTGCCTTCAGCTCAGGTCATGATCTCAGGATCCTGGGATCGAGCCCCGCATCGGGCTCTCTGCACAGCGGGGAACCTGCTTCCCCCTCTCTCTGCCTGCCTCTCTGTCTACTTGTGATCTCTTTCTGTCTCTCTCTCAAATAAATAAATAAAATCTTTAAAAAAAGATATTGATATAAACATACGGGTCTAAGAAAGGGTATGGAATGTATATTAATGAGTGAAAAGAGCAAGATACAAAGCATTGTACATATAGATGAACCAATTTTTTTTAAAGATTGTATTTATTTATTTGAAAGAAAGAGAGTGTGAGCACACAAGTAGGCAGAGGAACAGAGGGAGAGGGAGAAACAGACTCCCCGCTGAGCAGAGAGCCCGATGCGGGGCTCCATCCCAGGACCCTGGGATCATAACCTGAGCCAAAGGCAGATCCTTAAGCAACTGAGCCACCCAGGCGCTCCCAGATGAATAATCTGTGAAAAATTAGAATGTTTTTATATACACACACACACACCCGGGACCCTGGGCATGTGAGTCTTTAGAAAGAATGCAAAAAAGAAAAACACAGTTTAGAGTGCTTAAATTTGGAGAAAAAGGTTAACTCTGTAATCCTATGTATGATTTCAAATTACTTGCAATTTTTTTAAACCAGGTTCTATTGTGTGTGTGCATATATACGTGTGTGTATATACACATCTTGTGTGTGTGTGTGTAGATATCACATCTTCTTTATCCATCCATCAATCAAGAACACTTGCACTCTTTCCATAATTTGGCTATTATAGATAATGCTGCTATAAACATATATCGATACATGAATTAGTACTTTTGTATTCTTTGGGTAAATAGCTAGTAGTTTGATTGCTGGATGGTAGGGTAGTTCTGTTCTTAACTTTTTTTTTAAGGTTTTTATTTGACATAGAGAGAGTACAAGTAGGCAGCGAGGCAGGCAGAGAGAGGGAGAAGCAGGCTCTCCGCTGAGCAGAGAGCCCGATGTGGGGCTCGATCCCAGGACCCCGAGACCATGACCTGAGCCGAAGGCAGCCCCCCAACCGACTGAGCCACCCAGGCACCCGTTTTTAACTTTTTGAGGAACCTCCCTACTGTTTTCCACAGTGGCTGCACCAGCTGGCATCCCCACCAACAGCGAAAGAGGGTTCCCCTTTCTAACTGGAATTGAAATAAAGCTTAAAGAAAAAAAAAGCAACTTTACTACTACTGTAAAATTAATAAAAACAAACACTTGACACGTGAGGTCAATTCACCCCAAACTGCAGGCAGTTGGATTAAAAATTGGCATTCTTGATGTTTGAAATGATGAAAATAAAATATCCAGATACTACGGGGAACGGCTCCTGAAACTCGACCGACAGAAGCATCGTGATTTTGAGGCTCTGGCCTCTAGACGATCTTCTGCGCGGCGTAGGGCTGTGTAACCCCATCTCTGGTGTAGCGTAAAGACGGCGCGTGTCCTCTGGTCTGGGCAGGAGTTGCGACCCTGCTCCTTACAGGGCATGGGACCTCGGGAAAATCACCACCACTCCAACCACAGTTGCCTCCCCTGTAAAATGGCAACCATAACCTTTGTCACATAGAAAAGATGTGACATAGTTTTCTGAAACTACAGAGCTAAATCTTCCTTTGGGCCAAGGGTATTTCACTTAAAATTGTGTAAACATCGAACACCTACTGTGAAGCCCTCCATCATTGACGGGGTTCTTGCCGCGGGCTCAGCGGTGCGGTATTGGAGCCGTGTCAGCCGAATGTCCCCAGTCAACAGGTCAGATGACAGACGCACCTGGTTGCCCCGGTAACTAGGGAGGATGGCCCTGGA
This sequence comes from Nasua narica, assembly GCA_028533885.1. NCBI lineage: Eukaryota > Metazoa > Chordata > Mammalia > Carnivora > Procyonidae > Nasua > Nasua narica. Next base: position 46,342,597 of record CM052804.1, read on the forward strand.
TGAACTTGACTATTTTCTGTTCTCCCGGGTGTCTCTGGGAAGAGTGGAAGTAGCTGGTTGGTCAGTGTTTGTGTGTATACGCTTTCTCTTGGGCAAATATTGATTTTTCTTGCTGGATCACTGACCTCCCAAGAAAAATGCTCCATTTCATAAGAGACCATTTTTAAGGGGGTCAATAGTGGTCATATTTGTAAATACCAGGTGAAATAAATGTTTTTTGTATTTTTTGAAATACATGTTTTTTTGGTTTTGATTTAAAAAATCTTTTTTAAAGATTTCATTTATTTATTTGACACAGAGAGAGAGAGAGAGATTTTCACAAGTAGACAGAGAAAGAAGGGAAGCAGGCTCCCTGCTGAGCAGAGAGCCCGATGCGGGGCTCAATCCCAGGACCCTGAGATCATGACCTGAGCTGAAAGCAGAGGCTTTAACCCACTGAGCCACCCAGGTGTCCCAGGTGATAAATGTTATTCATGCTTGGGCTTGAGTGATGGAACCCCTGGCATTATGATGTGGAAAATAACAAGGAGAGAATCATGGAATCTGAGAAGACAGTGCCGTTAGAAGTTTGCCAACAAAGTCCCCAAGAGAGGGATGTTGGGGACCCATTTTTCATTTGGTTGGTGAGCGTTCAGCATGTCACCCAATCTTTGGGTCCGAGGCACAAAATGGGACTAGCCAGACACATCTCTCCTTGCAAGATATCAGGGATATTTGCTTAAACAGTAATGCAGTGCATTTATAAACATCATTGGGATGTATTACTCAGTAGGCATTTATCACCTGGAATTTTTTTTTTGTTGTTAAGATACAGGAGAAGGAAGATGGTCTCCATGCATGATGGGAGGGAAAAGGGAAGAGAAGCAGAAGCAGACGACTTTTCTGAGTTATCGTGGTGAGGATTTCTTCTAAACACACCAGCATTTTAGAAATGCAACTGAGCACCAGCCTCTTTCACTGGGCGGGAGAAAACTTCTGTTATTTGGAGAACAAAGAAAGCCAAATGGAGGCTACAAATCTGAGAACAAATCAAGAAATATATCTCAAGGAAAACCCCCTGGGGGTGACTACGATCAGGTCGCTTCACCCGCCAGGCAGAAAATCCGTGCCGGTCTCTGATAAGTGTCCCCCAGATTGCTGCAGAGGTTAATCCATTCCTGATGCTTTACTGTGGAAAAGGAGATGGTTATCCAATGTGTCATGCCAAAGGCATGACTTCTGTAAGCCCTGTCGGTCACCTCGCCGCCCTGGCCGGGCGAGAGGCTCCGGCTGGAATCCCAGATCTTTCCCACCAAGCGCAGAATTTCCCCTGGGTTCGCTGGGCATGTCTTAATTCCTGCTAACTGATGGTAATTTTGACCTGTGACTTAACAGGAACTGCCCTCCCCATTTCTTCTGGCCTCCATGCAATCTATTAAAAGCACTTAAGCTTCTGCCTTCTACATAAAACACTCCTGTTTTTAGAAACAAACTTTTAAGTCAAAAATGACAGGGTTAATTATTCTGAAATATGCTGTTTACAGGGCAAACTCCATAAAACAGAATACATGATTTAATACACCATCCAAGTCAGTGCTGGTTTTCATTTCTGCACAATCAAGGACTAAATCTCTGTCACTCGCTGCTCTCGGTGCGCTGGAACTGGTTTTATCTTCCATCTTACTTTAAATTATACACATCAAGATCATAATGGGACACAGTCCACTCCGTTGCCAAAACCTGCTAGGTTAGATCATCTATTAAAGTCTATTTATTTTTTATGACAAACAAGAAAAATGACAAAGCAGCTACTGAATGCCTGGTAATACACACCAAATGCCTCTCGAGGTCTCCTTCATATTGCACTCATGTGTTCGAGAGTCCAGTTAACTCCATCTTTGATGCCCTACCTCCCAAAAATAATCTTAAGAAGAAGCTGGTTTTCATAAGCTACTAGGGACTTAGCTGGTTACCATCTGCCCTCGTGTTCTGAGTCTGGGGGTCAAAAGTTTGACGCTGCTGAGACGTGCAGAGTTTCGCTAAAAGGAGAAAATCGCACGTCCCACTGGGGTCCTTTATCTTAGGGACCGAAGGAACGAAGCGAAATAGCGACTCCAAGTTTGCGAGAGTCCCCTTTAGATCCACAAACAGTTGTAGAAAGGGTGATGGGAGAAGACACGAGTAGGAAATAACTCAATTCAGAAGACAGTTTCCTGAGAATTATCCTCAGGGAATTCGAAGGGCTCCTTTGGACTCAGTTTGACCAATCCAGATTTTGACAGCATCACACATTTTTATGTATTGTGCATTTCCGTCTGTTTGGAAATCTTTCTAAGTATTGTTTAAAACCATTCCTCATGTGCCGAGTTCTGGGCATAGCCCATTCAAGAGCAATTCCAGAATGCACTGGTGGCAGCTGCTGGCCCAGTTGCCTTCTAGGTTTGGAGTTTGTAGACGTAGAAAGATGTCCATGGGACGCCGAGATAAAAAAGCAGGGTCCTACCTTTTTCATGGCGTCGCAAAAAGGGGTAGAGAAGAAGGGCTGCCTGGTTAATACAGACTCGAGTCCAAGTGGCCAGTGGAGAAGGAAACACAGATTGCTTTTCTTTGAAGATGTGTGCTGGGGAATGCAATGGAACAGAAGCAGAGCAAGTGAAAAACAAACACCAAAAGACCCGCAGCTCTTTGGCTTCATTCCCTGAATACTAATTCCATTGTCTCTGGGTCTTGGGCTTTTGGTGGTGGCGAATGTTCTATTCTTTTCTGCTTGTCCTCATGGGTCTTTAAATGAGACGTTATGGGCATGGCCGCCAGGTGCCATCTTGAACTGAAAATTTGGAATGCTCTTGTAACCACATCCCCCCGAGTTCATTTGAAAGTCTCTGTGTCTTTATTAGATCCTTTGAGGCTGGGAGCATCTAGGCAAAGACAAGATGCAATTTATCTTTTGAAGGTGGCAAGGGAATCATGAGATAGAAAGGGTGTGGAAGGCTAAAGTCTACAGTTCCTAGAGAGACAAGTGGCGGGCCCCCGTTTTCGCATCCTCTTGGAAGATATGAACAAGATGCTTTTGCACGCGCTCAAGGGGCGTGCGGTGTTTGTGTGTGTGTGTGTGTGTGTGTGTAGTGAGTATGGCATAGAACACGAAGAAACTAAGCTGTTTCCGTAGGCTCGGAATGTCCTGGCTTTGAGTGAATGTTCAGGAAACAACCTTTTTCCATCTGCTTCATCACGCAGCGTCAGTCTGTTAAAATCATTTCTATGTTGAGCTCTTTCATGCACTGCTGACTGTGGCCTCCTGCCTTTCTGCTCACTCAAGGTGAGCTGAATGATAACATCTGAGGGAGCACAGATGAGGCTTATGGTCATGGCTTACTTCATGGGACTCCACACGGAAGATAGCTTAATTGAGCCAGATCCTGCTCTTAATTTAAATTCACTATGTTCGGGACCATTAGGGATTTTTTTCCTACTTTAAATCTTTGGCAGACAGGTAGGTACGCCCGATAAATTACAGGATGGCCAATTAAATTCGATTTCAGGAAAACAATAAGTGATTTCTTTTTTTTTAGGGCAGTGACAGCATTTCCTTAATATTGTATGGGACATACTTAAACCAGAAATAATAATTCATTTTATCTGAAATTCAAATCGAATCGGGTATCCTTTATACTTCGTTGGTGGTGGTGGTGGTAAGTCTGAAAGCTTGACTTACAGGGCTCTGAGTTTGTAAGTCACTTTTATTTTATGGGGGAGGGGCCGAGGGAGAGGGCAAGAAAGACTCCCCACTGACACAGGGCTGGATCTCATGACCCTGAGATCATGACCTGAGTGGAAACCAACGAAGAATTGGATGCTTAACTGACTGAGCCTTCCAGATGCCACTATAAGTCACTTTTTATTTTATTTTAATTTTTTTAAAGATTTAATTTATTTATTTGAGATAGAGCAAGAGTGAGAGAGAGAGAGCACAAGCAGGGGGAGCAGCAGGCAGAGGGAGAAGCAGGTTCCCCACTGAGCAGGGAGCCCAACATAGGGCTCGATCCCAGGACTCTGGGATCATGACCTGAGCTAAAGGCAGACACGTAACCGAGCCACCCAGGCACTCCTGTAAGTCACTTTTAAATACCTTTCTTTATACTTGTCAAATGACCCTATTTTCTGTAGGAAAAACAAAAAATGACCTATGACAAAATGGCAAATGTGAATTTTGTGGGCATTCAGCTGTAATACAAATTCTGCATGTGATGTCTATACCGGTTCCAGTTACATATTACTAAATGGGAACCTACTGACAATCTCTAGTTTTATTAGAAGATAAGATTAAAGAGACTCTGATTTCATCAAAAATTAGATTTTTTTTTTATTACCTCAAAACAATTTCTGGTCACACTTCAATTTAATGAAGTTGAAAACACACCAAAAATCAAATCTTTCCTATGAATCTTATAAGTTGAGGAAGATCAATTAAAGGAAAGATCCTGCAATTGCACTACTGGTATTTACCCCAAAGAAGCAGATGCAGTACAAAGAAGGGCCACATGTACCCCCAATGTTCATACCAGCAATGGCCACAATCACCAAACTGTGGAAAGAACCAAGATGCCCTTCAACAGATGAATGGATAAAGAAGATATGGTCCATATATATAATGGAATATTATGCCTCCATCAGAAAGGATGAATACCCAACTTTTGTATCAACATGGATGGGACTGGAAGAGATTATGCAGAGTGAAATAAGTCAAGCAGAGAAAGTCAATTATCTTATGGTTTCACTTACGTGTGGAGCATAAGGAAAAACATGGAGGGCATTGTGAGAAGGAAAGGAAAGGTGAATGAGGGGAAATCGGAGGGGGCAATGAACCATGAGAGACTGTGGACTCGAGAAACAAACTGAAGGTTTTGGAGGGGAAGGGATGGGAGGGTGTTGGGCAAGCCTGGTGCTGGGTATTGAGAAGGGCACGTATTGCAAGGAGCACTGAGTGTGGTGCATGAACAATTAATCTTATAACATTGAAAAAATAAAATAAACGTATTTGGGGGGTAAAAAAAGGAAAGACCAACTGTTGACTGACTTGAGACAAAGTCATTCAACCAATCCTTTTTAGCTAAGCCTCATATCCTGTCTGACCTCTTGCATGGCAACACATGATTAGAGTCTCTGATCTTCATGGTGATGTGGTTGTTTTCCAATGCAGAAATGCAATTAGGACCACAGTTATTTGTAAAGTTCTCCCTAACAGCAATTGTATAGTCAGAGTTGAACATATTATATCAGGAAATAATGCATTTCCATATTTATGCTTTAGTTTAATACAATATTGACCAGAGTTCAACAGGGTTCCTTGTGGTAAGGGTTGTCAAAGGATACAAACTTCCAGTTATAAGTAAGTTTTGGTGATATCGTGTATAGCATGGTGACTATAGTTAACAAAATTCTTATTTTATATTTACAAGTTGCTGAGAGAGTAGATCTTAAAAGTTCTCATTGCAAGAAAAAATAACAATGTGAGACGATGAACGTTAACTAAATTCATTGTGGTCACTGTTACACAAAGTATATGTGTCCCAAATCATCACGTACACCTAAAACTCATGTGATATTTCAGTTATATTTCTATTTTTTAATCTATCAAAACCCCGATGAGAACATAGGCAGTACCCTCTTCGACATCGGCCACAGCAACTTCTTTCAGGATATGTCTCCAAGGGCAAAGGAAACAAAAGTGAAAATGCACTTTTGGGACTTCATCAAGATAAAAATCTTCTGAACACCAAAAGAAACAATCAACAAAATAAAGAGGAAACCCACGGAATGGGAGAAGATAATCTCAAATGACACTACAGACAAAGGTCTGATATCTAAGATCTACAAAGAACTCCTCAAACTCAACACTCACAAAACGGATAATCACATCAAAAAATGGGCAGAAGACATGAACAAACACTTCTCCAAAGAAGACATACAAATGGCTAACAGACATATGAAAAAATGTTCATCATCATTAGCCACCAGGGAGATTCAAATCAAAACCACACTGAGATATCACCTTACACCAGTTAGAATGGCTAAAATCAACAAGACAGTAAATAATAAATGTTGGAGAAGATGTGGAGAAAGGGGAACCCTCTTACACTGTTATTGGGAATGCAAGTTGGTGCAGCCATTCTGGAAAACAGTGTGGAGATTTCTGAAGAAATTAAAAATAGAGCTACCTTATGACGCTGCAATTGCACTACTGGGTATTTACCCCAAAGATACAGATGTAGTGCAAAGAAGGGCCACATGTACCCCAATGTTCATAGCAGCAATGGCCACAATCGCCAAACTGTGGAAAGACCCGAGATGCCCTTCCAACAGACGAATGGATAAAGAAGATATGGTCCGTATATACAATGGGATATTATGCCTCCATCAGAAAGGATGAATACCCAACTTGTGTATCAACATGGATGGGACTGGAGATTACGCTGAGTGAAATAAGTTAAGTAGAGACAGCCAGTTATCATATGGTTCCACTTACATGTGGAGCATAAGGAAAAACATGGAGGACATTGGGAGAAGGAAAGGAAGGGTGAATTGGGGGAAATTGGAGGGGGAGATGAACCAGGAGAGACTGTGGACTCTGAGAAAAAAATTGAGGGTTTTGGAGGGGAGATGGGTGTGGGGTTTGGTGAGCCTGGTGGTGGGTATTGAGGAGGGCACATATTGCATGGAGCACTGGGTGTGGTGCATGAATAATGAATCTTGGAATGCTGAAAAAATAATAAATGAAATGAAATGAAATAAATACTATAATGATAGAAAGAGAAAAAAACAGAAAAAGGAGGTTCTTGTGGATTTCAGTTGCTTCACAAAGGAAGGATAAAATGGATGTAAGCCTTTCCAATTTAAATATGAGAAACTGAGTGGCTATGTTACAGAGAGCTAACCAAAAAAAAAAAAAAAAAGAGAGAGAGAGAGATGAGGTTATAATCTGCTGTGTCTTCCTGGGAAGCCACCCCATAGCTCTCTGCCAGCTAGAACCACAGTGACAGGGTGGGATGAGTACCCATAGGCAGTCAGAGCAACATTCCATTCTGGTTTGGGTCCCTTCCCAGGGAGGGCGAGTGTTGTGTCCACACATTGCCTGGGAAACAGGCCTGCACATCTGCAGTTAGGAGGGGAATACAGAACACAGACCAAGTCGTCCTTAAACTTGGGGACATCCATGAAATCTATGGCCAGAGATATCAAATCCCTTCTCCTGGAGGAAAACTTAATTGAGAGCTTAGGGCTTTTACATCTGATTAATTTATCTTTTTTGCTCATGTTTTTTAATTAAATTAATTTATTTCTCAAAAGTTTTATTATTGTGATATAATTGACAGAAAATGTTCTGTTAGTTTTAGGTGTGCAACATAGTGATTCAACAATTCTTTACATCACCCAGTGCTCACCACTAAAGGGTAGGTCACCATACAACATTATTACAATATTATTGACTACATTCCTTTGTTGAACTTTCAATCTCTGTGACTTACTTATTTTATAACTGGATGTTTGTAGGGACATCTAGGGGGCTCAGTTGGTTAAGCGTCTGCCTTCAGCTCAAGTCATGATCCCAGGGTCCTGGGATTGGGCTTTGCATCAGAGTCCCTGCTCAGTGCGAAACCTGCTTCTCCCTCTCCTGTTCTCCCTGCTTGTGTGCTCTCTCTCTCTCTCTGCCAAATAAGTTAAATCTAAAATAAATAAATAAATAAAAAATAACTGGAAGTTTGTATCATCTATTTTGCCTATCCTCCCCCAGCAACCACCTGTTTGTTCTCTGTATTTATGAATGTTTCTCTTTTTCCATCTGCTCTGTTTTTTAGATTCCACATTTAAGTGAAATCGTGTAATGCTTGTATTTCTCTGTCTGACTTATATCACTAGTAGAATACCCTCTAGTTCCAACCATGGTGCTGCAAATGGCAAGATTTCATTCTTTTTTGTGGCACAGTAATATTCCGTTGCATGTAGGTATCCACTTTCTTTATTGATTCATCTGTTGAAATAGTTATAGGTTGTTTTCACCTCTTAGCTTTGGTAAATAACGTTGCAATAAACATGGGAGTGTAGATATCTCTTTAAGGTCATGATTCCAATTTTTTTTGGGTAAATACACAGAAATAGGACTGTTGAATCCTATAGCAGTTCTATTTTTTAATTTTTTTTTAGAAATCTTCGTATTATTTTCTGTAACACTGCACCAGTTTTTATTCCCACCAACAGTGCACACGGCCTCCAATTTCTCCACATCCTTGCCAGCACTTGTCATTTTCTGATTTTTTTGATAGTAACCATCTTAACAGATGTGAGATAATATCTAATATATCATGGTGGTTTTGATTTGCATTTTTCTGATGATATGTGATGCTGAGCATCTTTTCATAAATCCGTCAGCCATTGGTACATCTTCTTGGATATATGTCCATTCAAATCCTTTGCCAATTTTCTTAATCAAGGAATTCAGCTTCTTTTCTTTGTTGCTATTGGGCTGTAGAAATTTCTTATGTTTTTTAGATATTAAATCCTTAGCAGATATGTGATCTTCAAATATTTTCTCCCATTCTGTAGGTTGCCTGTTCATTCTGTTGAGTTTCCACCGCTCTGCAGAAGCTTTTTAGTCTGATGTAGTCTCATTTGCTTGTTTTTGCTTTTTCGCCTGTGCTTTTGGTGTCCTATCTGGGAAATCATTGCTAAGGCCGATGTCATTAAGACTTTCCCCTACGTTTTCCAGAAATTTTATAGTTCTAGGTCTTATGTTTAAGTCTCTAATCTATTTTGAGTAGATTTTTGTGTATGTATAAGGTAAGAGTCCAATTTTATTCTATTGCATGTGGATATTCACTTTTCATAACACTATTTATTAGAAAAACTATCCTTTCCCTGGTGTGTATTCTTGGCATGTTTGTCAAAGATCAGTTGTTCATGGGTTCATTCCTGGGCTTTCTATTCTGTCCCACTGATCTATATGCCTATATATTTTGTATACGGTACCATACTGATTGGGTTACTGTTGCTTTGTAACATGCTTTGAAATCAGGAAGTATGAGATCGCTAGCTTTTTTTTTTTTTTTTTAGATTTTATTTATTAGAGAGAGAGAGAGAGAGGATGTGAAAGAGAGCATGAGCAGGGGGGAAAGGGGTGCAGAGGGAGAAGCAAAAGCAGATTCCCCACTGAGCAAGGAATCTGATGTAGGGTTTAATCCCAGGACTCTGGGACCAATGACCTGAACTCAAAGCAGATGCTTAACCAACTGAGGTACCCTTGTTCTTTTTTTTTTTTTTTTTAACATTCATTTGTTAGAGAGAGAGGGAGAGAAAGCACAGTGGAGAGGGGTCAGGGGAGAGGGAGAGAGAAAGTTCAAGCAGACTTTGCAAGGAGTGTGGAGCCCAATGTGGGGCTCGATTGCATGACCCTGAGATCATGACATGAATGATCATGAACTGAAACCAAGAGTTAGATGCTTGACTAACTGCACCGCCCAGGTGCCTCATGTTCTTTTTTCTTTATTTTTCCAAGATAGCTTTAACTATTCTGTGTTATTGGTGGTTCCATGTGAATTTTAGGGATAGTTTTAGCTATTCTGTGTTATTGGTGGTTCCATGTGAATTTTAGGATTGTTTTCTCTATGTCTGTGAAAAATGTCATTGAGATTTTGATAAAGATTTCACTGAATCTGTGTATTACTTTGGGTGGTATGGACATTTAAACAACTCTTCCAATCCATAAGTCTTGCAATCCACAAACATGGATGTCTTTCCATTTATTTGTGTCTTCTTTAATTTCTTTCAACAGTGTTTTGTAGTTTCCAGTGTACAAGTCTCTTGACTTCTTAGTTATATTTATTTCTAAGTATTTTATTCTTTTTATGCTTTTGTAAATGTTTCCATTTCCTTTTTGTACTGTTTGTTGCTGGCATACAGGAACACAACTGATTTTTGTGTGGTGATTTTGTATCCTGAAACTTTAGTGAATTTGTTTATTTGTTCTAACAGTATTTTTGTGGAATATTTTAAGATTTTCCACTTAGAAGATTGTTTTATCCACAGAGAGACTTTTACTTCTTTTCCAATTTGATGCCTATTATTTCTTTTTCTTGCCCAATTGCTACAGCTAGAACTTCTAATACTATGTTGAATAGAAGTGTGAACTAGGCATCCTTGTTTTGTTCCTGATCTTGGAAGAAAACTTTCAGTTTTTCACCATTGAGTATTCTGTTAACTGTGGACTTTCATTATACTGAAGCAATTTCCTTCCATTTCTAGTTGGTTGAGAGTTTTCTCATGAAATGGTGCTGAATTTTGTCAAATGGTTTTTTGCATCTCTCAAGATAATCATGTAATTTTAGTCCTTTATTCTGGTAATATGGTACATCACATTTATTGGTTTTCATATATTTAACTATCCTTGAAACTCAAGGATGAATCACATTTGGTCATGGTGTATGATTCTTTCAATGTGCTGTTGAATTTCATTTGCTAGTATGTTGTTGAGGATTTTTGAATGTACATTGCTCAGGGATGTTGGCCTGTAGTTTTTCATTTTGCTTCTAGTGTCTTTTTCTGGCTTTGATACCAGGGTAATGCTGGCCTCATAAAATAAGTTTGGAAGTTTTCCCTCCTTCTCAATTTTTTGTTAAGTGTTTGAAAATGATGAGCATTAATTCTTCTTTAATATTTGGTGGAATTCACCAGCAAAGCCATCTGGGACAGGGCTTTTCCTTTTTGGGAAGTTTTTGATTACCGACTCAACATTTGTACTAGTTATGGGTCTACTCAGATTTTCTATTTCTTCATGATTTAGTGTTGGCAGATCATGTTTCTAGGAACTTAATCCATTTCTTCTAGGTTATCTGATGTGTTGTCATATAATTGCAGAAGGAAGGAAATAAAGAGTAAAAATAAATAAAACAGAGACATGAAAAATAATAGAAAAATCAGTGAAATTAAGAGTTGATTTGAAAGTATCAACAAAATTGATCAACTTTGGCTAGACTAAGTATAAGAAATGAGAGAAGACTCAAAGTCAGAAATGAAAGAGGAGACATTTCAACTGATGCCATAGAAATAGAAAGGATTTTAAAGTTCCTAATTCTAATGACTTGATTAGTTCTTTCCCACCTCCAAGACACACACACACATACACACACACATATGTGACTTAGTTGTAAGGATTTTCTTTCTGTAAATGTAGACTAGATAGGAATGTTGATAGTGGGCATCACTCTACTTAGCAAGGACTAAAGTGCTTGGTTTGTTGGGACAGGAAAACCTCATTGGAGCCCTACTAAGTTGGAAGTAATGATGATTTAGGTAAGATTTAAGGGGATTGCAGTAAATATATTTATTTCGTAACAGTGTAGTAGTTATCTTTAGCTTCACTTTCCTGTGTTTTTATTATGCACAGTAAACCACGGTCCAGAAGCATATGACCCTCCATCTGACATATCATCAGAAGGTCAAAAGTAGCCTAATGTCACATCACAATGCCTACATTATTCACCTCACTTTCCCTCATCACATCGGCATTTTATCAGCTCACATCATTACAAGAAGGGTGAGTACGAGACATTTTGAGAGAGAATGACCATATCCACATAACTTTGATTATAGTATACTGGTACATTTTATATTATTTATTTTATTTATCTATTTTACTTAGTTACGATTGTTAATCTCTTTCTGTGCCTAATTTATACATTAAACTTTATCATAGGTGTATATGTATAGGAAAAAGCATAGCACATACAGAGTTTGGTGCTCTCTGCAATTTCAGGCATGCACCGAGGGTCTTAGAACATATCCCCATATGGGTGGGGGATAAGGTGGGGAGATAAGGTGGGGAGACTACTGTCCCTTTGCTTTATGTGCTTTCTAGCTTCCTAATTTATGACTCCTGATCCTAAGGCTTAAAGATGCATAAATCTGCAGTGCCTGGTGGTTCAGTCAGTTAAGCCTCTGCCTTTGGCTCAGGTCATGATCCTGGGGTCCTGAGATTGAGCCCCACATCAGGCTCCTGCTCGGCAGGGAGTCTACTTCTCTCTCCCTCTGACTCTCCCCCCTGCTTGTGCTCTCTCTGTCTCAAAATTGTACCAAAAAAAAAAAAGTATGAATCTTTATTTTTTTTATGATGTGTTTATTTATTTGAGAGAGAGAGTATGTGTGCAAGCAGGGGCAGGAACAGAAGGAGAGGGAGAAGGAGAGACTCATGAGCAGACTCTGCACTGAGCACAGAGCCCAACGCAGGGCTCGTCCCACCACCCTGAGATCACGGCTTGAGCTGAAATCAAGAGTCCGGTGCTTAACCAACTGAGCCAACCAGTCCCCAAAGACGTATGAATCTTTTTTTTTTTTAAAGATTTTATTTATTTATTTATTAGGAAAGAGAGACAGTGAGAGAGAGCATGAGAAGGGAGAAGGTCAGAGTGAGAAGCGGACGCCCCATGGAGCTGGGAGCCCAATGTGGGACTCGATCTCGGAACTCCGGGATCATGACCTGAGCCGAAGGCAGTTGCTTAACCAACTGAGCCACCCAGGCGCCCCAAGACTCCTAGAGGTGAAGCTAGGAGTCCAGTCTGCCCGACTCCAAGGAAGCAGTCATGTTTCACGTGAATTTGAATTAGGCGAATCTGAAGTAGTGTGTACAAAATATTATTTAACATGTTTACGCCAAAATAAAGTATACAGATCTCAACTTTTTTTAAGTCAAGAACTGCAAAATTTTAAAACTGATTGATAGGATTCAACAATGAGATGTTTTTAATCCCACTGCTACATGGGACTGCAATGTGGTTGGTTAAAAAAAAAAAATCCACACAGGGGTGCCTGGCTGGCTCAGTTGGTTGGTTAAATGGCGGACTCGGTTTTGGCTCAGAGTTGTGAGATGTAGCCCCTTGAGGAGATCTGCACTCAGCGGGAAGTCTGCCCCTGCCCCACTCACGTGCGCATGCGTGCACACGTGGGTGTGCACATGCTCATGTTCTCTAATAAATAATCTTTAAAAAAATTCAGTGCCCATGATTTTTGTCGGTACTCTACAAAGCATGTCACAATTAATATGTACCAGTACTCCGGGACAATTCTGGTAAACGTTATGTTGATCTCAGTATGTTTTTTCATTGCCACTTATTATTTAATATGCATTGTTATTAGTAATGCAATCCTGGCAAAATAACTCCTTTAACAACGTCCTCCAAATGTTCGCTCCATCGTGGTGATAGAGCTGCAGCTGAAAATTGCACCTGGAAATCACTAAGTTCTAGAAACATGTTGGAAGTGATAAAAACACTATAAAAAAGTAGGTCAAACTACCAAAATGTGCTGTGCTGTTAATTTTGGAGAGAGTACTAAGAGAACATTAGAGACACTGCTGAGGAAATAAAAAGCAGTCTTAAAGCAAAAATATGTAATAACAGTTGAAAGAGTATATGGTCCCCAAGTTTAATTTGCTCTCTACTCCCCTTTTACATTTGTTCCAAAGGGAAAATTAGTCTTGAATAATGGTAGGTTTTCAGGAATGCATCTCCTGCTCAAAGTTCAACCACCCCGCATTTTTCATTAAAAGCATCTGACAACATTTCGCCTTCTTGTTCAGTTTTATGAAAGAGTCCTGGGGTTTATCAGCAAAATGGAATTTCCATGAGGATGAAGACTAACGTAGCCTTAGAACTTAATACCATGTCTGCCTGGAAAATAATAGTGTCTAATAATATTTGGTGAATAAGTAAATGAATAAGTATACAACCTCAGATAACTTAGCACCAACACCCGTCCCAAAGACTTCACTCTAAACCTAATGCCCTCCAGATCATGTATAAGAGCATTCATTCCTGAGAAAGATGTTAATACTTCTTAGGTCAGACAATTGACAATTTATCCCTCCTATTCCCTGCCAAGCAACAAGAAATTAAACCAGTTTACAATCCTTTATTAACACAAATAAATAAATCAGCCTTTGGCACAAAACTTTCAAAGGCATCAAAGTCTGCCCCCTGTGGGAGTTTTTTAATACAATGTTTGTTTTGATGCTTTCCATCTCTATTGAGAGTAAATGTAAGAAATACCTTTTTTGGGGCGCGTGGGTGGCTCAGTGGGTTAAAGCCTCTGCCTTCAGCTCGGGTCATGATCTCAGGGTCCTGGGATCAAGCCCCATGTCGGGCTCTCTGGTTGGCGGGGAGCCTGCTTCCCCCTCTCTCTCTGCCTGCCTCTCTCTGCCTATTTGTGATCTCTTTCTGTCAAATAAATAAATAAAATCTTAAAAAAAAAAGAAATACTTTTTTTCTTTTTTTAATAAAGATTTATTTATTTATTTCAGAGCTAGAGAGAGCAAGCACAAGTGGGAGGGGCACAGGGAGAAGGAGCTCTCAAGCCGACTTCACGCTAAGCATAGAGCCTGATCCAGGGCTTGACACAGGGCTCATTTCACGATACTGAGAACACTACCTAAGCCAAGATCAACAGTTGGAAGCTCAACCTACTGTGTCACCCAGGTGCCCCAAGAAATAGCTTTTTGATACTCAGCACTGTGTTCACCATAATTGATGATGAGTTGTTAGTTACATCGCACAAAGTCCTCTTTAAGAGAACCCGCACAAAAAATTCTTGCCTGGTGCTGGTATCAACAAATAGATTCTCCTGAGCAATTGATTTGCTTTCATCTCTTTGAAATAGTAAACTATATAACTGACAATGTTTCTTTTTGTATGTGTGTGTATGTGCATGTTAAGTGCTAGAAAGCTTAGAATCTAAATTTGTGGACGAATGTAACAAGGGTTTAGCCCAATTCCTGGCCATAGCTTTTGTTCCTTCTCGTCTCTTTCTTTTCTTGCTTTCTCTTTTAATTCAGCTTGGGTTTTATTCATCTCTCCTAAGCCCCTTTGGAACAAAGCAAGGTCTCAAATAATGTCAAAATCTATCAAAGCCATTAGTTTTTTCTTTAACCCTTTGAAGGGGCAAATTCAGGCATGAAACTCCCTTCAGTAAGTGAGATAAGCATGCTTTCTTTTTTCACAAACCACAGTGTGGTTTTTTTTTTTTTTCCTAAGCTAGAGGATATTTTGTTAAATACCCAGTAACCCACTTTGGTTATAGGTGGCTCTAATTAATCTGGTATGAAATCTAAACTCACTGGTCTGTAGTTCCCTCTGGGCTCATTTGGGGGCGGGGGAGCAGGTTGGGGGTGGAGCATAGATCACATTACTCATCTCTCCAGCTCAGAGGCTATGTCAATAACCCCCCAGTTTTCCAGTGACCCCTCATGTAGGTGCCATCTGGTCTTTAGGCGCTATATTTATATCTGGCTTGACAGTTTCACCTTGTGCCTTTTGCAGTAATTGGTCCAATAACGCTGATCTACTTGGCAATTTGCTAGCAAAGCCTAAGGCGCGGAATGCACAGACTCTAAACTCAGACGCCTGTTCCTGTCTCAAACCTGTGACTTGCCAGCTGTGTGACTTTGGGAAAATACACAACCTTTCTGTGCCTCAGTCTGCTCATTTGCAAAATGAGATCAATAGCGGGAAGTTGTGGGGATTAAATGAGGCAAGGTATATAAAATGCCCCGTGTGGTGCCTGGCGGATGGCTAGTAGTCACTAAAAATCTCGTGGTGTTGTTGCCATCGTTGCTGCTGTAGTTTGAGTTCTGCATTTGCACAACATCCACTTAAGCCTCTAGCTGACCTTGCCCTTTTTGTGGATATAAAGAGTCTATTATTTTTAGCCTTGGAGTCCCTTACCAATACTCTCTTAAATTCTTTTTTTGGGCATGTCTAATTTCTAGTGTATGCCTTCCTGTTTTCCTCACTTAGCCTGTCTTTCCATTTTTGAAAAATGGCAGGAGAAAAACCTATTTTATTTTGCCAGTTGACCATGAAGAGTTGTATGTGTGCTTTTGTTGTTTTCTTTAAAGTGCCAGGTCTTCTTGGTTCCCTGGCATGCATTTATCCTGGACTTGGAGCAAGCTATTCTAAAATAGTCACTAGGCTGTCTTAGCTTTTAAACTCTTCCTTTCAATTTTTCCCCTAACAAATGTTCCCCCTCGGCCATTAAGCTCTTTTCATGAATAATAACATGAGGCATTTCTTTGGTTTTCCTTCTCCCTCTGGAAAGTGAAAATTGCCCTGACAACTGCTCACTAGTGTTTCCCCCACCCCCCATGCCTTCCTGTAAGATTCCCAGTCATGTCTCGAGGCCAAGTTTTCCACCCATTTCCTTCTATTTGAATTGTTCTACAAAGCTGCTTTCTTAACTTTGTATCTACCTGTCTCTTTATCAGTTTTTCTGCCAGCCTACTGGGATCCTCCTATGGCCCTGTCCCTCAGGCTAGTGTCTGACTATTGTGAGTAATGCTGCAATAAACATGGGAATGCATATGTCTCTTCAGTAACTTGTGTTCATTCCCCTTGGATATACAACCAGAAATGGAATTGCTAGATGGTACGGTAATTCTATTTTTCATTTGTTGGAGGAAGCCCCACACTGTTGTTTATTGCAGCAGTATTTGCAATAGCTAAGATGTGGAAACAACCTGAGCGTCCATGAATGGGTAACTGAATAAAGAAGATGTGGGCTGTAGAGACGTAGGGTAGAATACTATTCAGCCATGAGGGGGGAAAAAGGAAATACTGCTGCAACAACATGGATAGACTTTGGGGACATTAGACTAAGTGAAACAAGTCATGCTGACAAAGATAAATACTGTACGTATGATACCTCTTAAGTGTGGAATCTAAAAACAAACAAACCATCCTAAGTTGTAAAAGCAGAGCCTCAAATGGTGGTTACCAGGGGCGATGGGGCAGGGGAATGGGAGAGATGGAGTTTAAGGATATGTACTTGCAACTGTGGACGGTCCCCAACTTACACTATTTCCACTTGTGATTTTTCAACTTTGTCATGGTGAGAAGGTGATACATATTCAGTAGAAACTGTACCCTCAATTTTGAATTTTGATCTTTTCCACGACAAGTGTTAATGGTACGACCCTCTGTCGTGAAGGTAGCGATATGTGGTATGACCCCCCCCATCGTGAAGCTAGCAGTATGTGGTATTACTCCCCCCACCCCCCGCCACGAAGCTAGAGATACGTGGTACGACTCTGTCGTGAAGCTAGCCATATGTGGTATGACTTTCTGTCATGAAGGTAGCGATATGTGGTATGACTTTCTGTCAGGAAGGTAGCGATATGTGGTATGACCCCCCCCATCGTGAAGCTAGCAGTATGTGGTATTACCCGGCCCCCCACCCCCCCCCCCGGCCACGAAGCTAGAGATACGTGGTACGACTCTGTCGTGAAGCTAGCGTTATGTGGTATGACTTTCT
>CM052804.1:46360424-46378996 GCA_028533885.1 Nasua narica
TCGTGAAGGTAGCGATATGTGGTATGACCCCCCCCATCGTGAAGCTAGCAGTATGTGGTATTACTCCCCCCCCCACCGCCACGAAGCTAGAGATATGTGGTACGACTCTGTCGTGAAGCTAGCCATATGTGGTATGACTTTCTGTCGTGAAGGTACATATGTGGTATGATGAATAAAGATGTGGGCTGTAGAGACGTAGAGTAGAATACTATTCAGCCATGAGGGGAAAAAAAGGAAATACTGCTGCAACAACATGGATGGACTTTGGGGACGTTAGACTAAGTGAAATAAATCATGCTGACAAAGATAAATACGGTACGATACCTCTTGAGAGTGGAATCTAAAAACAAACAAACCATCCTAAGTTGTAAAAGCAGAGCCTAAAATGGTGGTACGACTCTCTGTCCTGAAGCTGGGCAGCGAGCGACATCTTCCCGTCAGCCCCGCCATTATGAGGTAAACAACCCATAGGCTTGACAATCATTCTGATTCCCCATACCGCTATGCCGAGCCTCACTTTCAGTAGAGTATTCAATAAATTACACAAGATACTTCTAAAAGAGGCTTCGTGTTAGATGATTTTGCCCAACTGCAGGCTACCGTAAGTGGTCTGAGCATGTTTAAGGGAGACAAGGCTAAGCTATGATGTTTGGTAGGTTAGGTGTATGAAGCGCATTGCCAACTTACGATATTTTCAATTCACAGTGGGGTTTATCAAGATTGACCCTATTGTAAGTCAAGAAAAATCGGTAGTAGATAAATAAAACCGGGAGACCTAGAATACGGTATAGTGATTATAGACAACAAAACTGTATTCTAAACATCGAACTTAAGAGACTAGATTTTACTTGTTCCTAGCACCAGAAGAAAGGACAATTATGACCCGATACAGGTGCTAGCTAATGCTGCCACGGCACGTGTCTTGCCATGTAAGTGTACCAGATCAGCACGTTGTACCCCTTAAACTTACATAATGTCGTACGTCAAATGGAGCAAAGAAAAAACCCAAAGAAACAAGTATTGGAGTAGCCCCTGTAATTGATCACAGTCTCTGCTAAGTGAAGGAACTCCCCTTTACACAAAATGCCATTCCTGCCCTCAAGGAATTTATATTCCGGTAAGGACTAATGTTCTAAGGGTGTATACAGGTACGATGGACGCGTTTCGCGCAGGTGCCCCACTTGGTTCTATGGGCTGAGAGAAGTCTTCCTTACTGGGATGATTATATTAGCTGAGAAGCTGAGATAAAGGAAAAAAAAGGAATTATTACAAATGTTATCCCGCGGTAGTGGCTATTGGGAGCAAAGAGACAGTGAAGGCAGAGTCATGTTTCTGTAGATTGAGTGATAAATAGAGAAAGCGCATCAGGCAACTCTTTCAAGAAGCTCAGCCATTTAATTTTGGGAAGACATAGGATGGGATAGAGAAAGTACAGCTAGGGACTGATAGAGACAAAAGAATTAGGTGCACCAAGGGACTGGAGATCTAGATATTATTAGCAGAGGAACAGTGTGATAATTATTAGAGAGAGTTGTATGGAGAGAGTTGTGGGGAGTTGCAGCAAAGAGTAATGATTGGGTTGTCCTCGTAGTGCACATTCGCGCACGTTTGATTTACCTGGGCTGGGAGGCTGGTGTGCGCGTAGCTGAAGGTGGGCATGGATATCCATTCTGTAGCTTCATACAACTCAGCAGGAATGTGGAATCGAAGACACGCACGGCTGGGGGTACCGGGAGTGAACATTCTTCTCCCTTCCTGACTACCCTCAGTCCCCCCAGCTGTGGGATTTCCAGTGAGGTGCTCTTTGCTCTCCTTTCCAGTGACCCCTGTTTGGGTTTGCACCCGTTTTTCTTGCTGTGGCCTTGCCCCCTCTGCCATGACTGGGGGCGGGGAAGGGTGGGGGTCCCATCGTTCCATGTGAGTTCCAAAAGCAGGAACACTAAATCCATTGCCCACTTCTCCATCCAACCACAGATCTGCTTTTGGAGCCTTGCCCTGATGTCAGGAGGAGCACGGCGGGAAATGGGAATCTGTAGCTCCTCAGAATAAGATACTACTCAGACCTCACCCCATTCCCTGGCCCCCTCCAGGGCTCCCACACCAACAGCTACGTGGAAACGCGTGCTAGGATTTGGCATTCCCTGGAATTAAGCCAAGTCACAGGCAAGATGTGCTTTTTAGTTGAAGATGTGCCGTTTGCCTCAGGAAATTACATTTTATGTGTTTATGCATTGTATATGCATTTTGCTGATATATGTTTGCTATGTATTTCATTTGGAAACTTCCCAAACATTCTCATGCCCAGTGTCTCAACCACGGCGGTAAAAAATACACAGCCTTAAGTATATATTTTCTCAACGTGATGGCTATGTGACCTCGGACCACTGGGGAAATCTCTTTGCACCTCGCTTTCCTTGCCTGAAAAGGGTATTAGTCAAATAATCTCCCTCATAGGATTGCCTTAGGAACCAAGTGAGATACTCTACATAAAATTCTGAACCCAATGACTAATATTCAGTAGAATGCTAGTTGTTAATAATCATGGTACTATTACTAATAACCTCATAAGGGCGATATGCAGGCAAGGTAGGCTCAAGAACTTGAGGGGCTGATTCCAGATCAAACACTGAAACAGTGCTTTCAAAAGGCCAAATTCAGTGTTCCTTTCGCTGTGTTATAATTGACTCACATTTCAGTATTCAGTGTCAGGTAATGTTGGCCATTCTCTCTCTCCCCATCTGTTTATCTATCACCTCTCTGTATCATCTATTCATCATGTGTCTATCATCTATCCATCCACTAACCATCCATCCATCCATCCATCCATCCTATATATAGGATTTTTTTTTTAGTCATCCAATGACTGAATGATTTTTTTATAGCATTACCTTCTTGCTTGTGTGTCAGGCAAACCTGACCCAAGTCGGACTGACCTTTACCTCATGGTTCTTTAAGACAGAGTGGTTTTTTTTGTTTGTTTGTTTTTTCTTAAACTCATAATTTTCTTTTTTTTTTTTAATATTTTATTTATTTATTTGAGGGGGGGGAGAACATGAGATGGGAGAGGTCAGAGGGAGAAGCGGGCTCCCCGCCCAGCAGGGGGAGATGCGGGACTCGATCCCGGGACTCCAGGACCATGACCTGAGCCAAAGGCAGTTGCCCAACCAACTGAGCCACCCAGGCGCCCTTAAACTCGTAATTTTCTGAAGCATCCGTGGAACCTGTCTCCCTTCAGAGATTAACTTAGAAGAACTCGGGCGATTCAATAGCACTTCTTAGTGCTTTAGGCATTTTATCTGTAAAACAGAAAGATATGACTTTTCTCCTCCGAAAAGCATGTGAGGGGCTTGCGGTTTCTGCAAGACATGGTGTCAGTTGGTCTCCTGAATAGAGGTCTGCTCATAAATGGAAAGAGATCTCATAGCAAGAACACAAGCTCAGTGTGCAATCTAAACACTCTTTAGTTGGATATCAGGCAACAGCTTGGATTTCTGTGTTTTCTGAGTGCGATCTGAGTAAGGGAGCCTGGCCTGCCACCCACGTTTCTTGGCAAGCAGGGAGGTTTACAACTGCCCTCTGTGGGCTCCTGTGTACGAGCCCTTTGAAGGACGTCTGCAGGAAGCCAAGAGTGACATCACCGCTGCTGTTATCAGATGAAACGAGATCCATACTTGCTGGCTCAGAGTTCGGGCTGCCTGGCCAAGAAATCACCTTGCAAACAAGTAGGTGCTCAATAAGTATCTGTGGATATGCCCTGCTGACCTTGGGAATCAGCAGAGTTTCCAGAACTTTCCATTCATTCTATAGATAGCTCTGTTATTCCCTTGGTGACTAATGAGTCTGGCTCCCACCTTCCCCCACCTTCTGCGATAGTCACCATTCACGAAGGTCTGAGTGCTCCTGTACCAGACACACTTCATTTGGCAAAAGTGATTTTATGAGCTCATAAGGTCATTTTGGGAAATGAAAGATGAATTTAATCTGGTATCTTTTGCTTAGACTGAATGCCAGGGATACTTATCCCACCTTGAGGTACGTGTCTGTAAATGCTTCACTTTTTTTATTGGGAGGATTCTTCTTTTCCATCTTAGTTCGAAGCTAAGTTCTGCTCTTTCTCTGGGTGCGACTGTCCTCCCATATGTGACCATCTACCATCTCTGTGATGAACGCACACATTCAGATCTCCAGGCCAAAATCCTACTATTCTTCATGAGTTTTTACCAGAGCTGTCTTCACAAAAATTATCATGGCCATATGCTACTTGTATTATAACTTACGTAATAATTTTCTTTAAGTTGATTTACTCTTTATCTATCGATCTATCCTCTTCTATCTAATCTACCTATTTGTAATGTGTGTGTGATCATATATAATTTATATTATATCTCTCCTATAAATGGAAAACCCAGTATTACTTATCATAACTACTTGGGAACTACTTGGATGTCCATGAGGCTCCAGGTGATCACAAAATCCTGTGGATTTGAGCTCAAAATCAACTCAGATTTGGTCTTATTTCCTCCACACCTCCCCCCCACCAAAAGGCTAGATTTTGCAACAGCTTTTTTCTCTTTCTCTTTTACTTAATTCCCCAGCTGTACCAAACTACTTGTGCCATATTTCACTATTCTAGGGTGCACATTTTTCCCACTTGGTATCTGAAGCCAGAGAGCATGAAGCATGCCCTGAAACATGCTTATTTCTTTTTTTTCCCCCAAATACTTTTGTTTTTTCAGTGTTCCAAGATCCATTGTTCATGCACCACACCCAGTGCTCCGTGCAATATATGCCCTTCTCAATACCCACCACCAGGCTCGCCCAACCCTCCACCTCCCTCCCCTCCAAAACCTTCAGTTTGTTTCTCAGAGTCCACAGTCTCTCATAGTTCATCGCCCCCTCCGATTTCCCTCAATTCGTCCTTCTTTCCTTCTCCCAATGTCCTCCATGTTTTTCCTTATGGTCCACACATAAGTGAGACCATATGATAATTGACTCTCTCCGCTTGACTTATTTCACTCCACATAATCTCTTCCAGTCCCACCCATGTTGATACAAAAGTTGGGTATTCATCCTTTCTGATGGAGACATAATATTCCATTGTATATATGGACCATATCTTCTTTATCCATTCATCTGTTGAAGGGCATCTTGGCTCTTTCCAGTTTGGCAATTGGCGATTGTGGCCATTGCTGGTATGAACATTGGGGTACATGTGGCCCTTCTTTGTACTGCATCTGCTTCTTTGGGTTAAATACCCAGTAGTGCAATTGAAACATGCTTATTTCAACTGATGCCAAATCACAGGGTCATGGGCAGCATCTGTTCTTCTTAGCAATGCATCCCTAAAATGGAGATTTTAGGGATGTCCGGGTGGCTCAGTCAGTTAAGCATCTGCCTTCAGCTCAGGTCACGATTCCAGAGTCCTGGGATCAAGTCCCGCATCGGGCTCCTTGCTCAGCGGGAGTCTGCTTCTCCTTCTGCCTCTGCCCCTCCCCCTGCTTGTGCACTCTCTCTCTCTCCAATGAATAAATAAACAAAATCTTAATAAAAAAAGAAAATGGAGATTTTAACAATCAGTCGCATCCTTAATTTGCTAAAGTGTGGCTGTATGTTCCCACCGTGCTGTTTCTGTTCACATTTCCCTCTGCTGGGGGATGCTCTTCCCCACTTTTGCCTCTTTTATGCCTTCTTGTCTTCGGAGGCTCAACTCAGGAACTCCCTCTTTTTTTTTTTTTTAAAGATTTTATTTATTTATTTATTTATTTATTTATTTATTTATTTATTAGGAAAGAGAGTGAGAGAGAGCGCGAGAGGGGAGAGGATCAAAGTGAGAAGCGGACTCCCCATGGAGCTGGGACCCCGATGCGGGACTCGATCCCGGGACTCCGGGATCATGACCTGAGCCGAAGGCAGTTGCTTAACCAACTGAGCCACCCAGGCGCCCAGGAACTCCCTCTTTGAGAAGGCTTTCTTGGATCACCCTCTCATCCAGGTGGTTCTGGTATACCCAGTCTGGGTTCCCATGACATTAAGCCATATCTTGATTATTATGTTTCCACACTTTGTTATAAATACCTATGGGGGCTCTGTGTCACCCAACAGCCTGCCCTCTATGCAGATGGTGACTGGATTATATTCAGTATAAGCAGAGTGGTCAGCTGATCAAGAGCACAGACTGACGCCAGAAGTCACAAGCTACGACCTTGCATAACTTGTTAACTTCTCGGTGCTTCTCTGCTTCTTTGTCTGAAAAAATAAGGACACTATTACCTTACTTACTGCACAGGGTTGTTGGGGAACTACATTGGTTAATGCATGCAGAGAGCTCAGAGCAGTATCTAGCATATAACTCACTATATAAACATTTGCTCTTAGTACTATTCTCTATCTGCAATTCCAGCATAAAACTTGGGCAGAAAGAAAGAATTATAATCAAACACCTCTCTCATGCTTTACTCTAGGAAGACAAAACTTGCTTTCTGGGTGGAAAGCTACCTTCCCCATGAAGCTGGTGGCACCTGGAAGTATCCAAATAAAATTAATCTTTTTTTTTTTTCAAAAACAGCAGCTCAAACCAGTATTTTATCCACTGAAACTCTTCAAGATCATAGAATCCTTCTGGGTTCTCAGTGAAAATATAACTTGAGAGTCACAATCTTTGCCCTCACCATGGCTCACAGTCTGTGAACAAAATTACATTTATCTAAGATTTAGATAAACAAAAATAAATATCAGACTGGATAAAGGAAAGCCACATTTGTTTGCCAGCTGATGTCATCTAAAATCATGTTTGTCTCCTGTGTGTTTTCAAAGAGGCTGCATGAGGCTAATTAGAAAAAGAAAAAAAAAGAAAAATAAATATTCTGGAGACATCTGGCTCATGTCACCTTTTCCTTTAAAAATTGAATTATTTACCAGTCTCATCTGAACCTTGTTGGCTGGTACAGAGATGGGACATTTCTTGCATTTATCATGAGTCAATACGCTTTAGGAAAAAAAGATTAGTAACAGGCATGGAAGAATTTACAACAAAGACCACGTTTTAATTTAATTTTGAAAAGGAGTATATAATCCTAGTCACCAAATGCTAAGACAATGTACATTTAGTCTGTATTCACCGCCAGTAAGTAAGAAAGTTAGAGGAAAGGGACACATAAAACATGTCTCCCTAGGCCCACTTCAAATGCTGGGGCTAAGTCAGCATTTCAGTGTGACATGGTATTTTCTGATTTCTGGGAATATCTCAACATTTTAGTGTTTGATCCTTCCTCTGAGGATGGATAAATTCATGTCGAGGGTCATATGTGGCCTTCAAACTCGAGTTTTCTTAGTCTGGTGCCTGGAACTAATTAGTAGCTAAAGTAAATCTCATCTACGTGGTTATTTAAGTTCATCTTTCAATACCCATAAGTTTAAGAACTCTTAAATATACCAGCTATGAAAGTTAAAGCAGCACAGTGTCAGATATGGTGAGCATTCGGTAGTATTTGAGGTTGCTTTAAGGCGTCCACATCACACTCTGCAAGAGTAGGCTGTCGACATTGAACTGAAGAGTGTTGGGCACATACCTAAATCCCATCCACAGCTGGGGACAGGGGGGTAGCCTGCAGAGACAGAACCTTCTGCTTAGAACTGATTCTATTGGCATCATGTATTGAATATAAAAACTCAAACAACAACAACAAAAAACCCTCTAGTCAGTCACTGTTTCACCATAGGGAAAATTGTATGATTCGGAGAATTTTATTTTTTTTTAAAGATTTTATTTATTTATTTGGCAGAGAGAGAAGGAATACAGGCAAGGGGAGTGGTAGGGGAGAAGCAGCCTTCACGCTGATCAGGGAGCCTGATGCAGGGCTTGATCCCGGGACCCTGGGATCATGATCTGAGCCCAAGGCAGACGCTTAACAACTGAGCCACCCAGACATCCTGATTCGGAGAATTTTAAGGCAGTAACAGAAAACTCTACAAATCCACAAAATCCACAAAAGCAAAGGATGTGTTACTCCCCACATGTTCTCCAACCTCTAGATAGATAATCTCCAAGAGTAAGGAATATATCCATGTGTCTATTAGTGTATTTTGCAGTCGAGGTTTGGAGAGATTCCATCTTTTGTGTGTGTGTGTGCGCTGGAACACTGAGTTATCCTGGGCCCTGGGCAGCCAGTTCCTACCTTTACGCCATTGGATGTGGAGTCCTGGGAATATAACCTTGAACCTGATTCAGTTTTTTTTCCCCCTCATTTCCTACAAAAGATATTTTAAACCTTCCCATTTTCCTCCTACTTTGTCTTATTCTTGCTCTTGTTCTCAGCAGTCAAAATGCCCTTGTTTCCCAGGTACACCAAAGCTGTCAGAAAGAATACCCTTCATTTAGGGCGCCTGGGTGGCTCAGTTGGTTGGGCGACTGCCTTCGGCTCAGGTCATGATCCCGAGTCCCAGGATCGAGTCCCACATCAGGCTCCCAGCTCCACGGGGAGTCTGCTTCTCCCTCTGACCTTCTCCCCTCTCATGCTCTCTCTCACTCACTTGCTCTCTCTCTCTCTCCAATGGATAAATAAAAAAAAAAAAAGAATTAGAAGAATACCCTTCATTTGCTGGGATGGCCTGCGTGTGAGCCCACCCTCCATTGCTGCCAATAGGCAGAGGTGCTGGGCTGGTGATCTTCTCTACCCAGATCCTGGGTTCTCTCTGTCTGCTCCTTCTATTTGCCTATCTCCAAATGTCTAAAGCTAAATGA
Organism: Nasua narica; assembly: GCA_028533885.1. Lineage (NCBI taxonomy): Eukaryota > Metazoa > Chordata > Mammalia > Carnivora > Procyonidae > Nasua > Nasua narica. The sequence continues at coordinate 46,369,165 of CM052804.1, forward strand.
AAAGTTTTCTTTTCCTTCTAAGCACTCCTCTAGTTTTTCTCAACGACTCATATGACTTTAATTAGCTCCTGAAATGTTTAGGGTTTCAAGATGTGCTCTTCCTGATCATCTTTTTTCAGAGCTTCAAAGTCATATACCCCAATGCTTAATGGGCATCTCCATCTGGAAGATTTTTCCAAATCAGTATTTATGAACTGAACCCAAGCTACTCTTCCCCATGTGGTGCCAGGCTCTCCATGAATGGCATTGCCAACTCTGCAGGTGTCCAAAATCTGAATCTTAAACTTCATCTGTGACTCTTGATTCTTTCTCATTTCCTTAATCTCCAAGAACTTGGGGTCTAGCATCTAAATGCATCTCAGTTCTGTTTCCCTCTCTCCATCCTCAATGTAAATACCTTAGTTCACCATTATCTTTCATTAGGAGCACTGGCAAAGAAAAATTATTCACCAGACTCTTGTTAAAAATTGTAAGACAGGGGCGTCTGGGTGGCCCAGTGGGTTAAAGCCTCTGCCTTCGGCTCAGGTCATGATCTCAGGGTCCTGGGATCGAGCCCCGCATCAGGCTCTCTGCTCAGCGGGAAGCCTGCTTCCCCCTCTCTCTCTGCCTGTCTCTCTGCCTACTTGTGATCTCTCTTTCTGTCAAATAAATAAAATCTTAAAAAAAATTATAAGACAGATTTTATTCAAGCTACTGCAGTAGGGGAGACAGAATGTGCTATTTCCAATCCAATCAATTCCACGGAGGTGACTGGGCATTTTAAAGGGAGGGCGAGGGAGGAGGAGAAGGAGAAGGAGAGTACAGGGCTTCATAGAGTCCAAGGAAGTAGAAAATGACAAAAATCAGCTAGAGGGATGGCACAATGTGATTAAGCCCATCTGTGCCCATTGACTAGTATCTATTGAAGATACAGCCTCCTCTTCACCCCAGAGATTGGGAGACAAGGGCTCTATCTTTCTTGATGATTATGTTTTCAAAGGATGGCCCCAGGTTCTTGTGAAAAACATTCCAGGGTTGTAGAAGATCTATCTCAAAGGAACAGTGAAAGGATTTACAACTGCAAATTTTCTAAAGTCAATGCTCTAAGAAAAGCGAGGTCACGGGCCTATAGTTGGGTTTTGGCTAGAACATATGGTATCTTGGCGACATGGAGTTTTCTCAGGCAGACATTTAAGGAGATTGGGGGTCATCAGCCTAGAGACACAGTTTTGAGCTGATAGACAGTACGCTAGTATTTATTCAAGTCTCTCTAAGTGTAGGTGGTAGAGCAAATTGTTTGTGTTGTAAGCTGCGATTTCTATAGGCCAAAGTTGAAGACTCGTTAAAAAGACTGCCTTCTCAGAGCCTGGCTAGACTTTGATCAGGAAGAGGGTCCTGTCAGTACTCTAATGCAAAAAATCGTAGTAGATAGCCTCCAATATGGCTTTCAACATTTCCTCCCATCCCTGTGCCTATGTGTCACTCCTCCTGACGACAGTGGATTTGATTTCATCTCCTTGAATCTTGGGTCTGGCCACTCGTTTTGATCAACAGGATGCAGTAGAAATTTCTAGCCCTTATAAACTCTTTCACTCTTGTAGAACCCCGAGCCACAATTTAAGTAGCCTGAGTGCCCTAGCTGGAGAGAGTGGCCCAGCCGGCCTCCAGCATTCTAGTCACCCCAGCTCAGGCCCTAGACGTGACAGTGAAGCCTCTCTTTGGATGTCCAACCCCAGCCAAGCTCCCGGTTGAATGAGCCTTGGGCAGTCTCTGTGAAGTCCTGCAAATTTCAGAATCATATGCAAATAAATGGTGGTTGTTGTTCCAAGCCATGGATTTTCCCTCTGGATACATTCACTCATGAACCTTTGTCTGCCCCTTGTGCTTGCCTCACTTTGCTTGAGAAATCATGACTGACTGCTGGACATTTCATTTTTCCATGATAATGCGGGTTTTGCTGTTGTTGTTTTTTCAAAAGATTTTATTTATTTATTCAACAGAGAAAGATCACAAGTAGGTAGAGAAGCAGGTGGGATTGGGGGCGGGGGGGGGGCGGAGCTGAGCAGAGAGCCCGATGCGGGGCTCGATCCCAGGACCCTGAGATCATGACCTGAGCCGAAGGCAGAGGCTTTAACCCACTGAGCCACCCAGGCGCCCTAATAATGCATGCTTAACGAAGATTTTTAAAGAGCAATTATGAACTTCAGTTGTTTAATGCCAAGTATAGTGAGTTTCAACTTTTGATGATTTTGCTTACTCTCAGATCAATATTCTCTAGCTTTTCATTTTTAGGTTTATAAACAGCATGTTTATCTTCATTATGGACTACTGCAGTGAAGTCAACGTGACCGGATGGATGGATATTGTGAAACCGTTCTTACAGTTTGTGATTCCTTTTTCCTAGCACCGACTGTCATAGCCACACAGTTGTAATTAAATAGTATTCACGAAGATATTTTTTCCAGTTTCCTTGGCGAACCGAGAGACATTTAAGGTAATTCATAAATACAGTTTGTATTTTTGTCATATACACTAGGACATACAAGAGAAAGAATTGGAGGTTCCATGTCAGTGTGGGCGTAAGGAGTGGGGGAATGTTCATCTATTCGTTTGTAGAAAAGCACACTTCAGGATTGTGAGGACATATTCAAGCCACAGAAGGGATAAGGCCTAAATATACAAGAAAGTTAGAGCTAAAGATTGTCCTGTATTTTTCTCCATATTGTCTTTACCAGGCCACTGCAGGACCTCTGAAGACAGATGAACCTTCCTATGGGAAAAGCAGCTTCTCAGCCCGTCGATATACCTGTACAGATAAATAATGGGGTGGGGGGGGGACCTCTTATCAGTTGGCCCAGTTCTGTTATGATTCTTCACAGACCAAGGCTCGAGTCAGTTGGTTTATTTGTCTATAAGAAAAACAGAAACACAAGTTTGATAGAAAAAAACTGAGGAAGATAAGTGAAAGCTGGACAGCTGTTTTTTGGGGGGAGTTTTGGGTCTCTGTTTCCAATATTTTTTCTCTAAATTCTCCCCTAAAATAAACACATTCCTGTGGAAGCTTCACCATAAACAGATCCATTCACAAGGATGCTGCTTTGAGGACTGAATCCAACTTAAGGTCAAGGTTAGGGCTTGGTGCCAGTCTCACCGAGTTTCAGTACTCAAAGAAGTTCTGATTTGATTTAAATTCAGTTTTGTGCCTCTTAAAAAAAAAATGCAAAATTTGCCCGAGCAAATAAGGAGAAAGTAAACACATCAAGTCCTCCTCTTCCAACCTCAGTGGCTTCTCTGCTTCCCTTCTTATCTGAATGCTGCCGGGATCACAAGGTCGGGCTCGACCTCTACCACGTGGAGTCGTGCATATAGTAGTCCTACAGAAATACTTTTTTTATTCCCGTTGGTTTGTCCCCTAGTGTATGTCAGTGCAGATGGTAAAAAAGTGATGTCGTGTGAGAGGCGTGAGATGTGAGGGGAAAGGCCTGGTTTTGTGTCCCACAGCTTTGCCATTTCCTAAGTTTGAGCAAATCCTTTAATTTCTCAAGGCTCATTTGGTTAGACAAACAGTGTTCATTATGAGATTTAAAGGAAATGGCAGGTAAAAGTGCCCGGGGGCGCCTGGGTGGCTCACTCAGTTAAGTGTCAGTCTCTTCGCTTCGACTCAGGTCATGATATCAGGGTTGAAATCGTGACTTAGGTCACGATTTCAGGGGGGACTGAGCCCTGCATCGGGCTCCACGCTCAGCATGGTATCTGCTTGTCCTCCTTCTATTCCTGCTCCCCATCTTTATCCCTAAAAATAAATAAGTAAAATCTTAAAAGGGCCTAAAGGGTGCCCGACACATCGCAGATACTCAGTGTTGGGTGTGTATTTAATCATCGTAGTCTTTCCATGGCTAGTAAAAAGGGACAGAATCTATATGGGGCATTTCATCCATTTCCACGGGTGTGTTTTCCACTTGAATGTCTGGAGGAAGGGCACCAGGGTATAACCCACCGTAACCGTGTATTGCTGGGGAACCAGGAGGAGGGCTGTTCGGCAAAGAAGACTTCATGTTCACATAGCAGATTTCAATTAGGAATCAATTAGGATTCTGTAAGATCAGTAACGATTCCACGACTGGGCCCCTGGAATGGGAGGCTCAGAGTGGCAACGAATATAATAAACATAGGCTTTTCATAAACAGCCTGACAACTCGTGTTGTTAATAGCTTGGCTTCCGTCGATCCTTATTATCTTTCCACGGGGGCTGAGGGAAGAGAGGGGAAGGGGTGCATTTTTGGACTTCTTATTTACTAGTAGATGGATTTGCTCTCGGTCTCTTTTCCTCCCCGAAACATGTTGTCGTGAAATGTGGGCAAGAGCCTGGTTTGGTAGGAAGAGTTAAGAATTTAAACGCAGAAGGGTGTGTGTCCGAAGCAGTTAACTGGCCATATGCTGTGGACAGGTTTATTAACACCACTGTGCCCCCATGCCATGTCTTCCATATTGGATATCCGGACTCATCACATGTCTCGCGGAGAGAAGCAAAGCATTAAAAATGAGGTATCTTGAACTGGAGTTTATTCCTGACTCACTGGAATCTTCTGTGATTCCTAAAGAAGCGGGAGGTGATGGCCGGGATTCAAGAGCAGGAGGTGGGTGTGGCATAGAATGAGTCACAGAATAGAGCTGGTAACTAGGTCAGTCTTCCCGAGTGAGGAGTGTGTGGTTAGAATTAAGTGCAGGGAAAGACAGTAAGGGAATTCACAACTTTGTTTGCATTAACATCAGCCTAGTAATCTGCTGACTCGAAGGATTCCCCTCAGAGGTAGAAATAACTCTACTGCTAACATAAATTCCCACGGAGTCATTTGGTTTCTCGCTTGCCACCAAGTAGGGGATCCAGTTGATTACATATTCTCATGCAGTTTGCACGCAAACTGAAAAGCTCCGCTTGGAACACTGTGGGTCAACAGGATACATCTGAGATGCTTAAAACGTCACCCAGATCCTAATTTTCCCAGCGTCTCTTATATAAAGACGTGCTGTTTGAGGTGGAATCATCATGACCTATAATGGCTGACCCGTTAGCGTCAACATGAAAACATGGCAGGAGGTGGGGTGAACGTAAGTGGCACGCAATTAGGTCGTGGCTTTATTGTTTTATTACTACATTTGTGTTCTTTAGCAGCAGTTTAGTGATGACCCCCCATAAAGAGATTTCTTTGGGAGTGAAAGCACAATCGTGGGGGGTTTGACCCTCATCTTGTTTGTAAAGGGTCCACGGGGATTCGCAACCATGTAGATCCGTCGAACAAATCGAGTGCAGATAATTTGGGTTGTGGACATGATTCCCAATGTGATTCCTTAAGATTCTTTGTTTCTGGTGTATGTCTATCCCTAATTTGCATATTTAAGTTTATGGGAAAAAATAGGAAGGGATTAAATAATCTAACAATGTCCTTTCCTCCCACCCTGGCATGGCAGTCACTCTATGCTTACTTGGTAGCCTTCTTCCCTACTTCTTCCTCCCCACTTTTGTTTTGGACCTTGTTTTCCCATGTAGGTAAATAGGGTAAGCCCTCCTCAGAGCCACAGATGAATCACCATTGATGTAAGCTACTTATGGCAATTCTGTCTTCCTTGCCAGTAATTGGTTTAGGCATGGCATGGACATAAGGCCAAGAGGAGGTATTCAAAGAAGCTTCTGGTGAAGGTTTTCCACTTTACTAAATGGAGATGTATGGGAGACATACTCCATTTCTTTAATGGACATCCTTAACTTCTGCTTGATACCTGGAGGTGCAGCAGCTATCTTGTGACTATGAGGACCAACTGCCCTGATTGGCTGAACTGGCAGACAGAGGAAACACGGGACATAGTTGTGCCATTGGATTAAAATTTCCAGACTGACCTGTCTCTAGATGTGTTGCTGTAGGAGAGAATGAAGCCCTTCTGACACTTTTGTTCAGCGTTGGTTATTCATGGCCCAAAGGATCCTAATACTTCTGAAGCTCCTCCTTAGACAAAGGAGCATAAACAGAATTTCTTGAAGATGAATGAAGTAAAGCTGCAAAATGCAGAGTATGAGCTTCTGACGTGTGAGGCTGCAACATTACTCTGTTCCTTTCTTCCAGGAACCGCTCTTGATTTCGGCTACAGAGAGGCTGTGCCAGGAGCAGTGAAGGCTGAGGTCTGGCACTGGATACCTTGGGTCCGAATCTTGGTTCTGCCACTTCCTGACTGCCTGTTTGTCTGTGGGCAAGATACTTAACTATGAAGCATAGTTTCCTCATCTCTAAAATGGGGATAATAATACCCCTTGGACATGTTTTGAGGATTAAATGAGATGATGCACGAAAGGCACTTAGCACAGTGCCTGAAACTTGGTAAGATTTCAATCAATGCAATGTCATTGCCATTTTTATTTGTTCTGAGGACTGAGACTATTTTCCAGCTGGCCACATCTCTTTTGCTTGCACCCTTGACTTCCAAGCCCTGACATTCTCTTTCTGCTTATTCTCCTGCCTAGCATGTCGCAGACCAGCCTGTGACTCAGGTTGTGTCTTATCCTTGGGTAGTATTTCCAGTCCCAAGCTGGTATGCTTCTGGACTCCAGTGCTGCCCCTTTCTTCCCATGTGGCCAGTGCTGGTGGCCTCTTCTTACCTAGGGCTTGTGTGATTTTCAGCGTGGGTTTGAATGACAGCTAGCCTCAGTAAGGCAGAAGGCATTCCACATGGGTAAGTGGACCCCAGCGAATGACCCTGGTCAAATCATAGGGCTTATGAGGACAGCACTATCTCTTCAGATAATAGAAAGCATAATACTGTTGACTGGGAGCCCTTTGTGACAGGGCTGCCAATGGGCTGGTGATAGGGTGACATCCATGAGAAACCCAGAGATGGTACTTGCATGGTAACCTGTAGTGCAGGAGAATGTGGGACTTAGCACCTGTAGCAATAGGAGGATGGTCTGATTACCAGGGAGAAAGACCTGCTTAATGGAGAAAATACCTAGGTAACAGAGTTCTTCCTCTCTGGACCCATCCAGGCTGGGGAGGGAGGGAGGCAGTCCATGAATGAATAAATGGGCAGATAGGTGAATCCCATTTCACTGATAAGAAAACTAAGATTGAGGATTGGACTAGCCTTGCTTGTCAAAGGCCCACACAGATAGTGTGCATTAAGTGGACTGATTTGTAGATTACTGCACGTTCTGTACCATAGCAAAGGAAGAATTATATCTGTTTGGTGTTCTCTTGCTTTTTCACAAGAACCATTGTTAGAAAAATATGAGTATACAGACCTTATCAGCAGCCCACAGATATTTGAATTCATAAAATAAAGGAGGGACTTTCCATCCCCAACCTTGCAACCAGCTCGCTGTTTCTACTGCCTATTTTGATTTGGGGCCATTGTGTGCTCTAACCAGGGGAGCATTTCAACTCCATCACCCACTGTACATCTGTAAATGTAGATTAACAAGCAGGCTTGACAAAGTGATGCTGTATATGTTAATAAACTCATCAGCATTTGCCAGAGAGATGCATGACCTATGGAGCTGCCAGCGTTTACGAATATGATTGTCAGACCAGATGACAGTGTAATGACTATCTCCTGACACTTCCATTGGAGCAATACCTTGGGACAAGATAACGTGAAATGCATTTGACTACGGCACAAAACACGGTACGCAGATGTCAGCTTGAAACCCACCCTGCATGTTTCCTTACTTTTCTCCCCACTATCGATCCTATTTTCTCTCACAGTGTGTAAGTATACTCATGAAAAGGAAATGTGTGGTACAATATCTTTTTCTTGCATCAGATCGTTTCAAGTAAATGGGGCTGCAAAATGAAATGTTGGAAATGCAGATGATTATATTCATTACACCTTTGTGTATAGCCCGTTTCCTGGAAATTTATTCATCTGCTATGCTTAATAAACCATAATTTAAAAATCACCTTGCATGTAAATTTCTAAACTGGTACCGTCATCCATTATACTGTTTCTTGTTTTCTTGGCGGAGTTTGGCACCATCCCACCCTCTAGGAAAGTAAATGGATGAACAAATATAGTCCTAAAGGTTGATTGATTCTGCTGGGAAGAAGAGACATGTATCAGAAGCGACTTTATTTCTGTTCTCCCCAAATAGGCAGAGAGGCTGACATTCAGTATGCCTCTTCCATTCATTTTTTGAGGGAACAGCTAATACTATGAGGGATAGGTGTTTATTTATGTCTTCCCAAAAAAGCACAAACAGCTCTTGCAAGGGGAATGACTTCTTGAATAATGGAGTTAGATAGGACCTTACAAATCATACAGTCCAACACTTCCCTTTGGCTGAAGAGTAAGTGGAGGGCGTACAGTGTAAATGACAATTTTTATATGTAAAAATGATGCATCCTTAGCAGGTATCTTCCTTTCTGACACTGGGAGAAGGGAGCTCTGTCCACAGCCACTATCTTCCCATCGTCTGTTTCCTATCTATCATCACTGTCCCGGATGGTAGAAAGGAGGTCATGGAAGTTTTCACAAAAGTGATGGGGTTAGAAAGTGCCTTGTAGGATGGTAAGATTTTATAGATGAAAGAGGGTAGGCATTTCAAGGGTACAACAGCTTGAGTAATGATCCAGGGGCGGGACAAGACAAAGTGTATTTTTGGGACAGCAACTAGGCTCTCTGTCCCAAAGAATGTCTTTAGACAGAGGGCAGGGAGAGATATGGGATCCAAAATTCAAGGGAAATTGGGGCTAGGTCATAGGTGACCTTGAGTGCTTTCCCTGAACGATCTCTTACCCAGATTTATCTACTGAGCAATGAGAAGTCTTCACAAATTTTTGAATAGGGGAGAAATTCAGAACAGCAGTGTTCCAGAAAGATTAACCTAATGGGTCAGGGATGGCAAAGTTTTTCCTTTTTCCCTTCTAGGTTGCTTGTTTAGTTAAACTGACATGAGACGGATTAAAAGGAGAAAACCAAAAGTTCAATAACGTGTGATGTAGTTTTGGAATCTAGGGGAGGTTTGGTGGGGTGAGGTCTGGAGCCAATGGCCAAGAAAGAATTCTTGAGATGCCTTTGGTGCAAAATGGTGGTTTCATTAAAGCACAGGGACAGGACCCATGGGCAGAAAGAGCTGCTGCACCAGGGTTGTGAGGGGTGGCTGATTATATACTTGGGAGTTGGGGGTAAGGAAAAAGGGAGGTTTTCTAAAGAACTTTCATATGCGAAGCGGGACCTACAAGATACTGGAGGCCATTGCCATTGTCAAGTTAAGGTTGTTTTCCCCTTTAGTAAGGTATTAACGTTAAGACCTTTGGGAGCCTCCTGGAAGAATGTCACACAAATCTCATCCAGCAGTTGGGGCAGGAAGTTTCACGGTGTCAGCTTTGCTTTGTTCTCTGCTCACTTACCTGTATCTCCTGGACACAGGAGAAAGACCCAGGAAAACTGAGTAGCCCTCTGAAATAGCCAAAGCCAATCACCCTAAATACCATTTTCAGCTAAAGACAAAAGAAGATTTTGGGGGTGGGAAGCCAGGTATGGGAGGTCACCAGGAAAAGCCAAGGAAACAAGGATGAGGATTTTATGCAGATTTAAGCCTTTGCTTTCTGCATAGATAAGAATGTTTAGAGATTGAATCATCTTCCCTTCAGGGCAGAGTGAGGGACACACCTTCGCGAATGGAGATTTCCTTTGTAACTGTAAACATATCCTATAAAGGACAATTTCTTGGTCTTCGGAGCTTCTCACGTGTCTGCAGTTTCCTAAAAATAACTACCTTAGAATAATCAATATGCCAGAGAGGCATATTTTGGGGTGGCAAATGTGGACAGTGGTTCAGACCAAGGAACTCCTAGCCTATTCATTT
>CM052804.1:46379496-46436004 GCA_028533885.1 Nasua narica
GGAATACAAGATGGCGCAGTCGCTATGGAAAACAGTATGGCGGATCCCAGAGAAATGACAAACAGCCACCCTGTGACCCAACAATCCCCCTTCTGGGTACTTACCCAGAAGAATTTAAATCAGGATCTCAAAGAGGGACTTGCTGTCCCGTGTTCACTACGGCACTATCCACAACAGCTCAAATGTAGAAACAACCTAAATATCCCTTGACAAATGAATGGCTTGAAAAAACCACACACACACACACACACACACTACACACACACTTCAAAAAGAAGGGAATCCTGCCATATGCAAGGACACGGATGAACCTGGAGGACATTCTGAAATAAATGAAATAAGCCAGACACGAAAGAACAAACACCGCATGATCCCACTAGTAGGAAATGTCTAAGGTAGATCCCATATTTTAAAAATGGAAGCAAAATTAGCATGGTGGTTGCCAGAGGCTGGAGGGAAAGAAAAATGAGGAGCTGCCAGTCAACACGTATAAAATTTCATTTATGCAAGATGAATAAGTTCTAGAGGCCAGCTATATGATCCTGTGCCTGGAGAGAACAGTACTAGATTGTACCCATGACAAGCTATTAAAAGGCTGAATATCATGTGACATGTTCTTAGCACAATACAGTTTTAAAAAGAAACAAGAAAGGAAAACTGCTGGGGCTAAAGACAAAGTATGCTCCCTTCTCAGGCTTTCTATTCATCTCCTAAAAGGAAACCACCTGCTTTGTCCCAGAGCCTGCCCAGGCATGCAGGCCTTTTAAACTTAGAACATTTTCATTTTGGCCCCAAATGAAAAAGTAAAAATTTTCCTCAATCAGAGAAAGACCCGAGTCAGCAGAACTAAATGGTTTATTAAGCATCGTGTACGTTTTAAGAAACGGGGCTAAGATCCAGACTCACCTTGATGATGATTTAGAGTTTCAAGGAAATTACTAAAACTACATCCAAGCTCGGGGGGGAAGGAAGGGGGAAGAATGTAACTGTTTGTAGTGAGGGTTGGGGAGAATCTAAACCCAAAGAAGCAAAAAGCAGACTGGTGTCGGATTCTTCTCTGTTTCTAAAATTCCAGAAACGAGTGAGAACAACTATCGAGTTTCACAGATGGTTTAACTACGCCGCAAAACCATGATCATGGTAGGCAAGAGTGGGAGAGGGTCTCAGTACATTGGAAGATGGGGTTTGGATTGGTTATTGTAAGACCAAAGACAATAGGGACTGTTGACACACACTGCTGAATTTGTTTCTCACGCGGGTCAGGGTGTTGCAAGTCTGCAACCATGGGTATGCGATGGTTGAGCACACAAACAAGCAAACATAGACAAGGGGAGTCGGAGAAAACAGCTAGAAACGAGCAAGGAGAGGAAGCTAGAATGAAGCCTCTGGTGCGTGGTAAGAGAGCCCGAGCTGCTAGGAAAACCTCACGATTATTATTATCATGATTATGTTATTTAATACGTCGATACAGAAGGATAAACAGGTTGGTATATATGGCTTAGAATGCACACAGGTATTATCTTGTCCTCAATGCTGAGGGCACTTGCCAGAAATGCTACCCCAGGGAAAACAATTCACATCTCGGTTTCTGTCTTAGTCCGTTCAGGCTGCTGTAGTGGAATACCATGTAGACTGGGTCATGTATAAGCAACAGAAATCTATTTCTCATGGTTCTTGAGGCTGGCAAACTGAAGATCCGGGTGCCAGCAGATTGTGTCCAGGGAGGGCCCACCCTGGTTCACCAACAGCCACCCTCTTGTTGTGTCCTCACATGGCAGGAGGGATGGGGGGCTCCCCAGGGTGTCTTGTATAAAGGGCTGTCCCGTCAGGCCCTCATTACCTCCCAGAGACTTCACATCCAAATGTCACCACACCGGGCACTGGGATTTAACATATGAATTTGCAGAGGACCCAAAATATTCAGTGTTTAACGGTACCTAAATACTATTCTCCAATAAGAGGGAGCAAGGCTCCCTACAGGAGTGGCTGATTTTAAGGCTGGACAGGGAAAACACAAGATGAGGGTCTTTTTTCTTTTTAAAGATTTTATTTATTTGACACAGAGAGAGAGAGAGAGAGAGATCACAAGCAGGCAGAGAGGCAGGCAGAGAAAGAGGGGGAAGCGGGCTCTCTGCTCAGCGGGGCTGATGCAGGGCTCGATCCCAGGACCCCGAGATCATGACCTGAGCCGAAGGCAGAGGCTTTAACCCACTGAGCCACCCAGGCGCCCCAAGGTGAAGGTCTTGTGCCAACAACAACAAACAACAACAACAACAACAACCAATGAAATGCTTAAAAAAAAAGATAGGGGCATGCCGAAAAGAAACAAGGGTCACCCAAAAGAGACCTCAATGGCCAAGCTAGAACAAGATGAGCAACCAAATACATAATAATAGCATTTAGCTTTGGATCATAACCTGAGAATGTAGTAAATATCCACGAGTCCATATCAATACTTGACTGAATACATACACAGGCAAAGAGGATTAGGAGTACAATCTTGGCGAGTACTGAGTAGTATACGGAAGTGCTGAATCACAATATTGTACATCTGAAACTAATGAAACACTGCAGGGGAACTATTCTGGAATTAAAATTTAAAAGACTCATCGATCAGTCAATCAATAACTGGAAGAGGGAGAAATTTTCCTTACGGAAGAACTCCAGTGAACAGACATAGGCGGAATGAGGGAGCGAAAACACCACTATTGAGGCACCATAGTAATAACTGGTGGGGGCAAGACCCACTGGTGAATGCTAAAGCCAGGGGATGAAACACGAAGGGTATTTTTTTTTTTTTTAAGATTTATTTATTTATTTTAGAGAAAGACAGAGTATGGGGGGTGGGGCAGAGAAAGAGGGGGGGTCTTAAGCAGACTCTGAGCTGAGCACGAGCCCAATGGGTGGCTCAGTCTCACAACCCTGAGACCACAACGTGAGCCCAAATCAAGAGCCGGTCACTTCACTGACTGCACCACCCAGGGGCTCCAAATACGAAGGGTATTTTAATCAGTATATTTGCAGAGCCTCAAAGTTCTTGTATTTGTTAATTTACTGGGGTGGCTTCAATGTGCGTCCCCAAATTCTTTGGTGTTCCTCCCTCCAGGAGGAATTCATTCCCAGTTTGATTCAAACTCCCTTGAATTTGAGCTGAATTTAGTGCCTGGTTCTAATGACCGGAATACAGAAAGGGAAAATAATGATTTTAGAGTGGAGAAGCCCAGCAGACACCATCGAAAGTGAGTGAACAAGTTAATATCACCAGTTATAAGCCATGGTACCCTATGCTTCCGGACAGGGTGTAATGAGAAGCCACTTCCTCCGTAAGATTTTCTCCCCAAATCTGAAACTCTAGTCCAATCACAAGAAAACATGAGGCAAACCTACATTGAGAATATTCTACCCCAAATACCTGAGCACTACCCTTCAAGATGTTAACGTTAAAAACAAGGCAAGATTAAGGGACTGTCAGCTGGAGGAAACCAAGGACATATTACAAGCAGATCCAATGCGGGATCCTGGATTGGACCCAGAAACATCAGACCCAGAAAAGAACATCAGTGGAAAAACTAGTCAAGGCCCAGGGAAGCATTAATTTAGTTAACAGGATTATACCTTGGCTATATAAGATGTTAAGATTAGGAGAAGTCAACTGAAGAACGTGTAAGAACTCTCTGTAATCTTTTTGAAATCTTCTGGTAATCTAAAATTCTTTCAAAACCAATTTTTTTAAAAAACACACTTAAATTAATTTAAGAGCCACCTGGGTGGCTCAGTCAGTTGAGAGTCCAATGCTTGATTTTGTCTCAGGTCATGATCTCAGGGTCATGGGATTGAGCCCCCCATGGGGCTCTGTGCTCAGTGCAAAGTCTGCTTGAGATTCTCTCTTTCCCTCTGCCTACGCCCCTGCTCCCTCTCTCTCTAAAATTAATAAATCTTAAAAAAATTAAATTAATTTTAAATAAATTTAAAAAAAAATTAACTTAAAAACACCAGCTATGTAAGAAACACATCCAAAGCAAAGTATCACAGAATATATATGTATGTGATGGATAAGAATATATAAAGGCACGTTTGAGCGAAAAAGAAGACAAAGGGACAACATCATCATCCAACAACATAAAATGCAGGGTAAAATGTATTAAAGGGGAAATAACTCAGTTCAGTCTGATAGTAATTATTGACCTCCATAACTATATAATTGCATGAAACTTGATCCAGCAAATGAAACATCTTCACAATATATAAAGGAAAAACTCTTGTAAGTGTAGACAACATTAACAAAAATATGGATGTTGATGATTTTAACACACCACATTCAGTCAAGTAGACATAACATGTGTAATTGGATAATAAAAGAAATAAGGTTGATTTACTAGATATGTCAAAATTTTTAACCAACAGAGAACACATATTCTTTACAAAGCCCCAAGGGGAATTTTGAAAATTGATCATAATCTACAGTACAAAAAACTTTCAATGATTTCTAAAAGGAAAAGAATGAACAGGCTACCTTATGTGGTCACAAGGCAATAAAACTAGAAATTGACAAAATTTATAACAGTTTATAACTGCAACAAAACCCTAAATACTTAGAAATGGGGAAAAAAGAACCTAACATTGTCCTATAAATAGTGTGCAAAGAGGATAATACAGATTTCAATTGCAGAATATTTGGATGAAAACAAAACTGAGACCATTATGCACAAAACCTCAGAATGCAGTCCAAACTGCAGTCAGATGCAAATTACAGATTAATTGTTCTCATTTCAAAAAAGAGTAAGAAAAACTAAATGAAATGATGAATTTCACGAGACGAAAATGGGCCATGAAATGACAAAATGCAGGAGAAAAAAAAGACTCGTCCATCTAAAATCCGAAAAGAAATTAGAAGTAAATTGTGGAATCAAGAATGGAAGGGCTGGCTTTTTAAGAAATATGAAATCATTAAACCTTTGCATATTCTAATCAAACACAAAAAGAAGGGAAGAAAAGAGAAATAAAATTGCTAGTACGAAAGGGGAAGGAACCACAGGAAAAAATATAAAGAAAAATTTTAAATATTCAAAGCTTTTGGCACGGAAGAAAACATATAGATGAAAATGATAGAGCAGAGAGGCCAGAATGAAACCCAGGCACACAAGGTCAATTAATTTACAAGTAGGAAGCCAAGAAGATACAAGGGCTTCCCATCCTCACCATCACCTGGTTATACCAGACTCATAAAACAAACTGGGAAGCATTCTCTCCTCCTGCTGTTTTTAGAGTCCATGTAAAAGTGGTAGTTTTTCCTTGAATGTTTGACACCAATGGAGCTTGGGCAGGGGAGGGGCGGGACGGATGATACTTGATTACAAATTAAATATCTTTAAAAAAGAGTTGAAACTAGGGGCACAGTGGGTGGCTCCGTGGGTTAAAGCCTCTGCCTTCTGCTCAGGTCATGCTCTCAGGGTCATGGGATCGAGCCCCGCATCGGGCTCCCTGCTCAGCAGGGAGCCTGCCTCCCCCTCTCTCTCTGCCTGCCTCTCTGCCTACTTGTGATATCTCTCTGTCAAATAAATAAATAAAATCTTTAAAAAAATAAAAATAAAAATACCACCTCACACTAGTCAGAATGGCTAAAATTAGCAAGTCAGGGAACGACAGATGTTGGCGAGGATGCGGAGAAAGGCGAACCCTCCTACACTGTTGGTGGGAATGCAAGCTGGTGCAGCCACTCTGGAAAACAGTATGGAGGTTCCTCAAAATGTTGAAAATAGAGCTAACCTACCACCCAGCAATTGCACTACTGGGTATTTACCCTCAAGATACAAATGTAGTGATCTGAAGGGTCACATGCACCCGAATGTTTATAGCAGCAATGTCCACAATAGCCAAACTCTGGAAAGAACCTGGATGTCCATCAACAGATGAATGGATAAAGAAGATGTGGTCTATATATACAATGGAATACTATGCAGCCATCAAGAGAAATGAAATCTTGCCATTTGCAACGACATGGATGGAACTAGAGGGTATTATGCTAAGCGAAATAAGTCAGTCAGAGAAAGACAATTATCACATGATTGCTCTGATATGAAGAATTTGAGAGGCAGGACGGGGGTCGTGGGGGGTGGGGAAGAGAAATGAAACAAGTGGGATGGGGAAGGAGACAAACCATGAGACTCCTAAACTCACGAAACAAACTAAGGGTTGCTGGGAGGTGGGGGGGTAGGGTTATGGACATTGGGGAGGGTATGTGCTATGGCAAATACTGTGAAATGTGTAAGCCTGATGATTCACAGACATGTACCCTGGGGCAAATAATACATTATATGTTAAAAAATTTAAAAAAATAAATAAAATAAAAAATAATAAAAATAAAGAGTCGAAACTATTCAGATTTTCTATTTCTTCCTGAGTCAGTTTTGGAAAATTGTGTTTTTAAGGGTATGTGCTAATTTCATTTGAGCAATTGTATTTATTAGCATAAAGTTGTGCATAATATCCTCCATAATACCCTTTTCAAAAATTTATAGGATCTAATGGTATCACCTCTGTAATGGTTTTAATTTGTGTCTTTTTTTTTTTCTTGATTAGTGTTCCTAGGCACTTTGTCAACTTTATTTAGTCTTTCCAAAGAATTGAGCATGAATCTCACTATTTTCTATTCTTTTTCCTATTTTGTTGATTTATTATTTTATCCTTTTTACTTATTTAAGTTGTAGTTTATTTTCATTTTCATAATTTCTTAAGATGGAGACTGATTTGTGGTTTTATTTTTTTTAAGATTTTACTTATTTAATTGACAGAGAGAGACACAGTGAGAGAGGGAACACAAGCAGGGGGAGTGGGAGAGGGAGAAGCAGACTCCCCGCTGAGCAGGGAGTCCAATGTGGGGCTCGATCCCAGGACCCTGGGATCATGACCTGAGGCAAAGGCTGCTGCTTAACTGACTGAGCCACCCAGGCATCTCAAATCTTGCCTCTCTTCTAATATAAGCACTTATCTATAAATTTCCTTGGAAACACTGCTTTAGTTGCATCTCACAAACTTTGATACATCATATTTAGAATACGATTTGCGTATATTTTCTCTATCCTTCAATTCTACCTATTTGTACTTTAATACAAAAACGTATCTCTTATTGGACTTGGTTGAATCTCGCATTTTAATCGAGACTATTAACTGAACTGCTTAGATATTTACATTTAATGTAGGTAATGATATGACTAGATTTAATTTGAATGTTATGAAATTTTTTTGTCTGTCTCAACTATTTTTTTCTTCTGTTCCTTTTATCCTGTCTTATTTGGGATCAACTGCATATTTTTAATATTTTATCTTATTTTTCAGCTATGCCTTTGTTTTACTGTAGTTTAGCATTATTTTGTAGTTGCCCTAAGGGACAGAAGTTCTTCCTTAATTTATCACACCCAATTTAAAATTAATATACCACTTCACATACAGTATAAGAGCCTTACCTCAGTGTAATTACATTTTTCCCCTCTCCTTTGTGCTTACAGCATATATTTTACTTCTGCATAATTATAGTCAGTTGTCTTTTATTTTCCCACATAGTTAGTATTTTTGGTGCTCTTTTTACCTTCCTGTAGATGTAATTTAGCATCTGGTATCATTTCCCTTCAGCCCAGAGAGCATAATTTAGTATATCTTCTCATTCAGGTCTTCTTGTTACAAAACCTCTTAGTT
Source organism: Nasua narica (assembly GCA_028533885.1). Classification (NCBI taxonomy): domain Eukaryota; kingdom Metazoa; phylum Chordata; class Mammalia; order Carnivora; family Procyonidae; genus Nasua; species Nasua narica. The sequence continues at coordinate 46,387,189 of CM052804.1, forward strand.
GGTTATTTATCTGAAACATCTTTATTACACCCTCATTTTAAAGGATACTTTTAATGCATATAGAATTCTGAGCTTTTCATTCAGCACTCTAAAGATGTTCCATTGTCTTCTTACCTTAATAAATAATTCCCTTTGAGAGCAGTTACCATTGGTACCATTTGTCTCTGGGTATAATTTTTTAAAGACCTGTTCACACAGTTTCAGTAGGAAGTCAGTAACTCCTTGCCTGTTCAGTCTCACCTGGTAGAGATTCCCTTCTCTGCAACCCCTCGGTCTGTCCTTGCTTCTAGCATGAATTGTCATGTTCCTTTGAATGTTAGATGGGTAACATCTCTCTATTCCCTGAGTTCTGGTTGTCATATAGAATTTTCTCTAATACACTCATTTGGTCATTTGCCATTTGCATTGGAAACTGAGCCTAGTGGAGAGTCCTGACTGGGGAGGAAAAAAATAAAATTAAATTAAAAAAATATATATATATATATATATATAGTGTCTTGGAATTCTTTCCATATATCTTAACTATTAATTTTGTTGTGAATTTTTTTTAAGTTTATTTATTTGAAAGAGAGAGCACAAGCAGGAGGGAGAAGGAGAAGCCAGCTCCTAGGAGCCCTACATGGGGCTCAATCCCAGGATCCTGAGACCATGACCTGGGCTGAAGGAAGACGCTTAACTGACTGAGCCACCCAGGCTCCCTGCATTCTGTGTTTCTTGATATTAATACTGTGGTATCTGGTTTCTTTTCCCTTGCATTTATCTGTTCTGTTTTCATAGCCTTCAAATGTAACTTTTCTAAGTTTCTTTGTTTTCATTGTGCACTGATACACAGAATAATAGTTTAGCTCTCCTTCCATGCTACAAGTTAATGGTCTTTGTTTTCTTATGTTTAACCAATTGCCAGTTTACATTTATTGTCTTCTTGTCATCTTGCTCTATTTTTTCTTCTATAGGCTTATACACTGGTTTTCTTTTCCTATCTTTTGTTATATGAGGCCTATATATTTCTTTATTTTCTCTAGGGAATTTTAAGATATAAATCTTGCTTTTCATTCAATTACAATTTCATTTTAATTAAAAAAACTGCATTCATTAGCTCTTTAATTATCAACCTCAAGTAGGAAATAGTATTTACTACTTCTCTTCGGTTCAGAAAATTACAAAATTCCTTCTTTTCTTCCATTCCCTATTTTATGTGTAATATGAGATTCTAGAAGTGGCTTGTTATGTTTTTTTCTCATTTTAAAGCCTTCTAATCTTTCAAAATCACTTATGGTAATTGCATAGTGCTTTGCAACTTTACTTTAAATTTATTAAGAATTATGTATGTAAACGATTTCAGGTTTCACTTCTAGCCTTTTATTCTACTTTCTCATTACTAAGTCTGAGTTTTTAAAAATTGCTACAGTTTCTTATTACATTTGAGTTCAGCTTTGGGTAACATTTTTCTGGATGGGTATGTGGGTTGCATGGTCTGAGTGTTTGCTATCTGGGAGCTTTTCCCATTATTTTCACACATGAATAGTATTTTGTCTAGGAATTTGGGAGTCAGTAAATTTTCCTCTCAAAACTCTTTATGAATATCTTCAAGCACTTAATGTCACAGAAGAGAGGTCTCAGTCCTTCCTGGTCCTTGTTTGCTCTACGAAAGAATTTACTAGATAGCTCCCCATAATGAGCTCATGGACTCTGCAATATAATTTTAATTGTAAAAGTTTAAATTACACTTTAACTTGGTCCTGGTAACTTATCATGAGAATAAAGACAAACCCGTTTTGAGCACGTTTTTTCAAAGGACAGAATAGGATTGTGATGGAAATCTTCGTATGGTTTAGGAAAACAAGTTTTCTGCCCTAGAGCTTGGTCATAAACAGGAAAGTGCAGGAGAAGGAGGAGGGGAGCCGTGAATTGAGAACAAGGAAACATAGTGGAAATGGGACACTACCATCGGCTGGCTGACCCACGTTCAATCAGCTTCACAGGTTTAGTTTCAGTTAAGGTGCAGAAAATAAGATCACAAGAAAATTTCGTATTTGTCTCCTATAGAAAGAGGTCTACTAATATTCCTGGAAACATAATATGTGTGTTAGACCACTTTGTGAAAATCGTCCTTCATATTACAATTTCCCCCTATGGACTTTATCTATTTTTAGGATAACAATTGTGTAGTATTTCAGTGTCCTGTTTAGTGGGGTAATAATATCACCTACCGAACCTATTGCTCCAACAGTAAATGTCATGTGTATTTATGGCAAGTAAATACATGATTATATATCTGCAGAACCCCAAAGAATACACTTATTATGGCCCCAAGTATAGTATACCCTTTAGAACTTTTTTTTAAAAAGATTTTATTTGTTTATTTGACACAGAGAGAGATCACAAGTAGGCAGAGAGGCAGGCAGAGAGACAGAGGGGGAAGCAGGCTCCCCGCTAAGCAGAGAGGCCGATGTGGGACTCGATCCCAGGACTCCGAGATCATGACCTGAGCCGAAGGCAGAGGCTTTAACCCACTGAGCCACCCAAGTGCCCACCCTTTAGAACTTTTGAAATAACCGATGATGTAAATAATGCCCTTCTGTGCACTCAGCCAGATTAACTCCCAACACAGGGGGTGCCTGGGTGGCTCAGTGGGTTAACTCCGAACACACACCAAAAGGGGGAAAAACCAGGAAGAGGGGAAGAAATCATCTATCTAGGTACCACGACTTTCTTACAACTTCCAGAGTTCCACTGAGTCTTAACTCCTGCTGGAATAGTCCATCTGGGCAGACACAGGTTTCGGAAAGACATGCCGTGGAACCCGGGGAGCGGACGACGTGGAGGGGGAGAGAAGTGTCACAGTGTAGGCCCAGCTGGTCTGGATTATCCAACCTCCGAGGACTATCCGCCGGCTGCCCCGGGATCCCATTATAAATCACCTCCCCGCTGAACATCAGACCCGACTGGGGGCTGATTCATTGGCTGAATGCTGCTACCTGGCTCTGGGTGAAGCTTGCGTCTCTGTCCTGTAATAGTCATCACGCTTTAAGCAACCTTCACATTTTTGAACAGTGACATAGTGTCCTCAGCTGAAGAAAGAGGAAGTCTGCAGTCCATTTCCGGCAGCTCGCAGGGAGCTGTTTTCCTCTCCTTGACATTAGCAAGGTTTGTCAGCTTGTTAATCTTTAAGGGGATTTGGGGTTGAATTTGGGGGTGGGGCGATGGGGTTTGGGGTGGATAATACAGGCAGGGCTCTTCAAAATGGTTTGAGGGAGTAAAATCGATGCCCGTGTTTTTTTACGGCTATGATTCCTGCTTGGCCTTGGGTTTCAAGTCCCAAGTTTATGTGAAAGGAAAACCACAAACTACTGGATATGTAAGCACTGTAATAATAGTCTCTACCTTTTTTCCTGATGACTTCCAAGTCTGTTTCCATAATTCTGAGGCAGCAGAAGCAATCAATAACTATCATATAAATTACATGTGGATTGAGCATTCAAGCATTACGGAGTCTGCCTTCTCCAGAAGGCCAACATTAACCGACGAGGTTGGCCGGGACCCATTTTCCTCCCTTTTCCATTATTTTTCTGCCTGATGCCCAACAGCCACTCGAGATCTGGTGAGAAAAGCAGAATTCAGGAGTCACTAGACTCATCCCCTTTCATGGAATAGCTTTATTCTGATTAACTCCCCTCCCTTGCAAAGACCACATTCGCATGAGATAAAACAGAGGAGGGGAGATTTCCCCCTCAGAGACGGACTCTAGCAGTCATCCTTACTAATTATTCCCTGACCAATACATATTGGCCTTAGACAGAATGCTTGGGATGGGCTCCATCTGGCAAACATCACATGAGGCTTCTGTGCCGTTGCAACAATGATGGCATTGTTTTAAGAGATGCAGTCAGAGTGACGTCTGGCCCTACAGACAGCTTCCCTCCTTGGGCCAAAGAGAGAAATCTTCAAAGAAGTGTCCTCTGTAGATTTTTCTGGAGAAGTGCTATGCTGAGAACGCCATGCCCTTTCCAGGAGAGTGGTACTGAAACTGTCCTTCTGAGGTACCCGGGGGGCTCAGTCAGTTAAGGGTCTGCCTTCTGCTTGGGTTATGATCTCAGGGTCCTGAGATCGAGCCCCGCGACGGGCTCCCTGCTCGGCGGGGAGTCTGCTTCTCCCTCTGCCCCTCCCCCCATCCGAGCGCTCCTTCCCCCACTCTCTCTCTCAAAATAAATAGATAAAATCTTTAAAAAAATAAAAAATAAACTGTCCTTCATGAAACATGCAGGCTGCCAAGGTGCTCAAGGTCCCCATGGGAGCATGAAGGGGAAGAGGAAAGATTTCTAACTTGCATTTAAACAAGAGCCGCCCTGCTTTTATTATTTTAAATATCAGCTTCCTACCTAAGAGCTAGGCTGAAGGAACAGTTCCACTTTTTTTTTAAATTTTATTTATTTATTTGGGGGCGCCTGGGTGGCTCAGTGGGTTAAAGCCTCTGCCTTCGGCTCAGGTCATGATCTCAGGGTCCTGGGATGGAGCCCTGCATCGGGTTCTCTGCTCAGTGGGGAGCCCGCTTCCTCCTCTCTGCCTACTTGTGATCCCTCTCTCTCTGTCAAATAAATAAATAAAATATTTTAAAAATAAATAAATTTCATTTATTTATTTGACAGAGAGATAGAGAGAGCACAAGCAGGCAGAGTAGCAGGCAGAGAGAGAGGGAGAAGGAGGCTCCCTGCTGAGTAAGGAGCCTTATACCGGGCTTGATTCCAGGACCCTGAGCTGAAGGCAGTTGCTTAACTGAGCCCCCCAGATGCCCAAGTTCCACTTCTTTTAAGAAAGGGGGAGGAGGATCTGAAAACCACATCTATGACATGACACTTTTGCTTTATAGATTCGGTTGCATGCCACCGTGGGTCGTGGCAACCAAACCAATTTGTGGCACGGGGACGGATTTGGAGCAGAAGGCTCTGTGACTCTGTTTTGATAAATTTTCTACAAGATTTGAAATACAGCAGAGAACAGTCATCCACGTTGGTAATAGAAATTACCAACCCTTGATGAGTCTGCTTTACATAGGGAATCCATGCCTTGTAAGAAAAGAAGAGACCTTTTCTTCCTCCAGGATTTAACATGTTCCTGAAGAATCACAGTTGATCAGAAATACTTCACAAAAAAAGAACACACACCCTTTTTAAAAGCTGTTTTTCCGTGTGTGTGTGTGTGTGTGTGTGTTTCCCATGAAATTCAAAGATACTGGATGATTTTTCTCTTAATATTTATTCTTCCAGGCTGCCTTCGGTGAACTTTTAAGGAGAGGCAGGGAGACACAATAAAATAATACACAGAAAGTTTGCTATCAGAACTGGGTTTGGGTCCTAATTCTGCTATTTATTGTCTACACGTTTTGGGATAAGTTAACTAGCCTCTTTGCATTCAAATGCCCTCATTTATAAAAATAGAAATACCTAAGTGGCCTCATTCCTATGAATGCTAAATAGAAAAAACACAGAACTAGTCACAGCAGAGACCTACAAATGAGGTCTTCACTCATTTTATTTCATTTTTTTTTTAATTTGAAGTTTCATTTTACGAATTGCTAGTAGAATGGCCTTGCAGCTATGTGAGGTATTCAAAAGGCAATTGGTTATCATTTTAATATCTGGAAGCATTGGGTGGTCTGGGATGATGAAAGTTTGCAGGCATCAGTCAAGTTCAAAGCTGTTCAGTAGACAGAAAGTACACTGACATAAGGTACAATCCAAGGCGATAGAAAATCTGATGAGGTAATCAACCTGAGTTCAAGCTGCAGGTGTTCGTAAGTAGACAAAAGAATTAAGAAACATATGAGACATGAATCTAGAGGTCTTGTGCCCCGCGAAAAACTCTTTTGAGTTAGAGTCATTGATGTGGAAAAATTATCAATACGGTGTAAGGCACCACATCAAAGTCGCCGACAAGAATCCAGTCAGCATCCTGGCTGAAATTTTTCTTTTTGCAACCCCCCCCCCCCCGAACATGCTGAAAAAGCAACCCCACGTCTTACATGGGTTAATATAATAGTGTCCTTACTTGGCAGAAACAACTGTCCTGAATGCATGGAACTCTCACCCATCAGAAGTGTCTTGTCCAAGTTCCCATCAGTTACATGAAAAGGTGAATATCGTCCTCAGTGGTATGCAACTTACAGTCTCCCTCAAGAGTTAGAACTCAGCATTCAAATGTGCAAGGAAAAGAACATGCTGGTTTTTCATATTTGGTGTTAAGAACTTGCTACGTTTAAGAAACTGTGACCCTAAGAGTGGCAGCCTGGTAACCTCGAATTAAAATGTGAGTTACATATTTAATTTAGACTCGTGGTTTTAATTTTCACCCTTTCTCAGTGTATATGTTCTGGTGGAACATTGAAGGGAGCGCAAAGTTCATTCTGTTTGTCCTTGTTTATTAGATGTCTGAGGGATGGGTTAAGTTACACAAAGTCAAATATATCAAATTCAAATACACAATCTAAAATATTCACGGGAACTAAATTATTGAAATTTATAACTAGGACCAAGCATTAACTAAAGAGCCTGAACAGTGAATGGTAAAACTGCTAAAAAAATAAAAACCGCTAAAATCATTTATGAGCAAACTTTAAAAGTACCAGGAAGAACTAAGGTTTTAACTTTGTAACTGCATTGTATCGAATATTAATTTTAGAAATTAAATAAACTTCTGAGGAGTCCCTTCTGGGTACACAAGCTACCCCTCAAGTTAATTCTAAAAAAAAGCAACCCTTAAATTAATAACAGTAAGTCAGGAAGGTTATTTTCTCAACGGAATGAGCTGGACTCAGTGAACTAGAGGCTGAAACCTTTCGCACCATCTTCTGTTAACCTTGTCAATGGGGAAAATTCTCCGTCCATGCCTAGCTCTCGTGTCACAAGGGTTCCACAGCTTTTACTGTCTCTGTCATAAAATAAAGACCTAAATCCTGTCTTAATTAACACGTAACTCCAGTTCGGAGCAATTTTAAAACCCCAAACTCCATTCAAGTGTAAGACTTCTCCCCTCCCCTAGCATGGCTTCCTTCTGGACCGGAAGCCCACAGCAGAGGGGGGCTACGCAGCTTCAGAGCTGAGTCCTGACTCCAAGGACCCTCCCATCACTTAGAAGCTCCTCTTGGCTTCTGCAGTGTTGGAACATGAGGAGGAGACGGAGGGAAGGCAGAAAGGAACGCCCATGGCTCCATTACAACAGGTCTTGGTACCCTCAGGCTGTGGCAGATTCCACAAATGGAATCTTTTGATGTGGCCTTATTTGTGACTCTTCCACAGATCCTCTTCTGGGGTCTTCCAGCTGCGGTTTCTATGACTCAAGTAAGGTTAGGCAGGCTGGGACGCAAGTAATCCAACTTTGTGCTGGAGTTCCTCCCCCATTCCAGACATCTCCTTGGATGGGAACCCTGTGAAAGACGACACTAGGGCGGCTCCCTTCCATTACCCCCATATCTCATCCCAAGGAAAACCCATTTTTTTGCCACCAGTGGAAATGCAAACCACCCCCCCACTTCAACCATGCATTCATCTCTCTTTTCCGTCAGCTCCGTTTTCTTGGGCCTGTGTCACATGCTAGACTCTGTGTCTCCAATGTCAGAGAACATATATCTGAGGCTTTAAGGATTTTGACTTGCCTGGGAGAGCAGGGGAAACACCCTCCTCCTCTCCAAATTGACGAAGGGGAGAAGGGAGGAGTGTAATTGCCACCACTTCCCCCATTCTCTGTGAAGCAATTTCCTCCATGTCAACTTTTCCTCAACCCTCAGATTGGGTGAGAGGCTAATGCTGGCATCACCAAATCCCCAATCTGTTGGTGGTCTCTGCACCTTGATTTAGGAATGAGGATCTATGGGATTTGTTATGCTTTGCTTAGCTTTGGGGATTCAAGTTTAGGAGTCTCGAGGCAATATTCTATCATTCAATTACTTTGAACAAACATATTATGCTCATAATTTACAGTAAGAAGATATTTTCACAGCCTAAGAGTTCAGTGTCATCAAGCAATTATTTCTTAGGTTGAGAAATGTGTGCCCTTCCAGGTTCACTGGCATATTCTCTGAGATAAGTATAAATGTGTCATTTTTTCCTTTAGTAGTATAAGAAACATAGGATTCTACCACAGCCTGTGCATAAACACTTTCATAAGAGATTCAGAGAACATAAATAAGAAGGCAAACAAAGATATAAAACTTGATAGTGCAGCCCAGAGATGACCACTGTTAACATTTTGATACGTATTTGTGGGAACTGTTTCCCATAAGCCTGGATGCTATTGTTTTTGCTGGTTCTTTTGTAATCTACTATCTAAATCTAAATACTACCTTAGTATTTATTTTGTTATTATATGTATTTCTTTGCTATTTATAAAATAAGGTCATACACATAGTAAAACCTAATGATGCATATAGTTTTATACTAAAAAGCATAAGATCTCCCACTGCAATCTTTCTCAGCTGAAATCCGACTCCCTCGCTGTGACTACTTTTATCACTTTCTGTTATAGATATTATTGGTGGATCTTCCTGTCTTTAAATAAGAGGTTCTCGTTTCCGACTTCACATTAAAAATTACTCAGTGCGGGGGTTGGGGGGCGTCTGGGTGGCTCAGTCAGTTAAGCATCCAACTCTTGATTTTGGCTTAGGTCATGATTTCAGGGTCCTGACATCAAGCCCTTTATAAGCCCTCATGCTGGGTGTGCAGATTGCTTAAGATTCTCTCAAACCCTTCCTCTGCCCCTCCCCCACCTGGCTCATATTTTTTCTCTCTCCCTCTCAAAAAAAAAAAAAAAAATTACTCAGGAATTCTCTAAATTTCTCCATACTGACCCTTCCCTAATATTAATTGACCTGGACTCCTGCTAGTGGGACTCATGCAATGGTATTAATTTTAATGTTCAGTTGTAATTTTGCTGCATCTTGAGAGTTAAGAGTTAAGTTAAATAATACCCTTACAGAAGAACTGCTTGATCTATCCATTTTAAAAACTACTCATTAGTTTTCTGCTGTGAGAATTGAAGATTCAGGTTGCTTACACAACCCCCACCTTTCCCCTTCCCTGTGCTTCTCACTCTGGGTAGTTACATAATTATAAATGTTTTTCCATCGGTTGCATTTACAATTTAAAGCAACTGCTGATACTTCTATGCCTGGTTCATCAGTTTTGTTTTATTTTATTATTTTTTCAAAGATTTATTTTTGTATTTGACAGAGAGAGAGCCAGGGGCGTCACTGAGGGACAGAGAGAGAGAAACTCAAGCAGACACGTGGTGAGTCTGGAACCCAATGTGGGGCTCGTGCCCATGACCCTGAGATCAGGACCTGAGCTGAAACCAAGAGCCAGGCACCCAACTGACTGTGCCCCTCAGGCACCCGGGGTTCATCAATTTTAGACATTAATTCCTTATTGCCTATTTCGTAAGATAGGACGATCACCCTCCTTATCCTCTTCCAACTTTCCCCCATCCCACCTACCAACTTCCATTAACTGCATATCTGTTTGCATATTGGGGAGAGTGAGGGCATTCACATTCTATTCTATAATGTTACATATATCATATCATTATTATTTACCTATATGCAATACATATTATACTATTATTATATATTTACACACTTTTTACCAGTGACAGCATATAATAATGTCAAGAAGAGTCTTGCTCCATTGCTTACTAGCTTTGTAATCTTGGTCAAGTCGCTTGACTTCTTTTTGCCTTGGTTCTTCATCTCTAGAAAGGGGAAAATAACCCTATGTTTGGGGTTGCTGTGAAGACGATACCACGGCACGCAGTAAAGACTCATGATCTGTTAGTTATTCTTTACTGCTTAGCCCCGTCATGTGCAATCATCACATTTTTTCCTTCACCGCTCCAATATCATTGTCTCTGGACTACTTAGAGTAGAACACTTCTTGAATCGAGGTTAAGTGAATTTCTTTCTCTTATGCTCTAACAACAACTTTCCTAAAATGCTCTTTTCCGGGCACCTGGGTGGCTCAGTCATGAAGCTTCTGCCTTCAGCTCAGGTCATGATCTCAGGGTCCTGGGCTCGAGTCCCACATCGGGCTCTCTGCTCAGTGCGGAGCCTACTTCTTGCTCTCCCACTGTCCCTGCTTGTGTTCTCTCTCTTGCTATCTCTGTCAAATAAATAAATAAACTCTTTAAAAATTTTTTTTTAAATACCCTTTTCAATTTTTGTTTCCTATTCTGACCTCAGATTTCCTGTACGGTTTTCCCCTCACCTTGCCAGAAGTCTCCATGTGCGTTTCTTTTTTCTTGTTTTAAGAACATATAGTGTGCCCCACTCTCTCTCCAAATTATTCTGGCCTTTCCATTATGTGGTCTATGCCTGCACGGACTCCTCTTTCTTCCTGGGGACACTCACCCGCCCCCTGACCTCTTGCTTCAATCTAGACCAGATGCTCCCTAGGCTTCACAGATACCACTGGGGTCTATCAATGTTTCCTGCATTCCACCATTTCCTCCCTTTGATCTCTCTCTATTTTTGCTGGTGTAAATCCTCAAATAATTTCCTCAGAATGGTACATGAAAGGCGAATTTTCTTAATCTTTGCATACTTGGAAACCTTATTATTTGCCATGAGGCATTTACAATGAAACTCTTAGCAGTAATTTTTTTTTTCTAATTGACAAGCTCATTCTAAAATCCATCGGGAAATGAGAAAGACCTACAATAACCCAAACAACTTTGAAAAAGAAAAAAAAAAACTAATGTGGAGAGCTAATTCTACTCATCATAGAATTAATACCTTCAATGTTTTAAAGTTACAGTATTCAAGAATGTGTGATATTAGCATAGAGGTAAATAAATAGCTCAGTGCTTCTGGTATCTTCCAAATCTCAACCACCTTAAACGGTCCTGTCACTTTTTTCCATGTAGGGCTCACAAAGCAGACCCGACCAACTCATAATTGGGCATCATCATCCAGAAAAATGCATCTCTGGTCATACATGTGTTCTAGATCTCAGCAGCCCCATTGATAGTATGGGTCCAACCTCCACAGAGGAATCTTCTGGCCACTAGGATGCTGTAAACATCTGGCAATGTTATCAGACACCTTGGACTCTGTCTATGTCTATTCATCACCATCGTGCCGACCGTAGTTCACACAACCCTCTTCCTACCTAGATTGGGACGCCAGCCTCCCACGGACATTCCTGCTTGCAGTCTTGTGCCCTCGTGTCCATTCTGCACACTCTAGTCATACTGCTTCGTATGAAATGCAGGTCTAGTAGATTCCACAACCCCCCCCCAATGCCACCACCGCCCATGAGCACACACACACACACACACACACACACACACACACACACACACTCCCTCTCACATTCCAGCATGTCGGGCACAGGCTTTCCTTGCGCCTAGAATGTTCTTTCGCTTCTGGTTCGCTCCTCTCCGTATTTCAAGTCTCTGCGTCGATGGCACTTACCCTAGCAAGTTAACCTTGACCCCCTCTCACAGTCAGATTAAAGGCTTCTTCGGGTCTTTTAGGAGCACTTTCCTTCTGTTTGCCACACTGGCCCGGGCACAATTTGGGGGTGTGTACCGTGACCGCTGGCACCCTAGTTTCTGATCCACAGAAGACAATGACTAAACACTCATCTAACTAGTACAGGAAAGAGGAAAGTGTACAAAGGAATAGTTCTCTTAAACCAACATTTATCCTCTTCCTTGGGCTGATGCTGGGGAGTTATTGGCACTATTTTAAAAGTACAAAGTTCCAATGCCTTTGGGCTGGTTTATATTACTCTTTCATGAAGGCTAAAAAAGGAAACCAGGCTGTTGGCTGAATTTTCTAAATATGCTATTAGCAGTGATCTCTTTTTAATGATTGCCACCTCCTTGCCATTTGGAACACAGAGTGGGGAAGTCTCCTATCTACGGCCTTAGCAAGAGCGGCTTGCTGCCCAAACCTCCGGGAAGAGAATGTTCAGAGGATGGCGGCTTTATGCCCCCAGAGGGCCAACGGCTTGCCTATTGCAATGTGCCTGCGCAAATCTCTGTGTGATTATGTTGGCTGTTTGAGTTAGGAGAAGATGGTAAAACCATGAGTCTTCTTAATGCATTTGTAACTGATATTCACAGTGGAGGAAGGATTTGAGAGTCCAATAGCGAATTGGCCCTTTTTGGAAAATTTTTATAAGGACTCTCCTTCTCGACCCACATATGCAATCCTGCTGAATGGGGCTTTTTAGATTTTCCTCGTGAACGTGCATAAAATCAACAGCCAAAGAAAAATGCGTTTTGGACATGGCTCCGTACCAGGATAAATACAGGTTGATTTTATTCAAAGATAATGAGATTTTTTTCCCCCAGTTAGGTAGGTAATGACTCTGATTTCTTGTATCAAACATACCAGACGTTATGAGCAGAAATGAGTTCAGAAATCTTGAATGTAGGTCCCTCGAGATGCTGCGCACTTAGGAAAACCATGCTTCCCCAGCTCACATCCTTTCTGGAGCCCCTTGTGGGCATGGCCCCAGAGCCTGCGACACATTCCTTTGCAAAGAGTCAAAAATCATTCCGAACTATAATGGCGAATAGGGTGGGTAGTTAAAGGGTATACTTCTTGAGACGACAGACAGAGAAAGAAGGAGAGAGTCCACGGGAGACATACTGCAAAGCCATGGAACGATTCAGCACGTGGCTTTGTCTCCTTGTCCCTGTGGAAGTTCAAGCTTGGTTTTTTTTTTTTTTTAAAGATTTATTTTTTATTTATTTGAGACAGAGAGAGAGAGCATGAGAGGGGAGAGGTCAGAGGGAGAAGCAGGCTCCCTGCAGAGCAAGAAGCCCGATGTGGGACTCGATCCCTGGACTCCAGGATCATGACCTGAGCCGAAGGCAGTTGCTTAATCAACTGAGCCACCCAGGCGCCCTCAAGGTCGGTTCTTAAGCTAGAAATTGGCTTAAGGCAAAGTAAGTCTGGTGGCCGAAAGTGGCCAGGTGAAGCTCATTGGGCAACAGTCAGGACTCCCTATGCCATAGCAAACATTGACTTTTATCCTTTTAAAAAAAAATCTAAAGCAAGGAATGCCGTTAAATCCTTATAAATATCTGTCTTTTCATTAACAGTAATGTCAGAGACGTTCTGAGGCACCCGAACCCACCTCTCCCTCAATGGCCAGAGCAAAAAAGGAGCCCCAGCCATACGCCTGGGTAAATTCATGATGACGTGAGTGTGGGTGGAGGCCACCTGCCTACCTACCTGTGCATAGGACACTCCATAAGAGGAGCTTGGGGCTCCCCTACTTCTGACAAAGCAAGGCACGCACAAAATGTGTACATCTGCCAAGGGTAAGCATTTTCTGAGTTCTTACTCTGCTGTAGACATCCTTCTGAGCACTTCCCATTGATCATCTTATTTAACCCTTCCCACCCCATGCTACTATTAATAGAAAACGGTTCTGCTGTAAAGACACAGAGAAGTTTCGGTTACTTTTCCAAAGCTGCAGAGACACACTCGGGCAGATTCCGGAGTCCGGGGCGTAGCTGAGGAATGTGCGTTCTCTCCTTCAAAGCGGAGAACCCAATGCCCCTGGCTTTTTCTCCCTCGTGGTTTCCTTTGTGGGGTTGGAAATAGTTCTCTGCATTCTGTAACTAGGTTGCTGGATTCAAGCAAATGTGAATAATGGGTCAATTACAAGCCATGGTGAAACATTACCAGACTTTGATCATTAATTGGGCATAGACTATGAAGACAGGGAGGAGTGAAATATGGTTCTCCCTATGCATGGTTTCACTGAAACAGGAGTGAAAAAGACGAAAAAAAAAAAAAGAGATTGGTCTGTTTTAAACATTTGGAACTTGAAGAAGGATGGACTATCCAAGTGGGGAGGAACCGTTGGGAGACTGTGACTCCTGCTTCTGAGACAGGGGTGGTGCATTGTCACTAAGCAGCTGAAGACTAGATTGGGACAAGGCCCCATCAGAAAACAGGAGGAAAAGAGTACGGGGGAGCCACTGAAGGGTAAAGGTATTCGCTAATCAAATTACAGGTTTCCTTGTTCATGCTTCAGGAGAAGGAACCATAACAATGACTGAAAGAATACAAACTTCGTGATGTTTCTCAAAAAAAAAAAAAAGTGATAAATATTACACAGAAAGAAGTGGAGTGGAAAGAGATGATCCAGAGGAGTAGACATTTAGGCATGGTTGTAGGTGGAGAGAGTGTTTTGATGAGTCAAGTTCCAGTACCAAGGAAATAATCCTTTTTTATCAAGCCGAAACTGCATCTGAAATACTGAACCCACTTTGCTTTGAAATGTACTCCAAAAACAGCACCTTGTACATTATCCTATTTACCCAAGTGTATACACCACTTAATTGAGCCTCTTTGGTCATATAATGCAGCTAATTTTAGTATTCTAGATCAATGTTCTCTCATCATCTGAATTGCAAATAACCCATGGTCAAGATTCGCTGGGTCTTTTATTCCTACCATACGATTATTGCACAGTGGAGAATTGATAGGAGAAGGCACAGTCATTCATTCAAACAACTTTTGTTTACTGGGAACCTTCTTTGGACTTGGCGCAAAGATAAGTAAGTCATAAATAAAATGCTATTACAGCCAGTTACAAGAGACCACAGATGGTGGGGTTCTATTTTTATGAAACATCCAGACTTGGCAAATCTATACAGAGACAGAAAGCAGACACGTGATTGCCTGGGACTTGGGGAGGGATGATGTGAAGTTTGGTGGGATGATAGCCAAAGGGTATGGGAGCTCCTTTTTGGGGATGATAAAAATACTCCACAATTGATTACGGTGATAGTTTGTACAACTCTGTACATATAATAAAAAACCAATGAGTCACACACTATTAATGGGGGTGCCAATTATATCTCAAAAATGCTATGACGTAATTTGTCCTCTCTCTTGAGGAAAACTGTATTCAACTAAGGTGGAAAGTACAGCAGTAAAGGTTTGTGCAAAGAACCTGGGAGGCAAAGCAGATAGAGGAAGGGCATTTATTTTGCCTAAGAGTTTCAAGGAAGCACAACAACCCTGTGTTAGTTGATTGATTGACTGATTGATGACTCGTTGCATCTACAGTGCCCGGCACCGGATTGCTTTTAGCCTCAATAGCTCTTGGCTTTCTTGGAGTTGGATATTAACTCATGAAATCAAGGCCCGATTATATGGGAGAAAAGCACGCCCCCCTGGCTGCCTGGAACTCCCTGAAACATTTGCTTTGCATTCAGACCAAACCCAGAAGAACAGGAAATCGAACTCTAACATATGGGCATTTGGTCCAGTGGCCAAAGCTTTCTTTCCTTCGAAGATTCATGAAGCACAAAGATGCCAACCCTCTCCTTTCAACTTGCCACAATAATCGGCTCTCAGCAGCCTGCCGGTTTAATATTGCTTCACTTCAATGCTCAGGAAAAGTCCCAACTGGAAAAGGGCAGGAAAACTTGGTCCAAGAGTTTTTATGAAGAGTAGCTTAACAACCCCTCTAGAACATTCCATAAGCAATATTACAAGCTTTCCTTTCTTTTTATATCTAGGAATGGGGGAAAGTGCAGGGGGAAGGGCATTGTAATCATGAGTCAAATTTCAAAGTCCATAAGTTGAACCTCTGTGAGGCCCTGGATATTTTCTAAATTAATTGACCATCAAATTCTTACCCTCTACATCTGCATTACATTACAGATCATAAAACTATTTGGGGTTTTTTTGCTACTTAAAGGAAAGACTGTGTGGGCATAATGCTTTGAGAGAGCCTGTTCCTTTTCAAAAATTATTTTGAATTCATAAAAAGAAACAAGATTATCTTTTGTGTTTATGCCTCGCTCTTCCCCTCTAAGAAGCTCAAAAGACTTTACATAGTCTTGTCGGTCTTGATAAGGGAAAATGGAGACAAACTTCTACATTAGCAGTTGACTCAGGGAGAACTTGGATTTCCTGCTAAGCTTGTCAGTATGTTCTCTGTTTCATTTGATAAATTTTGTAAGAGAAATGCATTCCTTTAAGCCCACCCTTTATTAACCTATTCTTTTTTTTTTTTAAAGATTTTATTTATTTACTAGGAAAGAGAGAGTGAGAGAGAGCATGAGAAGGGAGAAGGTCAGAGTGAGAAGCGGACTCCTCATGGAGCTGGGAGCCCGATATGGGACTCGATCCCGGGACTCCGGGATCATGACCTGAGCCAAAGGCAGTTGCTTAACCAACTGAGCCACCCAGGCGCCCAACCTATTCTTTTAGTCCTTCAACAAATACTTACTGAAGATCGTGGCACACACCGCACAAGGCTGAGGATACCAAGAAAAGAACAAGAGCCTCTGGTCTCAGAGGGTTTACAAGGTGGTGTGAGGGACAAGCAATACAAAAATAAATAGATAAATGGTAGAAGAAATAAATCTGTCTGTGATAGGAGATAAAATAGGCAATTGGTTTACCTATTTCACCTAAAATAAGTCCAAAAACCTCCTGGAGGAGGTGGCGATTGAGCTGAAATAGGAAAGAAAAGGAGAATCCAGTCACCCAGGGAAAGAGTCAGGGAAATGTGCAGTAGGCATGGGGGAACAGCTAGTGCAAAGGCCCTGGGGCAGGGAAGAGTGTAAGTTTTAGGAACACACAGACTAACATGGCCAGATAAAATTAGTAAGGGGTAGATTGACAAGAGAGAAATGTGAACAGTTCCTTGTATGTGATGGGCACTGTGCTATAAACTGAAAAGGATATTGACTAACTATATTTGCTGACTCTTACAGCGACTGTTTACTATGTAACCATGCACTAAGCTAAGCCATCCACATGCTTCATCTCACTCCAAATGTATGAGACAGGAGGCATCGTTCTCATCATCCACATTTTACAAGTCCGAACTGAGAGTAAAAAGTTGTGCCTACTGCCTAACACACACGGCCAACATACATCAGGGAAGAGCGATTTTGATACGAGAGGGCAGGCATATAGATAGTCTGTTGTATCTGTTGTGCTTTCCCCTGGTTGTTATGTTATACTCAAGGAGTAAACAGACAATAAGAAGACGAAGATTGGCTCAAGGAAATCAGAGGATGTTCACACAACATCTGGATGAGGCTGAGGGCTAGGCCACGGCTTGCCAAGGGAATTAACCAAGCAGAGAGGCTGAGGCAGAGCCAATGTTCCAAGACAGAGACCAGAGACTCTCCAAGCACATGTAGCACAGAGGACCCAAGCAGTCAGGCATGCCTGAAACATGGGGCTAGGAAGTGGCTGGGACTTATTGAGAGATGATTATGAACCAATAGGCAGGCTCAAAACCATAAAGATCTAATTCCGTTTGCTGACTTCTACCATGACCCACATCACCAAAAGTATCAAGATGCTCCTCCCTGTTAAAAGCGAAATCAACATCTTATTATGTTTGGAGGCAGGTCAAGGGAAACCAATGAAGAGAAATTGCAGAATGATATGACCCTGAGTCTATGTTACTACTCTAGGATATCATACCTCTGTACGTGCAAAAGACGATGCATTACCCAAGCCTTGCTCCAAGTCTGGAAAGCGACCTGCCTACTCTTCTGAGTCATGGGGGAGCTATTCCAAGGTTATATAATTCTATTTTAAAAGCCTCATGTAAGCTTGGCTTTGAATCTGCCTTCTTGAGCTCAGGGATCTACAGTTTGAGTTTGGGGGGAAAACCGCCTGTTTCTAAAGATAATGTTCAATCTAGCTCTGGGCCAGTATATGTGAAGGACAGTGGGGAGCCAAAAAAGGCAGGAAATGTCAAGTAGGAAACGCCCTGGAAAGTTCTTGGAGCCATGCTCTCTTCTTTGTGATACAAGCCTATGGCTATTTCCCGTTCTTTCTTCATTGTGCTCTGTTTGGTCCCAGGAACATGCCTTTTGGAGGCAGACTGGGCTGGCAAACCCAGTCCTCACAATGGCCCCTCTCTGTGTACAATACCCAAACCCTGTGAGAGTTCAGTAAGATTCCAGAAGGTTCTGCTCCCCACCAATTAAAACACGTTAAGGAAACCAAACAGTGCAAAAAAAAAATTAGGTCATGATTCATCCCTTTGTTCATAATTCCTCCAGTTTTTACAACTTTCTTTTCTCATTCCAGAAGTTAAAATTTGTGAATATTTGGAAAATACAGAAAGATAGAAAAGCACCTGGGTGTCTCAGTTGTTAAGTGTCTGCCTTTGGCTCAGTTCATGATCCCAAGGTCCTGGGATCGAGCCCCACATCAGACTCCCTGCTCAGTGGGAAGCCTGCTTCTCCCTCTCCCACTCCCCCTGCTTGTGTTTCTGCTCTTGCTGTCTCTCTCTCTCTCTCTCTCTCTCTCTCTCTCTCTCTGTGTTAAATAAATAAATAAATAAAATCTTAAGGAAAAAAAAAAAGAAAGAAAAGAAGTAAATACAAAGCACCCATGATCACATAGCGCCTTTTATAATTCAGGATAAATCTCTTCAGTTATTGTTATTTAACTATAAAATACGTTCATTTTCTATTGTCTTATAGAAATATGCATTTTTACAAAAGCCATAATTAGGTATACACACACATAAGAATGCGTATAAATGTGCTCTTGCAAAAAAAAGTCTATGACATAAAGAAGACCCTATTGCTTTGGTATCTATGGTATCTATTTCCCATTCTTCTAATGTGTTTTCTTCATTACTTATGAGTCCTTTATATATTAAGAGGTCTAATCCTTTGTTAGTTATATAAGTTGCAAAAGTTTGCCAAATTTTAGTCTCTTATTGGTTAATCCTGTTTGCATGCAAATGTTTGTGATTTTTATGTAGTTAAATGCCTTATATTTTCATTTATGATTAATACCATTGAAACTGTCATTAGAAAGTTCTCATCCATCCAAAGACAGAGAAAGAATCACCTGTCCATATTAAACTTTTATGGTTACCTTTTCTGAAGTGTATCATTGATCCCCCTGGAATTTATACTGGTAAAAATTGTGAAGAAAAGATCTAGCTTTGTATTTTTCCAAAAGGCTGAGCCAGTTACTTCAGTAAAATGGGTTTTTAATTTATTTTAGCAAATCTATTCAATTTTCACAGAATTAAAATGCCACCTTTATTATATATTAATTTTCATATGTTCACAATCCATTTCTGGACTTCACATGCTGCCCCATCCATCAGTCTGTCTGTACCCACACTCCTTCTCAGTATTTTAATGTATCCCATTTAAGTATCAGGGAAAGACCTCCTTCATTACTCATTTTTTAGTTATTTCTGAGTGCTTATTTTTCCAACTTAAGAATCATGTTGGAAATTACAAGTAAAATTCCCCCGAGGTCTTTCTGAAAATGATGGAATCAGAGCTGGAGGCAAATAGAGCTTTGGGACTCTGTTCTTTCTTTCTCTTTCTCTCTCTCTCATTTCTTCACTATCTGTGGGCTTCCCACATCCCTTCTTGCTTTAGCAACAACTCCCTGAGGCTGTCCTAGTCTCATTACATCTTTGTCCTCTCATTACAGATCCCATTGTCAACTGGTCCAGTTTCGAAGCATTTCCCAGTTGCCTTTTCTAAACACTCGGCCAACCCACTTGTATGAGGCCACAGGTCACTGGTCGACTGCTGAGTCACCTCCCTTTGTACCAGCTGCCTTCCCCAGTTCTGATTAGCTGGGGGCAGAGGAGGGAAGAGTAGAGGGTCAATTGTGATAAACACAGCTATCTAAGTATCAAGGCTATGGGCAAGGTAGATTTTCTTAGACAGGAATGTGCGCAGTGCAAACATCTGAACACTTGGCTGACCTAGGTCATAAACATAAGCAGAATAAGAAGTATATAAAACTGTATTTTCCGTGTGACTCCAAATCTTAAGGAGATAAATTTTAAATTATATATGTATTTATAGTAGCATTTATGGAGTCCTTATAACCAGCTAGACACAGTGCTAAGCGCTTCTTAACCATTATGTTATTAAATTGTTCTCAGTCACAAGGTAAATATTGTTTCCCCAATTTTATCGCTGGGAGAGCTGAGACTCAGAAAAATTAAAAAAACAAAAGGCAAAAAAAAAAAAAAAAAACCCACAAAAAACGTACTCAGATTCACAGGGTTAAGGTCAAAGCCAGAAACTGAACCAAGCTCACTTTGTCTCCAAAAGCCAGACTTTTCAATGTTACACTCCTATGATTTCAAAAGGACTGCAGGAAATTGCATGAATATTAATGGAGTTTACCTATGGTCAACAGGATTACAAATGATGGGATTTTCATACAAGAGATTCCGGTGGGGTCTACACAGCCTCCAGAATCTGACCTGCAATATTTATTATTTTTATTTTTTTAAGATTTTAGTTTGGGAGGGGGAGGAAGGGGAGGGGGAAGGGCAGAAGAAGCTGGACAAGCAGACTCCCCACCGAGCAGGGAACCCAGCACACGGCTGGATCC
This sequence comes from Nasua narica, assembly GCA_028533885.1. NCBI lineage: Eukaryota > Metazoa > Chordata > Mammalia > Carnivora > Procyonidae > Nasua > Nasua narica. Next base: position 46,407,572 of record CM052804.1, read on the forward strand.
CAAGATCCCAAGATCATGACCTGAGCCAAAATCAAGAGGGGGACACCCAACCAATGGAGCCACCGAGGTGCCCCCTGAATCATCAGTTTCTTATTGGAAAGCAGCCAAAGGCAAACAATGGACAAAGACTGCAAAGAGCCTAATATGTCAAGATAAAAATTTTTGATTTGTGTAAGTAAGCAACCAGTGGTCACTGATGGCTGAGAAGCAGGAAAATGACATAACAGAAGTGATGTTTTGGATGTTGGGAAAAATAAAATTACTGGGGCAGAACATGCATTTAAGTGGCTCCCAGGAAGCCCTGGATAAAGAATGATAAAGGCATACGTTAAATTGAAATGGAACACAAAGAAGTGATTCCAAAGAATTAGAAGCCTCCACTTCCAGCTCTGACACAGAGAGAGCCTGAGTGTTGTCACTCCCATCCTTACAACGAGACAAAAAGCTGGACCAACTGAAAATTAGTGCCTTTTCAGGGACTATTCAGAGAGCTGAGGTCACAGAGCACACCTCAAAATCTGGAGAGAGACATCCTGAGAGTCACAGCCCAGATCTGTTACCTGGAACAGAAGCTCCTGGAGCCATTAAGTAGCAGGAATGTTCACATTTGAGGAAATACGGGAGGCAGAGAATAGACTAGCCTGAGAGTGAGAAGAACTCCTGGGAATCTTAGGGAGGTGGACATACTTTCATAGCTTTTACCTCTAGGAACCCCATCATGTTGTCAGAATGAAGAGCTAAAAAAGATCCTCTCATGGCCCAAGCAGGCAGAGGGAAGGAGTATTGTGGAATAAGCCTGAGCAGTCTCTGTCACATCATCCTAATCTTTAGGGAAAGAACTTTCCAGAACCTTATCCTACCTGGGGGATGGGCACTGTAGCCCCCTACACACTTTCTGTCTCACCTAAAGGAGCAGAGAGGGAGGAGAAAGGAAGCTAAAAAACACCAGCCTGTGGCACTGAAGGTCACAGCACAGGGACATAGGCACATTACAAGAATGGGATTAAATCATAAGGTCATAGAACACCTTCCTTCCCTACACTGTGACACCATACCAATAGGGCTCTATTATAATAACAGTGGATCACAGCTGGAAGAGCTGCAAGATACATATTCTATCTGAGGAATTCCTAAGAGAGCTCAAAGTCAACAGGAGAGACAGAAACGAGGATGCCAGAGGTCATCAAAACCTCTAGCAACTACAGCTACAAAACTGCTAAACATGACTCAATATCTAGCTGGAAAAACAGTCTATTTACCTCGGTTCCTATGATTTCTTTATAGCATGTCTGGCTTTCAACAGAAAATTACTAAGGATGTCAAAAATCAAGAGGAAAAAAACCACAATGGGAAGACACAGCACAAGCATCAGAACTATACCAATATATAAAAATGGATTTGGAACTATCAGACTGAGAAGTTAAAATCACCAAGATTAATTATTGATATTAATATGCTTTAAAAAAAAAAGGAGAGGTAAAAAAAAAAAAACAGAGATGGAAACACTAAGAATCAAAAGGAAATGTCAGACTTCAAAAACACTCTAACAGAATGAAGAATGACTCTGATGGGTTCCTTAGTAGACTGGACATCAGGCAGCCTAGGAAAGAATCAGTAAGTATGAGGATATTTAATTGAACATCCTAAACTGAAATGGAAAGAAAAAAAATTGAAAATGAAAATGAAAAATTTTCATTTGAAAATGGAAAAATTAAAAGGGAAGAAGAAGAGGAAGAAAAAAAGAACAGAATATCCAAGAACTGTGGAATAGTTTCCAAAGGTATAAGATACGTGTAATTGGAATACCAAAAGGAGGGGGAAAAAAATAGAGCAGAAAAACATTTGAAGTAATCATGGCCATAATTTTTTCCAAAAGTTTGATAGTCCCCAAATCCCGGATCCAAGAAGTTCAGAGAACACCAACGAAGATAAATACCCCAAAATTGACATCTATGATTGTCATATTCAAACTGCAGAAGACCAAAGACAAATTGAAAATCCTGAAGCAGGTTGGGAGAAGGGGAATTTTTCTAACAGGGAAACAAGGATAAGAATTACAGCGGATCTGTCATTAGAAGCCACACAAACAAGAAGAGAATGGAGGGACAGATTTAAAGTACTAAAAGGAAACAAGTAAAAACAATTATCTAAAACCCTAAATCCAGCAAAATTGTTCTTTAAAAGGGAAGAGGAAATCAAGACCTTCTTTGACAAATAAAAACCGAGGAAATTCACCAGTACCAGGCCTTCCCTGCAAGAACAGAAACACTTCAGGCAGAAGGAAAATGACACAGGTCATTTCTAGCTTTAATGCCCATATTAGAAAGAAAAAAATAAAGTTTCAAAAATCAACCTCTAAACTTCCATCTCAGGAACTAGGGAAAAGAGAGCAAAAACCTAAAAGAAGCAGAAGGAGACAGTAAAAATTAGAGCAATAATCAGCAAAATTGGAAACAAGAAAACAATAAAGAAAATCCACAAAACTCAAAACTGGTTCTTTGAAAAGATCCATAAAACTGATAAACCGCAGGGCACCTGGGTGGCTCAGTTGGTTAAGCATCTGCCTTTGATTTGGGTCATGATCTTGGGATCGAGTCCCACGTTGGTGGGCTCTCTGTCTGCTTCTCCCTCTGCCCCTCCCCCCTGCTTGTGTTCTTTCTCAAATAAATAAAATCTTAAAAAAAAAAAAAAAAAAGCCTGATAAACCTCTAGCCATACTAACCAAGAATAGAAGAAAAAAGACACAACTTACCAATATTGGAAGTAAAAGAGAGGCACCATTACTGAACCCATGGACAAAAAAAAAAAAAGATAAGGGATGAGGAACACTAAATGTTCAATTTAGTGAATGAATTGACTCATTAAGTGAATGACAGGTAAGATCCAATATAGATGACAGGGTGGTCATTTTGTTAATGGAGGAGAGAATGAGGTCCTTTCTAGAAGAATGTGTCACATCTCAGGAGAGTCAGTAAGTGCCACGGAACCACCAGTAAAGGGATTTAGGGAAGAAAAGGTGGACAAACCAGGGTCAGGACTGGGGAAACAACCCAGCTGCAGGGCCGGCCCCCTCTCCCACAAACAGGAAAAGTGCCTAGTGTTTCACGATTGCTTGAGAAAACGTCTTTTTCCAAATTACCTCAAACATGCAATTCATGTAAAAACAATATACTTGCTGTCCATGTGGAGTTTTAAGGGAAGACTCCTAGGAAATTCCCTCCTGCCCCCAAATAAAAGGCCGAGCTTAGGGCCTTCCTTTGTAGAGACTGTGAAGTGAGAGCCAAGGGTCACCAGTGAAATCTAACTTCAGTATTCAAGGCAGCACCCTGTGAAGACGGGCCATAGCTACCGGAGCACGGCAAGAATGATAAACACCAGTGGAGACAGGAACCAACACCATGGTCGCAGCTGACCAGAGGGCCAACTACTGCCCAGAGGATAGGAGGACAGTCTAGGCACCCAGGAGGAGTTGGAAGAGTCAGGTAGCTAGCTAGTGTTCTAGGACACTCAGAACGATGCTTCATGGGGGAACAGAGGGTACGCAAAGGAAGGCAGAAAACCTCAGTGGTATAGACAGGGCCAACAATAACTTGAGTAGAGAGAAAGACTCTTGCACACCTCTTCATGTCTAAAACAAAAAGTGTGTTTCAGACCCCAGCTTCAAGTCATTTCATCACTATTATATCGTCAGAGCAATGACTTAGTATAGGTCAGAGTAATTGCTTAATATGGCTAATGCAGTCATGCAACTCAAGTGACAGAGCTGGTGCTTGAGTTAAAATTCTGTCTCTATCGCCATGTGGACTTCCTACTATTAATTCATTGTGCCCAATCACCTATTCAGCTGCTGGGTCTCTTTGGTACCACGGTCCTTCAGCCAATAAGCTGGAACTTACACTGATTCCTGATCATTCATGAGCAAGCACATATTAACTCCTCTAGAACTTATTCCCAAAGTGGGCATAACAATAATAATGATGTCAACATTAGCAGTTGTTGGGAAGATGATGCATGAGTCTTTGGGCTAATGGTCAGAGTACTTTTCAAAATCTGACAGGCTACCCACATGTTTGGGTAAAAGATTTTGTGAGGTTGTGTATGTTGGGGGCATCTGAAACATATAGATACACAATGGAATATTATTTAGTCATAAAAAAGAAAGCACTGCCATTTGTGGCAACATGGTTGGACCTTGCCTTGAGGGCATGATGCTAAGTCAGACAGAGAAAGGCAAATACTGCATGAGCTCATTTATAGGTGGGATCTAAAAGTAAATAAGTAAATAAATAACTCAGAGATACAGAGAACAGATTGGTGGTTTGCTAGGTGGGAGTAGGGAATGGGCAAAAGGGGCGAAAATGCTCCAAAGGTACAAACTTCCAGTTATAAGTTATAAATAATCCAGTTATAAATATATCCAGTTATAAATAAATCCTAAAACAATAAATAATCATATAGAATAACAAAAGCCATAAATATCAGTGAAGTCTCCATAGGAAAAAATACAAATATAGAGGAAAAAAATAAAGAAGCAAGGAAGTCACCTGCAATTAGGCAGTAGGAAAATCTACAGCATATATTGTCATAGATGCCAAGGGCAGCAAAGTCCCAAGAGACCATGAAAAATCAATGTTGCTAAACGGCCCAGAAAGTTCAATGAAATTAAAGGAACTGGAAGTGACTAGGAGGAGACCATTGGTCATCATGATGAGAGAATTATTGGGGACTTTGTTGGCAAGGACCTCACATTGCATGAGTCAAGGTTGGCGTGAGCCAATGGTGCGTGTGATCCAAAGCTTGAGGCAGGGAACACGCTATCTGCTTTAGGATCTGCGCAGTAAAGGCAAGAAAGAGCAGTAGCTAAGGGGAGGAGCAGTTTTCTTTACAGCTGATGGGAACTGTGCAGAAAAAGAGTGGAGATGTGATAGAGCACAGCTCCCAGGTGCTGAGCACAAACGGGATCAGGAGCATGGCTATGGGGGTGAGACAGTCACATAGACCCAGAGCCACGTGAAGATGCAGAACGGGATGGATGGCGGTACAGACATGGTTTCTCTTGTTAGATGAAACTTCGAATCAGATTTTTCCATCCTGTGCCTATATCAGGAGTAAGCTGAATTCCAGAGATCTCAAACCCAAATACCTATCAGGCCCAGGGAAGTAATAGCATTTGCAATTATTCAAGAAATGCCATTACTTAAAAATCTTGGGACTTCCACAAAGCACCATGGTGTCCCACATGATTCTTGAGGCATGAGATGCTCTTAGTCTCACTTTCTCAATTTTGATAGAGACATGGTCAGAACGAAGAGCAAAAGCAATAGTCCACACGCTGCTCAATGCAACCCATCGATGGCTTGGTCTCTGGATCAAGGAGACAATACCGAGTGGTAAAGTCTGAGTGGATCTCGAGAGTATGTGGTAAAGGGAACAAGGGAACGGTCAGTTCCTACTCACCATTGTCATGTGTCCAGAGCGGGGGGGGGGCGGGGGGAGGGTGTAGTCAGGAACTGTCACATCTCCCGACTTTTAAGAAAAGCCAGAAAACTAGATGTTTATGTGAAATGTCCTGATTGTTGTATCTTGACCCAGTTGGAAAACAAAACAAGACTGAGTAGACCATCTGGGCACCAGACCTGCCCACGCATCAAATCTGCATCCTCTGTTGTACACACTCAATTCAACCTGTCACAAACCTGGGAGACAGCTTTTGATACCTGAGAGTCAAAGTTACTTGTGGTTTCCTTTGGTTGCACTGATTAAAGGGAAGGGAAAACGAAATCCTTCAAAGCCAAGCGAGCAATCGGGATTAACGGTTTACCAGGACAATTGATAATGAGAAAACAGACCAAGAGGGTTAGAGTAAACAGGTTCTAAAGCAGTTGAACAGTTGTTTTCTGATTTGTTTTGTTTTGTTTTGTTTTGTTTTCTGATTTTTGATAGCAGGAGGCCTTCTTGGGGTCCTGAAGTCACATTGAGAAAGGGTTCGCTTTACTTACCATGATGAATCTACACGTATTGGTTATCCAACAAGGGGGTATGAATTTCGGTGAAATGCTATGCAGACATTAGAGACATAAGGACTTAGAAAGATATTTATTTATTTTGGGAACTTCTCGCTTTGTGTTGGTGATGGTTCCAAACAGTATTATTGGATCTTCAAGCTTTAAGACAGATTAAAAGTATTCTATAGCGCATGATTCCATGCCTTCATATATTATTTTTATTACTTTTTTTTTTTCATTTTCTAAAACAGAAGCTCTTTTACCTAAAGCTGCGTTGTTTAAGTTCTGGAATAACAGAAATGAACACAATAGGAGGGCTGGGACTCTGGCTGACAGCATGTTAGGAGTTTTGGGGTTGTTTCCTGATTACATTCACGCCAAGAGAGCCAAGAAATATCCCCATCTATGCTTATTTCAGAAATTTCGCAAAGATGTTCCAAAATCCCAAATCGTAATACTTGTCCAGATCACCCTTCTTCAGTTCTTTCTCCCTTCTCTTTGTGGTGGAGACTGTGGGTTGTCTCCTCACACCCATTCCTTCCAGAACAGTAGAATTTTAGCTGGGTACCAGATTCCTCAGAAGAAGGCAAAATTTCCAGGCTTCCCTGCCAGCTAGGTGTAACATGTGACTCAGTGTGGGTCCATGTATGTGAGAGAAGAAGGTCACTTTCAGGAATCTTCCTCTAGGGATGTTTGTCTTCTTCCTCTGCTTAGTCTTCTCCTACAAATTACTGCCTACTAGGTAGATGCTGCCATCTTGGATCACAAGAATGAGGGCTCCATTCTAGGGATGACAAAAGGTGATCTGGAATAGGAAATCCAAGGATATTTTGCCGCAGAGCTTCCCACCTCTCAAACCTATGGGTTCACAGATGAATTCCATCCTAAGTAATACACCTTCCTACCTAACACTATTATCAGAATCATCGAAAAGTTTGTGTTGGGATGAGATGACGAATACATCATAACTCAGCCTTCACTCTTTGTCTTAAGGGGTCTAATCTCATCTTTTAATGTTTTAAATACCCACAACCCGACTCCTTGATACCCCCAATTAAATTTTTAGAAGGCTAAATTGATATGCTGGATAAGCCAGAACATCATTCTCTACCTTTTCCAACACAACTGCGCTTATAGTTTTAAGAACCAAAACCAACAAGGCAACGGGAAACCTGGCAAGAATACTTCCACAAGTCCACATACTTTCTTTCTTTTTTTTTTTTTTAATTGGCTCTTCTTACTGCATTATTCCACCAGGTAAATATTAAAGTCATCATATTAAGTTTTCCCAGAAACCACGTTGAATTTTTTTGGCAATTCATTAAAATTTATGTTCATTCGAAAAGAATCTATCATTTTTTTTTTTTACAGTAAACCTTTTCTTCCAAGGGAATGTTTCCAACTAGTCAGTCAAGTTTTCTTCTCTGTCTGTAGTTATAGAATCTACACATTTCTCATCAGGTTAATTCCTCGATCTTTTTTTATAAATTCTGTTTCTACTGAACCGCCAAATTATTATTTAGTATTTTGATCTTAATGTATCATGAAACTAAACAAACATTTGACAGAAAAAAAAAAACAAGAATTGATTATAAACTAATAAATGTTAGAAAAAAAAATCATTGCTACTACCAGAGTGAAAATTGCAGTCTGAATGTTCTAGAGATTTTGCACATGACAAAATTTAAAAATAGGAATGTTTTATTTTAAATGGGGTGATATCATACTTCCAAATGCGTTTTTTGAAGGCTTTGTGCCATTTTGACAGTTTACCCCTTTTTTTCCATCTGAAAACACGAACATTCCTATTCCTGTTCTATAGAACTAGAAGACCCGTGAGTTAAAAAAAAAAAGAAATGCTCATGATTATTGAGTTCATCCCTCTGATTTTATGCACTATGCAGCAGACCAGGAAAGATAACGTGCTTTGGCCAAGATCACTCAGTTATTCTTTTTGAATGAGAGCATCAACAGGTACCCTAAGTGTAGGAAGAGAAGTGGCTTATTGCCAATGAATAGGGGCTTGAATCTTGGGACTGCCCACGTCCAAACTGAGTAACTACAGCCTCTCTGCCTCTCAGCAGCCGGTTCTGTAAGACCTCTGCATCGTAACATCAAACCTAGGGCTGTCCTAAAAATTACATAGCAATTCGCATTAAAGACAGTTAGCTCATGGCCAAGCACAGGGCACTGTCTGCGCTCTGCCCCATCCCCATCTGGGGGGAGGAAGGCTTCTGCCAACAGATACAGAAGGGAATTCTGCACGAAACAGAAGTGATTACATGATCCCAACAGCCACAGGGAAAAATTGAGAAAATACCCTTCGTTCAAAGAATTGCTGGAAATAAGATAACGAGGTTGCCCGAAATACTGCAGAAGATATTTGAACTTGAAACCCTCAAGATAATTAGTGGCAGACATGCTGGCATTGCTGGGAAGTTCCCGTCCGAGTCTAAAGCGTGTTTTCAACGAAGGCATCACAGAGAGCCTCTGATGTGGGTCGTTGAATGGCTTGGATTTGAAGCCACTTTCATGGATAGTCACACGTTTTGTCCCCTTACCTTTTCAGGGCCATCAATCACTGGAGAGTATATACTATACTTATGACTTTTTAAGGACAGAGGGCTCAGGAGCCTGTTAAGAGTTTGCTCCATACCAGGCCCCACACCGGGCAAGTTTGTTCCACGAACCTTGGGTTTTGTCCCAGGTGTTCATTCCCGGAAGGACCCGGAAGAGCAAGCCACAAAGCATGATGCTTAGTGTCCGAGGAGGCAGTGACAGAGACACACGCCAGGTCCAGAAAAATCACAGCATCCGGCCGACTCTTAAATAATCAACTCCGACAATCACAGATGGAACAGAATTTATACACAGGAAACGTCAGTCAGAGGATGTCTCTGCGTAATATCAGGAAGGCCCACTTTGTTAACCCAGGAGCTCCTAGTGTCACTTGTCAGAAGAGGCTGATTCGGTTTAAACGTTTGTTGTTTGTCTCTGGGATAACTTCCCTCCTCTCTGTGCAATGTTGGGGTCCGGTTACACCTGGAGTCATCTCATGTCGCTGGTTTTTCTGGACACGAAAAGGAATGTGCTACCTCAAGCCACCCTTCCCAGAGCAGTTCTCCGAGAAATATCCTGTTGTTTCTGACACCAAGTCCAGAGATAAACAATCATCCCAGTAAGCATGGTTTGGGAGTTCATTCAATGGAGACTATCCCAGTATATGGACAGAAGGAACTAGCGTGGGAGCTACACTCGTGGAATGTGGCCTCACCCCAGCAAAACAGAATGACATATGTCGTAAAAAATAATTAATAATAATAATATTTTGATTTCTTCCCACCTTCTGTATTCCCTTTCTCATAGAATTTTGACTTCTACTTCATTGACTAGCTTCATTAAAGCTCCTATGGGATGTGTTCTTCTGGAAAATTCCCTCTTCATCTGAAAAACAGCTCTTTAGCTGTAGAAGTCCCATGCATGCATCCATTCCAGTAAGTATAAGCTAGGAAAATCATACGGGAAAAGGCTGATATCTAACTAAGCAAAAAGCTAACATTTCCAAGTGTCCAAAACACCACCAGAAAACTTAAAAGTAAAATACAAACTGGGACAAAATCAAGGTAAATATCCTCAGTAATGTGCATCCATTAAAACACAAGTAGGAACTATTACTCCCCAAAGCAAAGGCACAGAAAAATTTACAAATGAAGATACAGAAGTGGCCGCTAGGCCCAACAACACTGTTCACATTCAATGCTAACTGAATAATGGACAGCGAGGCAGGAATGAAATCAGACAATTAAAAATGAAAAACACATTGTTAGATCTTGCTCATCAAATTGATACAGGCTTCAATGTTTGGCAATCATCACTTGCTGGCAAGAATGTGGAGAAATGGGCGGGGGGTGCCCTGCCTTGCTGGTGGAGCAGAAAGTTTTACGACTAACGTGAAGAGCATTGTGTCAGTAGCTTGTAAAACTGAAATGCGCAAAATGTATCACTCAGAGATTCCACCGAGAGTTATTATCCTCGAGGAATATTTGTTCACAAACATGGAGAGCATGGGCTTGGACCCGTCGCTCTTTACAGACACGATAGGATATTACGCAGCAATTACAAGGCTTTCAATAATCTTGTCCCCAAGTGGAACGTGACACAGCAAAAAAAAAGAAACCTTTAAAAATACGTATTTCTCTCTTTAACATATATAATGGAAAGAGCTTAAAAAAAAAGCATATAGTTGAGTAAAGAAGCATTATGGAATAGGGGCATAGTATTTTCCAATTTATATGAATTTAGAGCCCACACACGAGTAATGTACTACTTCGCATTCCTGGTTACTATTGTTATAACGTGTATTTCAACTGTATCTGCAGTGCTTCATTTCTTCTATTAAAGACAAAATGTTATAAAACGTTAATCGTCATCATTGCCAGGCATGGGGACTTTTTAAAGGTTTTACTTATTTATTTATTTGCTCATTTATTAAGAGACAGAGTGTTTGTTGGGGGTAGGAGCAGAGGGAGAGGAAGAGAGAGACCCTTAAGCAGACTCATGCTGAGCACGGAGCCCAAGGTGGGACTCGATCCCACAACCCTGAGATCATGACCTGAGCTGAAACCAAGTCAGATGCCTAATCAACTGAGCCACCCAGGCACCCTGCAGACATGGTTTTTTATCATTTTTTAATATTTTATTTTAGGAAAGTGAAAGAAAATCTGATTTTAAAAAGTCAAGGAAGATACATTGACCAAGGATTTAAATAGGTAATCTGCAGAAAAGAGGTACAAGTAAAAATATATTTGACATTACTAATAGCCAAGGGATTGCAAATTAAAACCACAGTTGGTTGGCACAGATTTTTGATGAAGTGTGGGGTGCACGCTGGGCCTACTGCCCCAGGAAGCCTGGGGGAGGTGGGATAAGGCCCCTTTCCTACAATCCCCATTTCCCCAACCTTGACCTTGGGGGGGCCAAACACAGTGAGTTAAAGGAGGAGGATGGAAAGAATGAGAGACATAGAACAGAATTTGCCCCTTCCCTCTACTGGTCCCAAGGACCTCAAGTCAGATCAGATATCACAGAGATGAAAAGTGTTGAATTACATAAGAAGCTTTACATTTAACATTAGGGCTTTCCTCCACATGAACATGTGACTTAAGAACCCTAATGAGAATATTTTTACCACTGAATGAGACAGGCTCAAGAAGGCATCATGAGGCTTGGCTAGATCCGATTCCATACGGTTGAAGTCAAGGATGGAAAAATGGAAACAAAACACTCTCCTCCAACAACCCAGATATGCTAAAGACCAGAAACTTCAAAGATGACTCAATTTTGAAAGAGTAACCACCTATCTGGCTCGCCCAGGCCTGCCCCCTCATGATGCTTGTGTTTCCAGAGTAATTATTGACAACACTCCTTTTATTCTAGGAAGGAGCTTGGACAATGACAAGACTCATGAAGATTAAGCCACTTGTCCAAGGACAATCAGCCAAAAAGGGCCAGCACTAGAAATCCAGGCAGGTCTGTCAGACTACAAACTCTGCGTTCTTTCACTGCTATTAAATATCACTAAGCTGGACTAGTAGCCTGAACAGTAAAGTTGCACAAATGAAGTTTTAAGAAAAACAAATTATAGCAATTACTTCCAAGACTATACCATACTTTTTACTTAAGCCAATAATTGTTGCCACATAGGAGCCCCGGAGGATTGGTCTTAATGAATAAATAAGTTAAGATATGCATACAACAGAAGCATCCGGTTCTAAAGAGATTGAAATATGTATTTTCTTTAGTCTATCAAACATGTAGGGTTTGCATTTTCCATTTGCCTACATGTTTTCCCCATTAGCCCAACAAAGGTAAACGTCTACGTTTGAGTGGTCATGAATTTCAAATTAGTAGAGTTCAGATTAAATTGTTCTTATGTGTATTAATAAAACTAATGAAATGGGATCAGTCTTCACAAAAGCTTAAAATATCAAGCAATAATTTTAATACCATGTAAAACAGCATAAGCTACGTAAAAATTATATATCACATCCTTTAAAATATCAAATTACAAAATTGTGGCCCTTTTTAAAGAGAGGGAAACTTGAGTGCGTATTTGCAAAGAATTCATCCTTAGGGACATATTTTGAAATATTAAAAATATCTGAAAACCACATACACCTCATTGCGCGAGTTGCTTTTATACATGCTTGTATGTCAATGTCTTCTGATTTATTTAATCTCACAGTTTATTTGCAAATACACTATTGTATTCTCTTAGATTGAAAAGAAGTAGTTACCAAACTAGGAGGCAATTTTTCAACTTCTGTCTCTCTAAACCATGTCTTGGAGGGAAATTTCCAAGAGCTCTGTACTGAGAGGGGACAGTAGGGAGAAGTCCTGTTTGCCCCCTCTACCTCTCATCAGCTGTGTGACCTTGGGCAAACTAGTTAACCTCTCTGAGCCACAATTTTCTCTCATGTAAGATTGGAATGTTACTATTTTTTAAAATTTTTTTAAAGGTTTCTTTTTTTTTAATTTTATTAATTTATTTGACAGAGAGAGAGAGATCACAAGTAGGCAGAGAGGCAGGCGGGGGAGGGGGGGAAGCAGGCTCCCCACTGAGCAGAGAGCCCGATGCAGGGCTCAATCCCAGGACCCTGAGATCATGACCTAAGCTGAAGGCAGAGGCTTTAACCTACTGAGCCACTCAGGCACCCCTTTTTTAAAATTTTTAAATTATTATGTTCAATTAGCCACCGTGTAGTACATCATTAGTTTTTGATGTGATGTTCAATAATTCATTAGTTGTGTATAACACCCAGTGCTCATCACCACACGTGACCTCCTTAATACCAGTCATCCAGTTACCCCGTCCCCCCACCCCTCGGAATGTTACTATTTTCAATTAGGTTGAAAACTTGACGTAAGGTAATGTATGTATAGCAATGCCTTCCAAAGTACCTTTAGAAATAAGAACCTTCCATTGTCAAAGGACCATACAAATCTGGTGCATTATTGCTGTTGGAATGTTGGAATCTTTCAAAAAACACCGGCCTTAAGCGGCAAAGAACACTTCCTAACATGGGGCTCTTGAGAATTCCGAAAGCAAAGAAAGGGGAGGACAGGCTAGCAGAAGTGGGAGGCAGAATGAGAAGGCCCCACGGAGGAATGAATCAACTCTCAACAGATTCCCTGCTTTTCAAAATGTGCACGTGTTGGGTCGGATAAATCCTCGGGAAGGCTCACAGTCTGACAAGTTCAACCAAAGTTGCCAATCTCGGCAGAAATGCTAACCAAGCCCTCGTGAGCATGGGGAGGGAACTCCCGCCTTGGCCGAGACTCTCCCTGTTCTGCAACTGATCTTCCCCCAGCTCCTTAATGAAGGCAGACACTTGGCAGGGGTGGGGAGCAAAGGCACATGTTCTTAATGAGCTCTCATTCCTAAGAGGCTTTGGCATCGCAGGAGCGTACCTCCTGCCATGTGCTTCCTCCAGTTATCTGCCCCCCACTCTCGGTTTGTGGGAGGCTGCAGATAGCTACGGGCAGAGAGGCCACGTCGGGCCATGTCTGGCTGGAGACCCTGGGCATCAGCACTCGTTGCCAGGGTTCAGATGGAGAGGAGAACTGGAGATCTTCAGAGAAGACTGGGGATCCTTGGTAGACTGAGCCCTCTGTGTCTTCTGCAGGGGATGTGCCGGCTGGATGGGCAAGAAAAAACTTGTAATGGGCAGCAAGTCACATGGGATGTCCAGCCTTCTGTGTCAAGCCCCAACCATCATCTTTGCTCAAGAAGAGAGCATTCCATTGCCCCCCAAAAGTCTCGAACAACGGCTCCCCGAGTGGCTACTATCCTAAAGCATAAATGACATGATAGGCTTGTGAACTCATTCATTTGAGCTGAAGACTGAGCGCTCACTACCATCAGATCACCCTCTCCCCATTTGGGAGGGCTGTGGCAGGCATCAGGGCTGGAATCCACTCCTGCCTTCTCGGAGCCTGGGTTCTACTGGGAGGAGGCAGATGAACAAAACTGAGCCATCCATAAGATCTTCAGAGAGTGTGCTTTGTATTTGAGGGAAACCCGGGTCGGCGTAAGGAACGCCACTTTTGAGAGGGTGGTCAAGATGATCCATTCAAGGTGGCAACGTCTGACGTGAGATGCCTGATAAATGAACAGAACACGGTTGGGGAGAGGGTGAACAGCTTGTCAGGTAGGGAGACGTGCGCACGGGGAGAGGGAGAAGCCTCTGGAAGTGAAGTACTATGTGGGGAGGTATTCTGTGAGCCGCAAGGGATGGGAGAGCCATGTTGGATCAGCCTCATTATCTGAATGGTCCTTGTCTGGCTCCCTACTGACTGTGTTTTCTACAGAAGGAAGCCAGCTGGGTGTGTGCTAGTAATCACCCCTGGGGTGCTCACTTGGATGGTGCCCTTGGCTTACCCGGGGTGCTGACATTACGGGCTGTCTTGTCCTTCCCCTTCTGCCCAAGAGCTCTCTGAAGGCAGATACTAAGCCTTCCGCTGGTGTAGCATTAATACCTGGTTGAGGGATTTCACATAAGATAGGCAAAATATTTGCCACATACACAAACATGGTGGTGTGGGAGAATGGGCCACCTTCTAGGAGGCCGAGGGAGGGAGAGTGGCTGAAATTCTTTTTCTTCCCCCAGTTTTATTGACACATAATTGGCACATAGCACCCCGTAAGTTTAAGACGCATGATGAAAAAAAAAAAAGACGCATGATGAAATGATTCGTTAAACTCTCATTGCAAAGTTACAGGGAGAGTTATTCCCAAGGGAATCTGTCACCACAGGTAATCATGGTGGCCCGGAGATGTTTTAAATCCACACCTGGATTTAAAACAAGCTCAAGATACTTTTTCAGTTCCTTTTTTTTTTTTTTTTTTCTTTTTCTTCTCAGTTGGGAGGAAGAATCCATTTTCTTGACACAGGTCGAATGCAGGTTTTGCTAGTTCTAATACAAGGTGTCATGACATCTATGCAAAGTAAAGGAAAAGGAAGAACAAAAGAAGAAAAGCTGAGAACGTGCAAGAGAAGAGAATAAAAATTCTAGCTCTTTGATGATCCCATCCTTTCCACGAGGGCTGGTCTCTGCTACCTTGATTTCATGAATGAGATGCAAGAGTAAGTCTGTAATGTGGGCTGTCTCGAGGTTCGGATTTCATATGGCAGTTATCTTACCTTACTTGAAATGCCAATTGATTATTAAAAACACATTTCCGTAGCTCTGAGTACCATGTAATAGACAGGTAACTATTATACCGTTGTTAAACCCCAGTAAATACCACTTATTGGAAACACATTTCTTTCAACTCAGCAGTATGATTGTGTATGTATCTATTACAGAAATCTTGAAACTCTATCAATTGGTGCCAAAAACACATCTCTTTTCTTTTGAATTCGTAAGGCTGGAGATATTGTCTCCGATGGGCTCCGATCAAATCCGCAATAAGCCATCTCCATAATAAATGATGACTGGTCCGGCCCAAGCTCGGGCAGTTTGTGTAATCACTCAGAATAATAACGGGAAACAAGAGCACTCCACACATTAAAAGCAGATTTGTTCAAAGCATGTTGGCCACTTTGCGTCTAGACTGAACTACTGCTGGCTCAAATGTTCTGGACAAAAATTTGTAGCGGCAAAACCCTTTTCAGGGGCGAATGAATCACTCTGTGGGTTGGGTGTATTTTTTTTCTCCGCAATAGATTTAACATAACATTCCCACCTTTCTGCACTGGGGCGAAGCTCAGGACGGGGCTGCATAATTAAAGAAAAAGGAACAGAGTTGAAAGAGAGGAAGGGAGCTAAACCATCCTTTAGTCTAATGTATGCATGGTACTCGGTTCTGGTCCGCTTACCCCTTTCGGGGAATGTAACAGATACACAAAATCTAAACACGGTTCTGCGTTAACATGCTTTTTCACTAAAGGGAAAGAGGCTTTCACTCTACTGGAACCGGGTGGAGTACAAAAAAAAGCTTGCTATCTTAGAACTGTATTTATTTCCTGCATGATGGTGGTTTGGGACACGAAGAAAGAACATGACACAGGTGGTGGTCAGGAAGCTGGGCTGGCCTCCAAGTCTGCCATGGGGTGAAATACGGAAATGCTTTCCTATGGGTGGATGAACCGATGCCCCCTCCAGAGCACATGGAGGGCCCTCCATTTCCATTCCAGCACCAGGCCCCCTCCCCAGCCTCCCGCAATCTGGCATCTAAAGGGTTAATGGGAGGATACTCCTTGAGAGCCCTGTCTGTCCATCACAACACGTCAGTGCCTGTTTGTAACCTGTCATTACAGATCTTGAATCTCCGTCCTGGATACGACAAGAGCCTTTGCTGAAGATGGATATAGTCCTGAGAATTGTGAGAAATGTTCTCTGGTGTAAGCCACATTAACTGTAATTCATAGAATAGATGTAAATACTAAATAGGACATTTCTAAAGCAATCTATTCTTTTTTTAAAAAAAAAAAAGACTTTATTTTTTTATTTGAGAAAGTGGGAGCATGAGAAGGAGAAGCAGACTCCCTGCTAAACAGGAGCCTTATGCGGGGCTCGATCCCAGGATCCTGGGATCATGACCTGAGCTGAAGACAGTTGGTTACTGACTGAGCCACCCACGTGGCCCTAAAGCAATCTATTCTTGCAAAAACAGCTATGGAGTGCATGCTAGGTGACAAGCCCCCTTCAATAATCTCAATATGCATTAACTCATTCCATCTTCACAGCAGCCCTATGGAGTTGGAGCTATTATCCTGTAGATGGATGAACAGAGAGGCAAATTAATTGGCCCCAAACCAAACATCCAGGAAGTGGAGGAGATCCAGCAAAATCTGAGCCAAAGCCCTGGGAATCCAGGACCCAAGCTCTGTACTTGCAGAGTGAAACTCTCTTTGGGACAGAATGTGGATTTGGACTATAGGTTTGTATTTGTTGGTACATTCTAGGTAATAATAAATCAGAATAACAGATTTAGTGGAGGGAGGGTTAGACCTAATTATTATTGTGACTTAATTTCCTATGTAAATGTTGGAGAGGGACGCCCGGGTGGCTCAGTCAGTTAAGTGCCTGCCTTTGCCTCAGGTCATGATCCCAGGGTCCTGGGATCGAGTTCTGCATTGGGCTCCTTGCTTGGCAGGGAGCCTGCTTCCCCCTCTGCCTGCTGCTACCCCTGCTTGTGCTCTTGTTCTCTCTCTCTGTGACAAATTCGAATCAATTAAATGTGATAAGTAACTACTGAGTCAGAACCACGTGCAAGGCATGGTGTTAGCCAGTGGCTATGAATCAGTGGTATTTCTGATGGAGGGAGGGATACGTTAGAAGGAATGGCAGAACCAGCTTACGGTAAGCTTGGAGCACTGCCATCAGGATGTGCCTGGAGACCCTGCTGGTGCCATGTCTCAGAGACTGAACGCAGCCCAGAGTCACACTCTCCAGTCACCAAAATCAGATACTGGATTTTGTTAGAAAATCTAGATTTTTGCTTAAATGATGCTCACTAAAATCATATGACATTAATATACCACTCAGAATGAAATAGCAATAATGTGAAGAAGTGACACAAAGTTCAGGTGTCTCTCCAGGCACAATAGCCCAAGATTCTGTGTACCCATCAAGCATGACTGCTGATCAACAAGGGCCTTGGTGAACCCAGAATAGAAGGAACCTCTCTGAGCCCCATCTTTTTGAGTTTTTATGAAGGCTTCATTACATAGGTAGGATTGATTAAATCACTGACCACTGGTGATTGAATTTAATCTACAGACTCTCCCCTCCCCAGAGCTCAGGGGTCGGGGCTGAAAGCTCCAACCCTCTTATCATGGTTGGTTCCCCTGGTGACTATATTTAAGGGATTTTCAAAAGTTACCTCATTAATATAAATTCAGTTGTGTCTGAAAGGGAGCTGTTATGAGTAAGACACCTGTATCACGCTTATGGCTCTGAAGCCCTTTCAGGAAGGAGGAGAAGACACCAAGCAGTATAACAGAAGATGCTCCTATTACTCTTATGGATTGGGAAATCCCAAGAGTCTGAGTCAGGGACCAGTTTTTCAGGGTATCTCCCATGTACACAGGAGGTGTACATGTTATTAAACTTCTGTTCATTTTTTTCTTGTTTAATATTTTGTTTCGGGGGAGGGGCATCCTGAGCCAAGAACCTGGAAGGGTTGAGGGAAAATTGTTTTTCTCCCCTACATGGTCGATCAGAATCAGTGCAGCCTCTCCTCATGCCACTTTGCTAATTCTGCCACTGGCATTCACATGGAACATGGCCAAATATCCTCCCAAAGGAAAGAATTCAGCCATTTCATGACTTAACTTAGATCCCCACACCCAAGAATCAAATGGTACTGCTTAGTCAATTCTGACATGTCTTGGGATCAGACAGTAGAATCCAGAGCCAATATATACAGCTTTGAATCCAAGTTCTAACGGCAAGGAAGTGACCTTACCTTTCCTCACCCTTATCTTATTTTCCTCATCAGCATAAAATAGGTGTTCAATAAACCTATGTTGAGCAGTAACTTATGTGATATGTATGAAACCCATAGCATAGAATTAGATAATGAGTTTGGGGTTGGAATTCCATTTCTGCCATCTACCACCTGTATGATCTTGGCCATGTACCTTAGCTTCCCCATGCTATAGTTTCTCTATCTAGAAAAACAAAAATCAGGACAGTAGGTACCTTCTAGCATTTTTATGAAACTTAAATGAATTCTTTTTGTTAAAGTATTTAAAACAGAGCCTCCCACAGAGAAATGATTAAATAGGCATTATATACACCTTTTGTTAAAGCTAGGAGCATATATCCATAACATATAAATTACAAACAGCTACAATAGTTTTATTTTCTATGTTCAATTCTCTTACATTTCAAAGCTCAAGTTTTGGGTACAATGATTATCTTACAATTAAAGTATTTAAGGGCTTTCTTCCATGGAGGATTTCGTTCCTCATTTAGACCCAATGTTGAGAGATGTCCAATGAGAGACAAATAGGTTTCTGGGGTCTATTTTCCTATTGATTGATTTGTAGTCCCAGTAAAGTCAATGCAATGAAAAGTGTTTAATAGTTTTCCACAGATTTGATTGGAAGGAAAAACAATGTTCCCCCAGGGCTTTCAGACAGGTCCATCTATAAGAAACTAAGACCAAGAGCTTGGCTAGTGAGAAGGAAGTCTAGCAGGAACCAGAAAATGCTGTTGAATGAGCTCATGTTGGATGTTAATCACATAGCAAAGCACTGAAGAGCTAATCAAGGCAGGAAAATGCTAATAGGTTTATCACTGGGGTCTATAGCATAGGATATATGAGTGGAAATCTCTGTGAAAGTCTCTACCAGAAAAACACTGAAATGAAATAGGTCTCTGTGGTTTCCCTGTATGGCATGTGTAGCAGCAAGGAGGTGTCATGTGGGCCAACTCTGCCCTCATAGTAATGCAGAGATTACTCTAAGTTCACTGCCCTCAGAGTCAGAAGACCTATATTTGAGTATTCATAATAATAATATTATAATTATATTATAATACTTATATAATATATAGTATTATATATTTGTCTCTCATTGGACATCTCTCAACATCGGGTCTAAATGAGGAATGAAATCCTCCATGGAAGAAAGCCCTTAAATATTTTAATTGTAAGATAATCATTGTACTCAAAACTTGAGCTTTGAAATGTAAGAGAATTGAACATAGAAAATAAAACTATTTTAGCTGTTTGTGATTTATATATTATGGATATATGCTCCCAGTTTTAACAAAATGTGTATATAATTATAATACTTATATAATATATTATATATAAATTATATATTATTACATAAGTATATAATACTTATATTACTTATAATATTATATACTTATAATATTATAATTATAATATAATATATTATATATTTACTTATATTTTTATATTATATAATTATATATTATATATAATTTATATATATTATAATTATATATTATATATTACATACTTATAATATATAATTTATATATAATATATATAACATAAGACCTATATTTGAGTATTCAAAATATCATAATCATATAAATTACATATTTATCATAGGATTTATAATTAATTAATTATGATTAATATATTAATTAGTATAATAATATACTGACCATATTAATATATTAATAATTATATTATTATATTATTGATATTATATTATATATTAACATTATATCACTATATTATATTATATATTAATACTAAATTAATATTATAATATTGTATCAATTATATTAATAATATATAACAATAAATAAGTAATAATATATTTTATAAATATATATAATATATTTGTATGTAATAAATGTATAATAACATATGTAATAAATTATATAAAATAAATTTATATGATTATATATGTTATATATTATATATTTATATGTAATAAATGTGTGCATTTATTTAAGATTTATTTATTTATGAGAGAGAGAGAATGAGTAGGATTGCTGTTCTTATATTCTATTCAAGGCCGCGAGAAGATATAAGTCTTCACCTGCTAAGGAAATCACTCTGGAATTTAGTATATGGGACATTCTGGAGAGCTTGAAGAGAAATAAAAGAGACTGGGTTATGGCCTATTTGAAAAGAATCAGTCTGAAGAACTCAAACTAGTCTAAACAATACCTTAATGGGACTAAAGAATGAAAAGTACAGAGAAAGCATTCATAGAGGAAGGAGACAGAGTGGTATGCTAATTTATTTGGATCAGCTTAGTCAGGCTATGGTGCCTGGTTGTTTGGCCAAAGACTAGTTTAGATGTTGCTGTGAGGCATTTTTTAGAGGACATATACATTTAAATCAGTAGACTGAGTAAAGCTGATGTCCCTCCATAGGGTGGGCCCCATCTATCAGTTGAAGGCCTTCAGAGCAAAGATTTAAAGTTTTCCAAGAAGAAATTTTCCTCAAGATTGCAACATAGGGGCACCTGGGTGGCTCAGTGGGTTAAAGCCTCTGCCTTCGGCTCAGGTCATGATCTCAGGGTCCTGGGATCAAGCCCTGCATCAGGCTCTCTGCTCAGCGGGGAGCCTGCTTCCCTCCCTCTCTGACTGCCTGTCTGCCTAATTGTGATCTCTCTCTCTCTCTGTCAAACAAATAAATAAAATCTTAAAAAAAAAAAAAGACTGCAACATAAAAATCCTGCCTTAGTTTCCAGTCCACTGACCTGGTCTACAGATTTTTGAAATAACAGCTCCCTCAATCATGTAAACCAATAGCTTAAAAATAAACCTTTCTCCCCACCCTCCCCCAACCCCCATCTGAATAATTGAAAAAACTGTATTCGCTCTATTTCTCTGGAGAACCATGGAGAATGCAAGGGAGTCACAAGAGACAGGCTAGGCCACGATGGGGAACTATCCACACATAGGACACCCTGGGGAGGGCGGCTGCTGGAGGGCTTTGAGTACTATGCATTGTGCAATATCACATCAACCCAAATGTCCAGTAAAGTTGTCGCATACAAATATGCTCTGTGTGTATGATGGATGGGGATGTTTATTTAAAAATTGGAGAGTGTTAGGGCGCTTGGGTGGCTCAGCCAGTTAAGCATCCGACTCTTGATGTCAGCTCAGGTCTTGATCTCAGAGTCATGAGTTCAAGCCCCGCACTGGGCTCCATGCTGGGTATGAAGCCTATTTAAAAAAAAAAAAAAAAATCGGAGAGTGCAATGTTCTACGGCTAGGTTAGCTTTGGGCAGAGAGGAGAGCCCAGATACAAAACTGGGTTGGTGAGTTCAGAGGTTAGTGAAGCGAGAAGAGACGAAACAGACGAAAGATGAGAAGTGAAATCCCTAAAATTCTCAGGAATGTTGGACAGGTTTTCAACCTCTCGCTGCGTGATGATGAATTTTAGGTATCAATCTGACCCGGCCACGGGATGCCCAACTATCTGGCGGAACGTCATTTCTGAATGTGTCTGTGAAGTATGTGTTTCTGGAAGAGATTAGCACTGGAATCAATGGGCTCATTAAGCAGGTTGCTCTCCTCAGTGTGAGTAGGTACCATGCATTCCACTGAGGGCCAGAAGGCAGAGGAAGGGAGAATTTTCTCTCTATGCCTGACTGCTTGAGATGGAAATCGATCTTCTGCCATCAGACAGACTGGCTGTGTGGTTCTCAAGCCTTCGCACTCAGACGGGGGCATACCACGGGCTCTCCTGAGTCTCCAGCTTACGGAGGACAGATCTCGGGACTTCACAGCCTACATACTGCATGAGCCAATTCCTCATAATAAATCTCTCTTTATATATAGACATATACATTATATATATGTGCATATGTAATGTATATATATGCAATTACATATTGTATATATGCGATTATGTATATATAAATTATATATCTACATTCCTATTCATCTCTTTCTTTGGAAACCCCTGAGTATTATATACCAGATATGGGATTGTTGGTTCAAGTCAATTTTTCGTGAATCTAAGAACTCTAATGACTAAGGGAAATTTTGAGAAGGGATCCAAAATCCCCAAGTTACGTTCGTGGGCTCCATAAACCAGCATACTATGGGTGTTGGTATTGCTATAACTTCATCTGTGTTCTCTCACTCTCTTGAGGATCAAGGCATCTAGATTTCCTGAAAATGGGATCTCCCATGCATATGGTTTCATGGATGGCTTTTGTCACTCAGTAATACTCTGTGAGTGTTTCCTGAGCTCTGCGTCTTTTAGATGTCTGAGTACATACTACGTGATTGCCAATAAATATCTGCCGAATGACTAGATAAAAGAATTGTACCTACATTCTACAGTTTAGTTAATCTGTGATTTTTCTAAACATTTAAATCTGGCCCAAATCTTCCTTGTAACGAGAGAGAGAATGGGGATCATCCTTGCACAGATATTTTTATATATGTCTAATCAAATCCTAAATGTGGCATTCCTTGGTGAAAAGATATGCACATTTTAACGCATAATGAAATGCACTGCCAAATTGCCCTCCAGAAATGTTGTTCCAATTTACATACCCACCACTGGAATATGAGAGTGTCCATTTCTCTGCATCCTGCCCCGCATTCACATAATTATTCCTTTTATGATTGCCAATTTGAGACAAAGACAGTATCCTATTGTTACTGTGATTTTCGTTTCTTTGGCTACTAGTGTTGTTGAAAAAAATTTTAAACCTTTATATTTCTTGCCAGTTCATATCTTTGCTTTTAATTTCTACTGGTGACTTGCCAGTTCATATCTTTGCTTTTAATTTCTACTACAGTGCTGTTTTTTTTCTTCTTATTGATTTGTAAGAGCTCAATATATTGAGGATAATAGCATCGCTTCGTTAATGTCTAAAGAAAAAAATCTTTCCTTGTTGATAATTTAATTTATCTTTCTTAGAGTTTTGGGGGAAAAACATTAATTTTTAGGTAATCATATATGTGACTTCTTTTCCCTTTAATTGCTTAAAAGCTTTCCTAGCCCTATTATTATGTAAATGTTCAAATCAATACTTTCAGTTTTCTTATATATTTCTGTTTCATCGCTTCTTTCTCTAATCCACCTGGATTTCATTTTGCAGTATAGTTTATGGTAGGCAATCAAATTATTCTTGAAATATTCAACACATAGAATTTGTTGAATAAATCCATTCTTTATCCAGTAATTTTAAAGGCTACCTTATTACATACTAATTTATGTATATAATAATATATACTATGTGTACATATAATAATATATCATGTGAATATGTTAATATATAATGTAGATTAGTATTGAGTTAATAATATAATACATATGAATTTTTATTATTCTGCTTGAGTAGTGAGCACTATGCTATTGTTTATGATAAACAGGTTTATGATAAATCATAAAGTACTTAATAAAGGAAGAGTCATTCTTACTGTCTTGGGACTTTTTCTCATTGACTCATCACATGAGCTTAAGAAATACTTTGTGAAATTTGAGAAGAAAAATCCTGGAATGACATCTGTTGGGCTATCATTAAAATTTTAAATGAAGGTAAAAATTAATATGTTTAGAGTATTTTTCCCCATCCAGGAAGAGAGTCGTCTTCCTTTTTTTAAAAAGCATTTTTATGCCATTCAAGGAAGTTTTGTAGTATTTGCCATATGGCAAATGCATTTCTTTTAAGCATGTGTGCACGCTGTTGTGAATGGAATATATTTTGTTTTATTTGAATTGGTAATTGCTGTTTACAGGGCAGTTTACTTTTCATACAATTAATTTTTTAAGTTTAATGATTTTTGTGCAATTTCTCTGTCACTGACCTCAATTTCTTCCTCTGGCATGCTCCCTTATCATAACCTTCTATTTTGGGGGTGGAAAATAATATATCATGTACACACAACGATTTCCGCTCCCCTTTGCCCATGATAATCTTTTCTACTTTTCTTGACTTGCTGCCTTATCTAGGATGTCCAGAAGAAAAAGAGTAAATTTTGAAGGCAAGCGTACCTATCATGTTCCTCATTTTAATAGGAACACCTCTGATATTTTACCCTTCAGTATATTTTGATACATTATTTTGGAAGTAGTTGTGTTAAGGAAGTATCCTTCTAATCTCAGGTCTAAGTGTTTTCAGGTCTCCTGGGCTCCTCCGTAAATAACTTAATCCAAGATAAAGGAAACAGGCATGCGTTCCAAGTTGAGGACCATGTCTCTAAAACTAGAGCTGTCAGACATCTTGTACCTAATGGATTACCCTGTATTTCACAAACAAGTGCGTCAGGATGCGTAATCATTCTACACTGGATTTTGATCTGGCTCTGCCGATGACATCTGTTAGCCCCTAATCTTCTCCTTGCCAGTAGTAATACGCCCCATGTTCAAAGAATAAAATATGGCAGCCGCAACAAAAAAAGCAAACACGTAAACAAGGCTGTCGTAGAGTCGGGGCTGGGTTTGCTCTGGTCGGCCGTGCCCTCGTTTTTAAATCCTCTAATCCACACACCCCGGGGCGCAGTTGTGGACTTCCGGTGCGTGCGAGAAAGGAAGAACAATTCAGGTCCTTTAGGTTTTATGAAATCCTGGCTCTGCACCTGAGCATATCTTCTGAGCCATCTAGTGGCTGAAGAGTGTACGTGAAACAAACAAACAAAATAAATCCAGAAATATAAACCCAAGGGCGCGCGCCCGCGCGCGCGCGTTCCATTTCAGGATGGACGTGAGTGGCACAGCCTCACTGACCCTCCCCCCACCTCCCCAATCAACAGTCCTCCAAATCAACAATGAGAGGACACTGACTTCTGATCGGCAAGGGATGTAATCAATGAATGGAAGAACATTCCAGACGCATGCTTAAGCATATGTGACGTAGGCGTGCATTGCCCTGATCTGTGATAAATCAATCACTCCCTGAAAGAAAGAAAATGTAGGCTAAGGCGGCACCAGATTTAAGTCACCACCAACATGATTGAGAAAAGCATGAGTGAAGAGGAGCCACAAACCATGAATGCTAAGAGGAATTATAGTTAGAAAAAAAAATGCATTCCTAATAAAGGTGAAATCCATGGTTCTTAGAGTATCCCACCAGGTTTGGACAGTGATAAGATTACCAATGCTATCTTTCATGTTTTCCTTGAACTTCTTCTTCTATCTACATACAGGACAAAGAAAACCCAAAATAAAACAAAACAAATGAACAAAAAACCCAAGCAAACCAAAAAAAGAAAAAAAAAAGGAGCCGGGATCATAGCTGAGAAGGCCTAAGAACAAAGATAAAGCAAATTGATAGCTTTCAAATGTTAATAGGGTTTGTCACCTCTGAGAGTGTGTAAATTAAAGACATCTGTCTGGTCTCAAATAAATTCCAAAAATCCCAAACTAATTGCTTCATATACACAATGTGAAACCTCAGAATTCGATGCAAAAATAAACCTTCATTTAGAAAATAAACTTCATACAATTATGATAAAGGAAGGCTTGTCAATAAGCCAGCGCTTAATACAGAAGGATTATTTTGAAATAAACTTCTTCAGAGCTCGTTAGAATTGGAAAGAACTGTGAAAAAAGATCTGCCTCCCCAGGTCCTTAGGTATGCGGAGGGCCTTCGGGGAAGCTTAGCTGAAAGGGATACAGGTTTACATCAGAAGTCTTTGTTGATTTTCTGGCAATTTTATCCATTTATAACACACAAAAGGAAACGAACATTTTTTTTTCTTCTCCAACCTCTGAAAAATAAGTAGAGATACAGCAAAATCATTCCCAGCAGAAAGGCTGGATGGATCACACCACTGCATCTCCTGTCTTTGGAGGAACTGTTTTCTTCTTTTTATCTGCCCATTCCAAAAGGGGGTTAGCATTGTTTGTAAGACGAATGTCCATAAAAAGGCTATTTTCAATTTTCTACAAATGGACGAACATTGGCGAAATCTTGTCTAGGAAGTATATTCAACTATTAGGATTACTTTTTTAAGGTTTTGTACCTTAAATGGACAGAATGAGAGTGGTTTCTTTCCATTTTGTTCTAATTCAGACACTCTGAAGAGCCCTGTATGGTCAGAACTTTTTTCTTTTCTTTTTTTTTTAGATTTTATTTATTTATTTGCGGGGAGTGGGTGGGGGGAGAGGAGGGGCAGAGGGAGAAACAGATTCCCTGCTGAGCAAGGAGCCCCATGTGGAACTCGATCCCAAGACTCCGGGACCATAAGCTGAGCTGAAGGTAAGTAGATGCTTAACCAACTGAGCCATCCAGGCATCCCCACAGTCAGAACTCCTAACGGCATGAAAATGAGCCCAGACTTAAATAAGTTCAGGCAAAACAAGAAAGCGCATCGATTCGTTGTAGGTCAGCTACAGGAAGGGCAGAATCTTCTGGATTGGTGGAATTCACGGGGCAGGGGTTGTGGGTGGGATGCTGCCCAGACTCATGGCTAGATTCCGCGTCAGGCTGAGTATCTGGTTTCTTTATTCCTGTTGCATGGTTTTCCTTACAACACCAGAACCAAGCCTCCAACCATTTCTGATCTTATGTCTCTCAAGCTTCACTTCGAAAAGACGTTACTAGTGCAGCTCGAAAGATCTCAAGGAACGACCCTTACTGTGTTAGCTGCTTTCGGCTCTTCCCTCCAATCACTGTGTCTGCAGAAGGAAGTCGGGCGGAAACTAGCAGTCACCGTCCTGACCCTACATTAGATTGGGGTGAGTGGGACGGGGGGCCGACACTGCAAGATAAGGGTGCAGCTACTCCCTGGAGAAGGGAGAGGGGCTGACCAATTTCTAGCCTGAGCGCCCAGCAACCACAGCAAAACAGCAGAATGGCAATGACCTAGAAAAGTCGGCCGACTCACTGATTTCTCCCTGATAAGGAGCTGTCTAGCAAGGCAGCTGGGAGCTGCCACCTAGAATCTAAGCAGAAGGGGTTGTCATCTTTGCATTTAGGAAGAGGGATCGGGATGGGCCAGAAACTCCTCCAAGAAAACCTAGCTCTCCAGCTCATTATTTTATTCCAAAATCCTAGGGTGGACACCCCAAAATGACACTCATTCTCTGCTCTTGCAGAAACAATCCCCTACACGCCACCCTGAAGTCCAAGGGAGATGGTTATTTTTGGACTTTGCTAAGGGGAAGGGTTTGTTCCTAAAAGTGCAGAAGAGGTTCGTTATGAATTTTCAGAATAGTTTGCTACGCGCCACTCTCTCTTCCTGGTACACCTCCATGACCCCTCAAAGGCGAATATTCCTGCGTGAGAGCTCACTCTACTCCATGATGGAAAAATCCAGATCTCTGATGAGACTCCGTCATTATCACCCAGGCTCGCTGCGTGTTTAAGTAAGTACTGGTGGGAAATCTCCCGTATGTCCCAGAATAGGGTTGTTTCTCATTCCTCTAAGATATAGCTTCTTCTTAGAACTAACCCCATGAACCTCTCAGGAAGCTCGGCCACATACGTGCTGCCAACATTGCCCTTGTGTTGGGACAGACCAGATGTGAGCAGCTGTCTCTGCTGAAGGCCTACAGCAGACATGGGCCCACTCCAACTCCATGTCACTCTGTCACATCCTCCCCCCCACCGCCACCACTGTCCCATCTGTAGCTTCAACTGTCCGACTCGATCAGGAAACAGTTGGCTAAGCTCCTTGGAAGGTCAGCAAGCCTCTTCTCTCTGGTTTATCAGGATCTTTCAAGATGGACGTCGATCAGATCTTGCCAGTTGAGAGCCCTCTCTCTGGACGAGTTAGAGAAGCCGAAGTCTCTCTATGACGCACAGAAGCACAGGGCCCTCTGTTGTACTGAGCCATTTCAGTTGAGGCCATGAGTAATTGATGTTAGGATCAGGCTTCTTCTCTTTGCCCCTCTAAAAATGCAGAGCCCACAGTGCCCAAATGAGAACTTCCCTTGTCTGCTCCTGCTCTCCCACTGGATAAAGTCTTTTGTTTACCTCAGTAAATCATCTCTCTTTCTCTCTCTCTCTCTCT
>CM052804.1:46436504-46487557 GCA_028533885.1 Nasua narica
AGAGCATAAGCAGGGAGGACAGAGGAAGCAGGCTCCCCACCAAGCAGGGAGCCTAATGTGGGGATCAATCCCAGGACCCTGAGATCATGACCTGAGCTGAAAGCAGACACTTAACTGACTGAGCCCCCGCCTGTGCTTCTAGGGGTAGCCTTCCAAAACATGACCCAAACAGAATGTGTAAATGGAAAGTCTGACTATATTAACATGGAAAACTTATTTATATGGAAAAAGATACCATAAAGAATAATAAAAGGCCAAAAAAGACCCATTGAGGCACATTTAACCATAAAGAGTTAATAACCAGATGAATATAGAGAACCTGAAGTCAATAAGAAGGCGGACCATCCAAAAGACAAATTAACAAAGGGACACAAAAGAAGAAATGCAAACAGCCAATGAACACATAAAAAGATGCTCAATTTCTCTTATAATTCAGCAACCCAACTTAAAATAGCACTGAATGTTTCCCTCTTAGGTTAGTAAAATAAAAGTGGCCATTAGTAGCCAGTAGTGGCAGATGTGAAGCAAATTCTTCTATAGCATTGCCAATTGGTTTATCCATTTTGGAAGATAATTGAGAAATATTAATTACAGAAGGGAAATACAGTCTTATCTTACTAGGAAATAATTTCATCCTACTTGGTTTAAAATAAATAAAATAAAATAAAAATAAAATACAAAATGAAATAAATTAAGTCATATCCCTAAAGGTATAAATATATGTAATCGTACAGAGATTTACCAGAAGATTCCACACCAAAACAGTACAAACAGTTATGTGTGAGGTGAATGGTCTTGATGTAGGTCATAGGACTTGGGAAGAGGTGCCACAAAAATTAAGGGAGTGTTTAGCTTTCCCTTATTTTTTGGATTTTCAGAGTGAGAATAGAATCCATGTGTTTCTCGTGAAATAAAAAGAACAAAATCACCATTAAATTGAAAATTCACAATACATGTTCATGGAGGCTTGAGAAGACAGTAGCTATCTGAATCCTCAGACCCCAAAACTTGGGCTCCAAGCCCTGCAGCATTCATGCCATGAGACCTTGGGAAAATAAAGCAACTCTGAATGTTGCTTTCCTCACCTGTAAAATAGAGATTGCATAACTGCCACCTTACGGTTCGCAGTTGTTTGAGGAACTAAATACAATAACTACATGGAATGGGTTTTACAATCTATAAAGTATTATTTCAATGTCAGCTAGAACTGTTACTAATTATGTGGCTAATTTTCCATTAACATCTAGCGATTGATGAATATTTAAAAAGCTGTTATTTCCAAGTGAAATGCAATCTGCTTC
Organism: Nasua narica; assembly: GCA_028533885.1. Classification (NCBI taxonomy): domain Eukaryota; kingdom Metazoa; phylum Chordata; class Mammalia; order Carnivora; family Procyonidae; genus Nasua; species Nasua narica. Next base: position 46,437,806 of record CM052804.1, read on the forward strand.
ATGTAGATTATGGTTACTTCGCTTGTTTCTTCCTTCTAATTATCCCTGTCTGCTTCCCTCCTTCCCTTCACCCTTCCTTCCTCCTTCCCTCCTTTGCTCTACCTTCCTGGACCAACAACTATCATGAGTATGGTTTATAAACCCCACTACTGTTTCAAGAATATAATTTCATGTACATAAATATATCCATTCATTCTGTACAGCTGTCAGCATTGTTCCTTGTGGATATTTTAAAGACATTAAATATGACTTACAAATTACAGCCTCTGACTCTTTCTTTGAATTAAATTTACGACTACAAAGCCTGCAAAACCCAATGGTTCCCATGATTCCAGGCACCACTTTTTAGGCGAGAAGCTTTGGAACAGGAATGAATATTTACTGATCCCTTATTACGTACTATATACCTTTACATACATTCTTTCAATTCTTAAGATAACCAAGTATAAGTTTTATCTCCTCATTGTAGCGCTTATGAAACTGGCCAACGTTAGCTTATTTCGGAAGCTCTTCACTTCTCGTGATGAACATGCTGAACGAAGCCACCGTTGCTTCCCTATTGAATGCAGCAATGTCTAACTGCCCCCCTGGGCTCCCTCTTGCCTCCTATAGTCTCTCCCCACATTGCATCAGAGTGAAGGCTTGTCACCTCTGCCCAAAGCCTTCTTGTAGTTTGTCACCTTGCTTAGGGTTAAGAATCCTACAGAAGCTGCAAAGGCTGGGCACATTCTGGCCACTGCTACCTCTCCAACCACCTTTTGCCTCCTTCACTCCATTACTGCCACGCTGGCCTGTGTGGGCTTCCGAGGCCACCCCAGCCATGGTCCTGCCAATGGCAACCAGTTGTTTCTTCTGCCTGAACGTTCTGCCCTCAGATTCCCTCAAGTCACATTCTCCTTTCTTTCAAGTCTTTTTGCAAATAGTACCTTTTCAGGGATGTTTACCACAAACAGCTGTTTGCTTCTAGAACTCCACATATCTCTCCTTTAGTAAGTATCACTTATTGACACATTCACTTATTTTGCCTGTCTGCCTTTCCCCCAGCAAGGTGTAAGTTCCTTGAAGTTGGAGGATTTTTTTTTTTGTCTTTTTTTTTTTTTAAGTCCTGAGTACCCAGAATGGTGCCAGGTGCATAGCTAGTGCTTAGGAAATATTCATTGAAAGAATAAACAACTCTTCAAAATCTATTTAACTAGTAAGGAGTGGATAGAGAGTCCAAACAAATATCTAACACACACCAGTGGATTCTTTTACGCCAAGCAGCCTCCAAGAGAAGCCCGAGAGGATCAAGGTCCATTACAGGAACCATTGCTAGAAATCTGGAAGAGTAACTGAGCAAATCCTTCTCTGCAGCAGGAGTGAAAAGACAAAAAATGGTCTGTGTGTAAAACCCAGTGGCTCCACTTCTTCTTTGGGGGAGATTTGGGGGAGGCAGGGGGAGTTTTGTTCCATTCCCAGCACTTGGACTCGGAAGATAGAAGGTACAATCAGATACACAGCCACCTGCCCTCCACACTGGGAGACAGAGAACCAGATGTGGTAGTTTTCCTATCACTTAGAAAGACCTTATTTTTCTCCTGATTTAATTTAAACCTCTCCTGCCTGGACATAACCTCTAACAGAGGATCATGAGAAGAGGACCCATACACCAGGAAAAGATATCAAGGAAGGAAAATAAATAGCCAAGTGTTTCGAAATGCCTTTGATTCATATCGAGTTTGAATGACTTCGGCAGTTATTAGGCACATAGCCTGGAATTATTTAGGGGTATCCTTTCTGTCTATAGTCTCTCCTTTCCCTAAATCATGTACACTCCTGCTTCTTCCACAGTAAGCTTCCTTTGAAAGCTGATTAGGGCCAGTTGCAGCATGTTGGGCAGACCCAGAGGGCAGAGTCAGAACTCCTCTGGAAGTCAGTTCCGTTCTTCAGGAGGAAACATGGCTCATCCGTTAAAAGTGCCAGAAACCAGCCTGTGAATTATTCTCCAAGGCCATTCCACCCTTACGCATCTACCATCAAGTACCGTATTTCACATCTTTTGTTCCTTTTTATGTATCAAATTGTGACAAATGCAAGTGGAAACTTTCCAGGAAAAATAAGTTTATCTGCACAAAACCCTATGGTACCCCATGGCAATTTATTATTTTTCAATTAAATTTACTGCTAGTTGGCAGTTGCCCTAGTTTAATTTTCTGCTGTTTGTTTACTGAACAGGGAAACACATAATACAAAGCATAATAAAAGTCAGATTGAGTTAATTAAATGTGGAACCAGGAAACTCTAACTCTGCCTTTTGAACAGTTTTCTCATTAGATCTCTTTGAAAAATATCATTTTTAGCTGAAATTTATTTTGACATTTGCAATACATTATTTATTCGGGTCACATTTTCTTTTTCTACAGCCCCAGGAACGGAGGTGACATTAGTTCATGCTGGTTTTGTTGGGGGATGGCGGGGCTGACTACATAGTGCTGGGACACCCAAACATTTAGATCAATTTGGGGTTCTTCTGTGGGCAAACAGATACGGTGCTGTCATCTTTCTGTAAGGTTATGGTGGATGTAATGACCAGGACACATCAAGGGGGATCAGAGAACAGACTCTGTAATTAGATCGCTTCATTTCAAGACATCTTGAGAAACTCTTTGATACCAGTCTTGTGACCACAGTGACTTCTGTGGCCAGAATATCAGCATCTCAAAAGCAAGAGCGAGAAGAACAAAATGTAAACTTCTAAAAGATTGCTTTTAGGGTAAGGAATTCATAAATGTATAAAAAAATCAGTGGCATTTCTTGGGTCACACCTGTCGTGTGGATATAAAATATATTTTGGTCTATATCTTCAAAAGGCTTAAGAATTTATGATGGAACGTTGAATAAAATTCAGTTCACCTTATGGGATTTAACCTCATATATTCAATTAGAGTATATATTATTTTCCAGGCTCATGGTTGATTTTAATATGTCCTAGAGTTATTTAGAAGTATAATTTTCAAAGAGAACCCTCTAGGAAGCTCTAAGAAATTCTGTCGTAATAGATAGCAATCTCATTCAAAAAAAGAAAAACTTTCTGCCTATTACTTTATTAATGATAATGGGTTTTAGTTCTAGAGCCATACAAATAGGCTTCTCCAAGTATTATACATTTTGCACAAAGTGAAAGAGGCACTTTGTGCAATTTTGATTTGGAACTAAAATTATAATTTTTGTTCAACTATTAACATTATTAAAGTATTAAAATGATATCTGGACTTTCCTTGTTTACTCGTTATTATCTACATTTACCTTTATCAATTTTTAAATTTTTGTTAATCCAAAGCAATAAATGTTTATTATAGAAAAGTATGGAAAAACTGGAAAAATACACATAAGAAAACTGCTTTTATACTTAACCTCCCACAGCCATAAAGGAAATTTGTATTTGGCTTTTATTGTGCTATCTGACATTAATTTTATATGTTCAAATATAAAAATTTATTTTTGTTATACCTATTTTAGATTTAATTTATATTAACTTAGTATACCTGTAATCAATTTTTTAAATCTCAAACAAAGCCAAGTGAATATTCTTATACAATCCAACCCTTCTCTGCATCCTCCCCCCACCTCAACCAAGATTTGGCTTCAATTTCACAATTATCGTCAGAAAGAACCAATGGTGTTCTTTTTATTTTTTAATTTTATTTTTTTGGTGTTCCAAGATTCATTGTTCATGCACCACACCCAGTACTCCATGCAATGGTGTTCGTTTTATGTATACATTTCCCGATATTTTCACAGATAATTACAAATATACATGTACAGGTAGAAGTAGTCATGTTTTCTCTTATTGGGCTTTTGTTTGCTTGTTTTTAAGTAGGCTCCATGCCCAGTGGAAAGAAGGGAAGGGAAGGGAAAGGGAAAGGGAAAAGGAAAGGGAATGGAAGGGAAGGGAGGGAGGGAGGGAGGAAGGAAGGAAGGAAGGAAGGAAGGAAGGAAGGAAGGAAGGAAGGAAGGGAGAGAAAATCTTAAAAAAAAAAAAAAAAGAGAGAGAAGTTCTTAGTGCAATGACTTTGTCACTGGGTAGATCTTTAGTAGAGTTCCATCCTGCAGATGGTAAAAAGTATTTCAGTCATTTTTCTCCTGGCAGAAAACGGGTGATCACCACAGTCCCTTTATTTTAAGACTTAAGTTCAGGTGGTGAAAGTCAAGCGGGTGAGTCAGAAACGGAAATAAGGAATTCTGGGGTAAGGAAAGCTTGAGAGATTTGCCCAGTGAATAGTCTGGTGGAGAGCTGAGTGGTCCACAAAGCTGACAAGTTGGGGAGAGAAAACCTTTTCCTCGGGCGGGGATGAAATCAGAAACAGAATTATTTTCCAGAGCACACTGTTGATTAGGACTTCCACTCACTTGGAATCTAAGAAAGAGCCTACGTTTTTTTTTCCACCGGATGCTCTCAACGCAGCTCCTTATGAATTTATAAAGAGCTACTAAAATATTATTTAATAGATGATTGTCCTTGTAAGAAGATGACTTTTAAGAATATGGTTTTAGCAGAAAGGCCTCAGAAATAAAGAAAAAAAAAAACAACAAAAAAAACAAAGTCCCACTTGCAGGTTTTACAGACTCATCTAACTCCAGATGACGTGAACAGTCACAGTGTTGTTGGTTCTGTAAACCTTCAAATACTTTTGTTGCAATTTGTCCTATAAAGCATGTGTCCTACTGCTACTCACGGATAAGGACAGTTTAAATTTGGGGATTAACTCCTTTAGAAGTATTCCATTGATAGTATGCTTTTACATAGACAGGTTTTCCGAAATACATTAACTGGAAAAAAATTAATTTTCTTTTGAGAACCATGATTAATTTATGAGTCTGACACACTACACTTGTCTAATTAACTGTAACTTCTGCTCTTTCTGTCTTTCTCACATTGTCACAGATCGACCAGTGGAAACACCTTTACTTTGGTTTCTTGTACCCTTTTAACATCATCTCTGAACTGAAGAACCTTTGATCCCAAGCAACAAGATATTCAAGCTATGAAATTCTCTCCACTCTAAGAATGCCTAGTTTTTTGTAATTGTTTCTCTTGTTTCATTTTGTTGGGTTTTTGTTTTATTTTAAAAGATTTTGTTTATTTATTTGAGAGGGCGAAAGTGAAGACAGATCACAGAGGGAGGAGAAACAAACTCCTTGCTGAGCAGGGAGCCCGATGTGGTGCTTGATCCAGGGACTCTGGGATCAAGACTTGAGCCAAAGGCAATCGCTTAACCGACTGAGCCACCCAGGCGCCCCTGTTTTGTTTTGGTTTTAGTGGCGAACTTCACTAGGGACCAAAATTTAGGGACCAGGTACAGATGTCATACTGTTACACATGAATACGGGTGTCCTTGAGTCCTAAAATTCATATTTCTATTCTGTACGTCCTCTTCAGGATCTACACTCGTGTCCTCTTGCCTCCAGGCTTATGTTTAACCCATGTCAGAGCTCACCATATCCCAGGAAGATCGCTGCACTTCCTGCTTCCGGTAGGAAGTGACTAAAGTAATTATGGCACCCGGTGAACACCCACCAGCAAGAACTGGAGGAAAAACTTGTGCGAGTGAATCCTCCGAGCACTGGACTGGAGAACGAGGTTGCAGAATACAAGACCAGTGACACTTTATTGACAGCGATGCATCCTCCAGGGACACCAGTTTAACGTCCCGACAAAGCCACCTGGGAAGGATTCTTCAACACTGGTGGGAAGACCTTTTGAAGCTTGGTCAAAAAATGACCGACAACATATGAAGTAGAGATGCTAGAACCGCCTTAATATGGTATCAAGGAAGATATCAGAAGGCGCGCGCAAGTGGGGATGTTAGAACAAAGTCATCATATGAGGTCAGAAAATCCACCAACTGATAATACGCTCTGGGAGGAAGGGGCCTCTGAGGACACCTCCATCTCCAGGCAATGAGAGAGACGTCTACCTTTGTAGGTGGAGCAGACAACATATTTGGCTCTCTCGTGTCAGTGGGGATGACAGGTGTGGATGATGGCAGCCCCAGGCAATGAGCCTTAGCCATCAGAGACAGAGTGGCTGTTATTACTACCATGGGTAGAAAAGGAAGAAGGTCAATAAGAGTGACTAACTCTGTCACGTGCTGAAAGATCACAATGTCCTGAGGGACAAGACCTATAGACTACCAACCGGAGTGTTACTGAAATTGTAAAAAGAAAAGGAAAATAAATGAGGGGCACTGAAATTATTTAGGACATTAGCTGTAATGGAAAATCGAGATCTCTTAGCTGATTTCCAGATTTAAGTCAGATTGCAAACCCGGAATTATTCATGAAAATGGATACCAGCCTTCTGAGTAAGAACTCTAAAGCATCATCACAAGCATATCCCACTAGCTCTCCCCAATGCTCCTCCTAAATAAGCTGTAGTCATTCACCAGAGTAACCATACACTGGGGAAATGGGCATACTCAGCTTTTAAAAGGATAGCTGAACAAGGAATCTTAACCGACACAGACATCCAGTAACCTTAAGTGTCAATATGGGCCTCCAGTTAAAAGTATATTCCAGCACATATGAAAGCGTGGTAGAAAGAGAATCCTGCAAGGAGTGCGGAGTGGCTGTCTAATTCCCAAGTAGGTAGTTACAACGAAAATATTTAACAACGAGCAAACTCCCACATTGGTTCTCTAGGTTATGCCATGATAAGAGAACCAGTACAAGATCCAGAAATTGCCCATTCCCCAGTACCCCAGCCAAGTTTGTAAATTAGACGAATCCTGCATACTACCAACATCAAAGACATTGAAAGAGGCAGGGCTGGTGGGCTCGCCCCATTCCCTTTTAATTAAACTGTCTAGACCCAGCAAACACCAGATGAATCAAGGTGGATGAAAGGGAACTTCTATAAGCCTAAAATCAGCCCTGGTTTCAGCTGCCATTTCAGATGAGAGATCTTCACTAGAACAGGACATCACAGTTTCTGGCATTTCCACCTGGTGAATGTGTTCTTTGCCAAATCTATCAGTAAAGGAGAATCACAAGCAATTTGCTTTTATGTGAGAAAGACAGCAGTAAGTACATGTTCATGCTCTTGCTCAGGGCTATGTTATTCTCTTGCTCTCTGCCATAATATAATTTCAGGACCTCAACTGTCTTGACATTCCAAAGAACAGCCAAGTTGATCCCTGGTACTTATGTTACACAAATCATCATTGATGATTAATCGATGTGTAATCATCTGATTACACAAATCAGATACGATGAGCAAGGACCCTGAACTCTATCTTAGAGAGCCAATGCTTTGGGGCATGTGGATAGATTTCTACTAAGGTAAAGGACAAGTTATTGGAACTTGAACCCTCCACCACGAAGAAAGTGAAACAGAATGTAATGAAATGAAGTTAGGGAGGCCAAATCATACAAAGAATTAGAAACCAGGGTAGGGAGTTTAGAATGGACTCTAAGTTACAATGGGGGAGCACTGGAAAGTTTAAGTCAAGAAAGAAATGGGATTCGATTTCTTTTGCAAGCTTATTTTAATTGTTGAATGGATTATAAGAGAAAGAGAGAGGAGGAAGGCCAACTAGAAGCTATTGCTATCATCTGGGTAAAATAATGGTGCCCTTGACGAGGAGAGAAGCAGGGGAGATGAAGAGAAGTCATAAATTTGGCATCTATTTGGAAGGGAGAGTTTGCAGGACCTGTTGCAATCCTGGAGATGATTATTGAGGGAAAGACACTATCCAAGAAGTTGTACGGTGATAAGTCCTGCTACAAGACTTGTATATAAGCCCAGAAAGAGCTCAATATTAAAAACACCAGGTACTAATGTAACACCCTGTGACTTGATTTCTTTGCCTATAATATGAGTATAATAATAACACCTACATTGTAGAATTATTGTGAGGCTTAAAAAACCCGTATCTCCAAAACACCAGAAAAGAGCTTGATACATAAAAATACTACTTAAGTATTTAAGTTTCTCCTTCTCCTCTTTCTTCTTTTTCTTCCTCTTCCTCCACTTCTCCTCCTCCTTCTCCTTCTTCTTGTTATTATTATTATCTGTGATTATAGCTCCTTTCTCTTTCCAAGTATTTTCATTTTTCTACTTTTGTCTTCACTCATGGGGGTTTACTTCATTGTCTTATTTTTTCAAGTAAGATTTTTATTTTATTTTTCTTCTTCCTTTTAACTTTTCTTCTTTACTGTGGTGACTTCACCTTTGATTTATTTACGTTATAAGCCTTTATAAAGCTTTTTGTCTTTAGACGTGTCGATATTATGGGCCCCACCTCTGCTGTGCCTTTACCACGTTAACGCTGACTATCTGACTCTGCTGGAAGTTAAGCTAGCACTCTTGGACTGCAAGAAATTCTTCCTCTCACTAACAAGGTACTATTTTGGCTTCTGAATTCCCAAGTAACAGCTCTCCTCTGGGCTCAAGGGCACCTGGTTTGATTCAAAGTCAAGCATCGTCGTCCCTCAGGTAGGAATGTCAGGGATTGGAGCGTGAGAATGGCTTGTCATGGATTATGTCTCCCTTCCCACAGAAATTCCATAGCTGACCTAACTGCCCCAGAAAAAAAGAGTTTATGTCTTAAAATCCATGATGCACTGGGAGTTGATCATTTTAAAGCACTCTGAAGAGAAGCCCAATGGTGCATCAGCGCAATGGATCAGTGTGTCAAACCCCATTAGATCTAGGAAACTAGGAGGCATTTTACAATGGATTCTCTGTGCCCATGACTCACGGCAGTGGAACTGGTAAGACCATCCATGGACCATGCCTTGCTGAGCTGGCATGCCAAGATGGTGGTCCTCCTCAAGGAACCAGAAGTCAAATCAGATCTCAGACGAGCTCCAAATGATGGGATGTATTTCCATTACAACCCTGATCTGTGAATAGGATCCACTCTTCTACAGTGCTGTTGATTACATGTTTATTTCCCACGGATTAGTTAGCGACTAGCTCTCTTAGCAATATGGTATTATTTTATTTTTTTTAAAGATTTTATTTATTTATTTATTGGAGAGAGAGAGCAGGGGGAGGGGCAAAGGGAGACAGAATATTTCAAGCAGACTCCTCACTGAGCACAGAGCCTGACGCAGGGCTCGATCCCACGACTCTGAGATCACAACCTGGGCCAAAATCAACAACTGGATGCTTAACCAACTTAGCCACCCAGGTGCCCCGATATAATATTATTTTAACAGTTAGGCATTGGTAGATTATTTTTACTCACTCATCTCAGTAGATTTGACACTGTTCTTATTTCCTCCTATCCCTCTCTTTGCCAAGAGCATATTTGGTGCTCAGTCATAAACAAGGCCAATGATCATTAACAAAGCTTTCTAGTGAGAGTTCTATATACCAATAGAACCTGATCCTCAGAACTCAAGGAATATAAAGCCTCTAGAGGCTCAAGCAAAAATTCCTCCAGACCACAGTGGAGGTATGAGGTACACACTAGGACTAAGGACATCAGAAGGGGAGTTTCCTAAGAAAGGAGGGAAGGTACCCACTGAGACCGAGAGCACTTCACAGCCGTCGGGATCCTGAATACTCTTGAAGGCCAAGGGATGTTTCAGAATTCCCAAAAGTCCTACCAGTTAGCAACCAGGGGCACTGTCCCAGCTCATTTCACGTTGTCACAACAAACAAAGGAAGGAAATGATTTGTCATTGAGGTGATAGCCCACAGCCGGGCCCAGCTGTAGCTCTCTCGTCTCCCCCCACACACACAGATGAAACTAATCCGACACAGTAAAGCCGGCATAAATCTGAACTTCCCTAGTGTCTCTATCCGGACCTCAATATTTGAAGATAAACTCAGGCACGTTTTTGAACACATCCCTCCAGATTCCAAATGCCAGATAAATAAATATAAGCCTCCCACTGGGAGGATGAGTAACAAGAAAAAAAAATACCAAGAGTATGAAAAAATTAGGTAGTTCAGGGATGCCTGAGTGGCTCAGTGGGTTAAGGCCTCTGCCTTCAGCTCAGGTCATGATCCCAGGGTCCTGGGATCGAGCCCCGCATGGGGTTCTCTGCTCAGCGGGGAGCCTGCTTCCCCCTCTCTCTCTGCCTACTTGTGATCTCTCTCCCTCTGTCAAATAAATAAATAAAATCTTTAAAATATATATATTTTTAAAAATTGGGTAGTTCAAAAGAGAAGGTTTTGTAAAGGAGCTCATTATCCTAGTGTGACATCAGGTTCCATCAGAGGACAAAGCTCCAAGCCACCTCCAAGCAAGACATTGGGCCATTTCAAGACTAAAGCACAAATCTAACCAGATGAAACTCACCAGGTCAGATCTACGAGCCTGCCTTTGCATTTTGAAGGGACTGATTTCACAAATGCAGGAAATGTTCAGGTATGTCTCTTCCGAAGAGAAAGGCTTGTGAGTTTTAGCTGACATCAGCTCAAAATGTTTCAAACACCTGATGAGATCAGTTTTAAACATTTAGTACAAGCTGATGCTGGATAAAGAGCAGGAGAACGGAGGCCACAGTGTCACTCTTTACTGGCCTCATCATTGCTGGGACCCACCCCTCAGAGCAGATTTAGACAAATGGGAGAGCACGGAAGGAAAACCCCCCAGGATGATGAAAGACAGGATGGTGAGAAACATGTTTGAAGGAGGTATGATGTCAGGACACTATGGAACCCAGTGTGTTTGGTTTAGACTGGAGAGAACATGAAACCTATCTTCAACAATCTAAAGGGGTTTGGAGCACCTGGGTGGCTCAGTTGGTTAAGCATCTGTCTTTAGCTCAGGTCATGATCCGAAGATCATGGGATCAAGCCCTGTATCGGGTTCCCTGATCAGTGGGAGCCTGCTTCTTCCTCTCCCTCTGCCTGCTGCTCCACCTGCTTGTTTCCTCTCTCTCTCCATCAAATAAATAAATAAAATCTTAAAATAAAATAAAATCATTAAAAAATCAGTCTAAAGGGTTTCTGTGTGGAAGCAGGATTGTACTTATTTTGTATGGCTTGATGTGAAAAATGAGATTAAAAAAATAAGATGTATCAGTCTTTGTCAAAAAAGAATTTTCTATTGTAGCTAGTCAAGATAAAGTAAGGGTTGGGATTTGCATGTTCTCTATTTCTGGAAGAACTTCAAAGTAGATTGGATGAGTACTTGCTCAAACATTGTTTGGAGCTGAACTCAACAATCATTGAGGCTGTTCTATGTCTCCGATTGTATGAGTCTTGATTATAAGCCCTTGTAGGGCAAGTGCTATATTATGTGTCTTTATATTATATTATGTGCCTTTCCCAGCTCAAGCATATAATACAGTGGGTTGATACATAGGACTAGATTTTTCTTTTTTTGAATCATCAGGGGGTACTAAAGTTTTGCCAAGTTGTAAACAATCATTTCCAAGAAAAAACAACACACACACACACACACAACCCCCAAATGCAGAGAAATTCCTAAACGAAATATGAAAAGAGAATTACACCATTTGTCAATCCAGTCAGCAAAACCTCAACTAATTGTTAGACAACATCATAACCTTAAAATACAAACATCGTGATGGGATGGGGGGAAAAAACACTTCTTTTTGTTGCATTTTGCTATATAACGGAAGCTTGTAAATCATTATTTTATAGCTTTATAGTTTCCTTTTACTTAACTTTTAAATAAATTTGTAGGATTTATTCTTGTGAAACAAATACTAATTTATTAAAGATCCTGACAGAACCAAGAATATAATTTTGATATTTTTAGTATTTTCAAAACAAAGGATATCCCTTTGTTTAAATATTCACCATAAGCTCAAACTGTAATCTTCCACCTACGAAGTAGTGACTTGCTCATTTCCCTGAGCTCCTATTTGTTATCATAGAACTGGTCATGGAAATTAGCCTGATGGAAATAATAATCATCAAGAATTGCATACATTTATAAGGAAAACCAAATATTTAAAATTTTATTTTTCTAAGAAAACATGCAAAGAATAACTTCTACAGCAAGAAAACATTTTTAAGTAGACTTAGGAATAATGATTTAAATGTTCTTATTATGCTTTCTTTCGTCTCCCTTTATAAAAGAGGAGAAAGTGATATGGCAGAATCACAAACCAGAAACAAACAGCCTAAATTTGCTTTGTTATGTGGCTTTCAAAAATATCCATGGTATTATTAAACCTTTGAACTGAATACCAGCGTTGGAAAATCAGAAAAGTTCACATTTTAAAATGTGCATTTCTCTTGCACATGAAAAATCCAAATGTCTGGCCACACCAGGACCCCACTGACTTATGGTAGCAACAAGTACCTGTTAAATTGTCCCCTCTTTGGAAAGAACGTGCTCTTGCCAATTTGCCAAACACTCCGCGACCTTGTGCGGCATTACGCCTGTCCTGTCTCACGCATGCGCATTCCTGCTGGCTTGGCCCCGCAATCCTTGACGTCTGCCCGTGAGCCCAACTCTACACTTCTATCCATGTACAAAGCATCTGGGTAACCTGTACCTCCCATTATTCCCCTAGCCCGTTCTGTACAAATCCTTCCCTGTGGAGTCTAGAGAGTACAGATGCTTCCAGAATGAAGGTGATTCTCAAGACCCACCATGAGAGCCCACCACAAGAATGGAAGAGACCTGTACTCCATATTGGCAAGCATGGAGTTTGACCATTTTCCTAAGTGAGAAGACCTTAAGTTGAGCCTTAGGGTCCTTAGGAGTGCAGAGGAAATTGTCCCACCTTACAATCTTCATCTATGTGACAATCGCCAGCATTGGATGAGGTGAAGAGGGACAAGAGGGAGGCCGTTAATTATTTTGGCTTTGCAAAGGCAAAGTTTGGGTTAACCATTAGGTTTGTCGATGACCTGCAGCCAAGTCCGACAAGAATATATCTGAAGTTAAAAGAAGAGGGTTTATTACTCCTTTCACAAGGAAGAACCTACACCACAGAAAATTGTATGTGTATGGGGGGGGGGGGAGTGTCTCAGTAAGAGAATATTAGAAAGAACTCATTATAGGAATAGAGTTTTGGTTGGGGTTATTTGGGGAATGGTCTAAAGAAGCGAGGCTCCCCTCTAGCTTGGATGCTGTCAGAGAGTGGGGTCATTTTATCATCTGGTATTTTGTGGATGTCACCATGACCTTGTTTTTATCCAAGACAAAATTAGGAAGCGGCCCTGTTTGTTTCCTTCTATCATTGTCTCAGCGTAATCTTGTCTGCAGTTGGTGTCCTGGGGAATTATGTTCTCTGGGGAAACAAAGTGGCCTGGACGTGGGCATCAGAAGGCCTTGGAATAACACTGAGGTCCAGCCGTGAACGTTAGGTCAGTCTCAACAGTGCTCTGGAGTATCCAAAACGCGGTCATAGATATTAATCGGCTTCATGGTGAAACAAACAAAAGGTATTTTCACATGGATGCCTCTCGTGCAGGGCTCAGTAACAGGCTGGAGGGTCCCAAGGGGACCTCTGTGCCTCTAAACCTCAGCTGCAGGGAAGGAATGAGCAGGATAAGGGGGTTCTCCTAAGATACTGCTGGAACCATCCTCAGAAAGAGTGGGCATCTCTATGGGGTTACGTCTTCAAGAAACGTGTCCTTTACCTTCCTACTTTCCACAGCAAGTGACCAGTAAGTAATCCACTCTGGAATCAGTGTTGTTGTGAAGAACAGAAGCTGTTTTCCAGAGAAGAGGGGACATCTTGAGGATGTCACACAAATACACACATAGAGAATGACTTCACTGACAGCTGACACAGATGGCTCTCAGCTCTGAGGCCTCTGTCCAAGTGTGTCCACTGATGTGGGGGGTGTCTGTGGGGACAGGAAGTGGGGTGACGAGGATGTGTAGTAAGAGATCACCCTCTTGCCTACAAAACAACAACCATAGTCAGGAGGAAATTCCATTTCTTTATAATCAAAAATTTTAGAAGTTTAATGAGTAGAAATTATTCGTTAATTGTTGGATTCCAGTTGGCATTAGGAGGCTTCGGAATGTTACAGAATCCCTCAGCCTAACGAGGCTCGCTCCAGGCCACCCTTGGGACACTGGGGGATGCTGGCTTTCGCAAGGTGCCTGGTGCAGGCCTCTACCTTGTGTTCTAATCCCAGGCCTGTTGTGGAGAAGGAAGAACACGGGCTCTGCTCTCAGGCAACTCTCCCTCAGTTCAAATCTGCTTGGCCCGAGATGTGACATCAATGTCCCACACCACAGGTTTCCCCTCATCTGTCACAGAGAGGATGCAATACACCTACTTCAGTAGGTTTCTATTGTCAGTGTTAGATAATGCGATGCTTGGTTCAGGGTTGGCCTTCAAATGGTTGGTGAAGACACTCTCGGTATTCACCCTCGAGTCCCTCACCAAAAGAATGAATGAATGAGTGGGGTGAACCCACCATTCAGCATTAGATCAAAATCCTGTCTTGCCATTTCTTCTTCTGAAACCTGTTTTCTTTTGAAACTTGCTCATACTCTGGAAGGCATTCCAATCATTAAACACATTAACTCACTCCTTGCCTAGGACTAGCCTGGGAGGCATGATAACCCTTGAGTAGGTAGAATGCCTAGATGAGGAAGAGAGGAAAGAGGCAATGGTAGAGTAAGTCACTTACCATTTTTGTCAACTTTTCAATTTTGATCAAGGTGGACATGACAGCCAAACCCAATAATTATTCAGGACAAGTGACTGGCTTCCTGAATTTATTTTGGAAGCAATGCTCACTTTCAACAATGAGAGCAACTGTGTTTACCTTACAGTCAGTTTATAAAGCTTTAAAAAAAATGGGAATTATGAACACAGTGTAAACCTGCTAAAGGGCCCGGGTTTTAGCTCCCAGAGAAATCTAAGATTTCTTTTTCATATCATGATGTTGTAAAACTCTAATCAAAATCAAGTTCCCTAACAGCAGTGACAAGCTCATCCAGCTGTTACTTCCTTCTCAGTCTGGGCCACACTTGAGAACCTATTTCCTTCAGCCATCAAGCTCACCCCTAGCTTCCACAGAAATGATTCTCCCATCTCCTCCCACAGCATCCTCTGACTTCCCAGTGAAACGAAGCCCTTTTGATCTACAAAAAGGTCAGCCCTAGCTGACTCAGAAGCATTTTCCATTCCACATTGTGCCAAAATATCGCTAGTTGGCCCGCCATTAGTCAGCTGAAAATTCCCTCTGAATACTGGTCACAACCGACCACTTAATGTGCTTCTGTCTGCTCTAAAATTAATTTTCTTAGGAGATTTTTGAACTTTCAGTTCGAATATCGTGATCCAAAGTTATATTTAAAAGGGCTTTGTCTTTCCATGCTATGGTGCTTCTTATAATTGACATAGGATTCGAATGGAGTAAATCTCATAGATTATCGGGAGATGCTAAGGAGCACTGTGGGATCAGGGGAAGCTGGCAGGCAGTGTAGAAATACCTTACTTAAGTCTCTGTTACTTCCCTTGACATTTCTGTATTTCGGGATTTTAAGATTTCATCTTTTAGCTCCACACATTTGGAAGCTTGGTTATCATCTCTAAGTGAGGCATGTTGAAAGAAAACGAATTTAGGAACACCAGGAAGAAAATTTCCCACTTATTGTGGATTATTTGAAATCCCATGATGGCTAATCCATGGTTAAGCAATTCCTGCTTGTAAAAATGGACAGTTAGATCACATGCTTTGAAAGCAATTTGCACAAAGCCTTCCAGCTTTTGCTACATGGAGTCAAAGTTCCTACCAAAGTAACCACAAAAGCACCACAGTTAGTGGTTTGGTTTTTTTCTTTTAATTTTTCTTTTTTCAGAGAATCCCAGCATGAAATCTTCTTCATCGTCTCTCCAACTAGGCTTCTACAATGTTCTGTCTTTTCCCTTGCCGGCAGCTTTCATCTTTTTCCATAAACACCTTTTCCTTTGTTTTCAAGCACAGTGGCCCATCTCCCGTGGAAGAAGGGTGTGGGAAGATGTAGAAGGAAAAGTTTGGGGGCCTAGTGTTAGGACCTTCCACACTCAGCCCTTAGTGTGGGTATTCTGTTTCTATACTTCCCATCCATCAAGAAGGGGACTCTCGGAAAAAAAAAAAAAAAGAAGGGGACTCTCGGCATGTTACGTAACTTCTCTGAGTCTCAGGAGCAGTGTTGTTAGGATGAAATACATCTGGTATGGGGCATAGCTACCAACCAACTTTGAATGCTCATCTCGATGTGTGACAGTAGAGATAAATAAGCTACACGTCCTTTTAAGCCACTGCATTGAGTTGCATCTACACCTTCTCAGGTCAGTGTTTATCTAAAGGTGTATGACAGGTGCCAGGGTGGAGACTTCTTGTGCTCCCTTCATATCTCTTCCTTTCAAACACCTGTGTGGATTATACTTTCCTGCTTCTTCCAGGAAATCATGATCTTGAAACATTCTGCCCGACATAACGTGACCATATCACTTTCAGGCTAAAAGATTCATTTGCCAATATGAGATTCCCCGGCTCTCCCTGTCCCAACTACAGGAACCAAGAAGGTTGTATGTTTCAGACTGTCCAGGGGCAAGACGGTTGAGCCTCTGAAAAACCCTAGGGGCCAAGGGGCAGAGCCTCTCCCACCCATAATGGGCATTCAACAAAAGTAGAAAGTAAACTTTTGTCCCATGAAGCCACTCAAGTCTTGGGTCTATTGTTGCTGTAGCACATTACCAGTCTATATGGATTAACACAGATGCCCACGACTTCACTTACTTAGAGAGTTGGATATAATCAGGTACAATACTGCACAATCATTTCCATTAGCAAATACACTAAAATATCAGCTTCCAGATACAGATGGCAGATTAAACACATGCATGTACATTCCTTCCCTCCTAAAAACCCCGTTAAAAGGAAAATATAGGGAGATTTCATAAAATGAACACAAAGAGAGAAGAGGGGAAAAGAACAACAAAATTTAAAATCTAAAAGCAGAGGGATAAATAATAAGGGACTTTTTTAAGAAGGCCAGATCTAAGCCAGCAGTAGAGAAAACAGATTAAACCACAGAACCCTTAAAAGCCTCAGTGAGTGTGCATACCAGCTACTTTCCAAAGTGGAGGTAAAGGGAGAGGAGGGCCTAAAATAAGAAGGTTTAGTTGAAAGCACTTTAGAAATTAGTTTCTATTCAATGTGCCTGGGCAAGCAAAGAATGAGTACAAAGAGGAAACCCTGTAGTCTCTCAGAGAGGAAAACTAAATGAAAAGTTCCACACAAGAGATCAGGAATCCCAGGGGCCTCAGATTTCTTGGTAGCAAATATTGACAACTTCTGAAAGAAAAGCATGCAATAATTTCCCATTCCTATTCTTAAAAGTAGGTACCCAGCTAAACTATCAGTGAAGTGTCAGGCAAAAATATAAACAGTTTCAGCAATTGAAGGTCTAAAAAAATTTACCTCCTTTTCATCCCTCCAAGGAAAGTGACTAGACAATATGCACCACAAAAACAAAGGAGTAAACCCAGAAAGAAGTCCTGAGATCAAAGAAACAGAGTATCCAGCCCAAGAGAGAAATAAGGACAAATCTCCAGGAAGGTGGAGAAGATTGGAGAACCTAGGATTACCCTTGCAGAGGAAGCCATTCCACTTGTTAACAAGTCATGGAGAAAGTTCTACAAAAAAAATTGAAATGTTATGGGGCATCTATGTGGCTCAGTCGTTTGGGCTGAGGTAATGATCTCAAGGTCACGAGACTGAGCCCTGAGTCAGGCTTGGCACTCAGTGGGGAGTCTGCTTGAGATTCTTTCTCTCCCTCACTCTGCTCATGCTCTATTTCTCTTTCTCTCTTAAATAAATAAATAAATAAATCTATCTTTAAAAATTTAAAGGGTTGGGATGACTAATGTGAATGAATATACCGAAAAGAGATTCAGATGACTGCTGCCGAGTTTGGGGTAAACATATTGGTGATATGTACGTAGAAATACGTACATATTTCTACGTACTTTTTTAAAATACGTAGAAAAGTGATATTGGTGATAAGTACGTAGAAAATTGAGCCCACGAATGAACAAAAAGATAATTAGTGATTCCAGGAAATGTAAAAAGTGGCTCAGGAATGGAAGAGTCACCAGAGTTCAGCTCTCGGTAGCATTCACATGATCATAACAATGTAAGCAATGAAGCTAAAATGGACATATGATATGGAAAGACTGAAGGAGAAGAGAAGGGTGGGTTTCTGTGGAGGGTGCTTAAGGGGAGAAAAAAATTACAGCCTCATCTTATTCAGCAGGAAGTCAAAAGATAATGCATAAAGCTGAAAAATCAAGAAGCAGCAAGACCAACACATTATTTAGAGATATGCAGGCAAGCACCACAGGAATCGGCTGGAAGAGGAGATAGTGGCTGTTGGGGGAGGAGAAGTGAATAGACTAAAAGGGAACTGATAATTTGTGTATCAACTCCCGTAGATCTATTTGGCTTCTCCCATGTTGTGTCTGCATCTCTATCATAAAACACCCAAAACTCTCCTAAAAAGAGAAAAGAGTAAAGGACACCAATAAAAACAGCAGAGTGAAACTCGGCTGAATGTGTATTTTAAAAAATAACGGTTTTTTTTTTCTATTTAAAACTTTGTCATTATTGTATTTTCAAAAGTTCAGATGAACAGAAAGAAGGAAATGACATGAAGGAAAACCTTTAATTGTGTTTTCCAAGCCCCATGAACATATTTAAATACTTTAAAACACAATGAAATGGTGTCGCTTCCCTGGAAAAGTTAAGAGACATGGCAAATATACTGAGTAATTAAAAACCATGAAGCAGCGGTTTGACAAAAATAAAAGGCAAGTACTGGAGAAGTATAACCCTCTACCCCACTCATGCTCTCTCTCTCTCTCTCACTCATTCGCTATCTCAAATAAGTAAATAAAATCCTAAAAATATATATATAAAAAAGTCACAATATTACAAAATAAAATCAATCTGTTCTTAAAAAAAAAGACAAACCATGTAATAAACCATAATGTACTTGATACCAACAGTGAAATGGCTGAATTCCAAAGCCAGACAATCTTACATGTTTTCAGAGGTGGGAAAAGGTTAATTAAAAAGCAAGAGCAATAGTTTTTGTATCTTTGCTATTAAGTTCTAGGAGATGCCTTCGTGACTCCTTTGTAGCCCAGTCTATAGTAGTATTCAGTCCTTCCTGGTATTTTTTTCTTCATAAAACTTCTTACATTAATTTTTAATTAATTTTAAAAACTGTCAAACTTTTATTCATCAGTTGACTCATTTTCAAAGAAGCCTGTCTATCTCTCAGTCTATCTATTTGATATTCTTTCAAATATTCTCAATGCTCCCCACTGAAATATTCAGTTATCCTCTGCTGCCTTTGTTTTTTTTAATTTTAATTTAATTTGATTGTTTCAGTGTTCCAAGATTCATTGTTTATGCACCACACCCAGTGCTCCATGCAATACGTGCCTTCCTCAATACCCACCACTAGGCTCACCCAACGCCCACCCTGCTTCCCTCCAAAACCCTCAGTTTGTTTCTCAGAGACCACAGTCTCTCCCGTTTCATCTCCTGCTCTGATTTCCCAATTCACTCTTCCTTTCCTTCTCCCAATGTCCTCCATGTTTTTCCTTATACTCCACACGTAAGTGAAACCATAAAGAACGGGAAAATCAACAATAAATTAAGCCAACCCCATGCACAAGAAGGGAAATAATCAAGATTAGAGCAGAGATTCGTGAGTTAGAAACTAGAGATACAGTAGAGCATATCAACGAAACCAGAAGTTTGTTTTTTGAAAGAATCAATAAGATCAATAAACCACTGGACAAATTAATCCAAAAGAAAAGAGAGAGGACCCAAATTAATAAAATTATGAATGAAAGGGGAGAGATCACGACTAACACCAAGGAAGCAGAAACAATCATCAGAAATTATTATCAACAGCTATATACCAATAAGTAAAGCAACCTAGAGGAAATGGATGCATTCCTGGAAACCTATAAACTTCCAAGACTGAAACAGGAAAAAATTGACATCCTGAATAAACCAATATCTAGTAATAAAATTGAAGCAGTGATCAAAAACCTCCCAAAAAACAAGAGCCCAGGACCTGGCGGATTCCCTGGGGGATTCTACCAACCATTCAAAGAAGAACTAATACCTGTTCTCCTGAAGCTGTTTCAAAAAATAGAAACAGAAGGAAAACTTCCAGACTCTATGAAGCCAGCATTACCCTGATCCCCAAATCAGACAAAGACCTCATCAAAAAGGAGAATTTCAGACCATTATGCCTGATGAATACGGATGCCAAAATTCTCAACAAGATCCTGACTAATAGGATCCAACAGCACATTAAAAAGATTATCCACCATGACCAGGTGGGATTTATCCCTGGGATGCAAGGGTGGTTCAACATTCACAAATCAATCAGTATGATAGAACAAATCAATAAGAGAAGAGAGAAGAACCACATGGTCCTCTGCTGCCTTTGTTAATTCCTCAGGGACCATCTGTCCCATTAAGTCCACATGTGCCTATAGATGCTTCTCTTTAATGGTTTGCCTTCCCTCAGCGTCTGTTTGTCCATTTATAATTATGTCCATTTACAATTATGAATGAAGGACTAGAGTGAATCAACATTGGTCATTCGGCAATTGCCTTCCTCAGCAAATGTGGAGGGTCCCATTCCTACCTCAGGACTCTGCCCTGATTGGGACCATATTCCAGTCCGGTTCAGGTGGATGGGTGGGGATATTTTGTCAATGGACTTCTTTATAAGGAGGGGAAGGTCTTACCGCCAAAAAAAAAAAAAAAAAAAATCAGAGTAAGCCAAGCAAGATAATCCTCTGAAAGTAGGGAATTTTAGGGCATTTCATCGATCTGCACAACTGCTTAGGAAAGGAATAATAATAGGAATTATTTTTCCCTTTCTGGGAGACAGAGCCTCCACTTTATAGAGTTCACCTCATCTGTTACATCCTAAGAGAAAATCCCGCAGCCAGCCTTCTGTGCACCAGAGCTGAGGACCAGTCCAGCTGGGCTGGCAACCCTTCAATTAATTACGCTGCTAATTGCCACACAGGCTGCTCATTCATTTAACATCATTCAACAAATATTTCCAGCTCTTGTTGATGATGATCTTGGCATTTTTCCAGGGCTCTGTGGGGAAGACTGGTACTCCCTTCTTCAGTGACCCATTCCAGATGTCTCTATTTGTTTGTGATTTTCTTGGCTCTATTTTCCATCAAACCAATCTACTTTATAATTTTCTAAAATTCCTTAAAATTTCTGCTGATAAAAACTTCTCTGTTTTCTGGGACTGCTAAGGATTTAATTTCATCCTTTTACTCCTTTAGTCATTTTCCTGGGGTTTGAAAAAGAACTGGTGGGGTGTATACTTGCTCACTCTTCCGTCTTGGTACATAAGGCATGTTCCTAACTTTGATTCATTTCTTAATTTGCTAGATTTCTCTGAGTACATTTACAAGAAGCATATGTTGGTTGCTGTATTTTCTGCATCTTTGCATTTCCAAGAATTTTTAGCACCCTCTGATATAAACAACAGCTGGGTATAAAATTCTGGTCTCACAATCTTTCCACTTCAAAATCTGTAAGTGTTGTCCCACAGTTGTCTGATATTTGCAGTCACCATCTGGTGACAACACTGCTTTTAGCTCCCACTTTGGTGTTGATTTCTTTTTGCTTACTTATTGCATTTTTCCACTAAACACGACGTTTAAAAAAATATGTCTGGAATACACCTCGATGTGGTTCTCATTTTACTTCATCATGTCTCATACCTCGTATCACACCTCTTGTCCTTTCCCCAAGCATAAGATGCAACCAGTTCTCATTCATTTATCCCTTTTCCACATATGTCTTTATACTTTCTCTTAAATCTCTCCTCCTTTCTTCCAAGAAAGCTCTACTCTGCCAATCAAAGCCCCTCTTCAAAGAGAAATAAATTCTTGTAAACCCTTTATCATTTCACTGTCATGCCATGTTTGAAACCGACTCCTCCCTTTCGAATACCCTTCCTCAAATACCTGGTGGTGCAGGGATAAGATTTCCCACGTGGCATTTCCACATGGCCGTCATCCTTGACTCCCCTTTCTTCCTGATACTGACATCTGATTAATTGAAAGTCCCTTCTACCTCTTAAAAATGCCTCACATCTGGGACGCCTGGGTGGCTCAGTTGGTTAAGCTGCTGCCTTGGGCTCAGGTCATGATCCCAGGGTCCTGGGATTGAGTCCCGTGTCGGGCTCCTTGCTCCGCAGGGAGCCTGCTTCTCCTCTGCCTCTGCCTGCCTCTCTGCCTGCTTGTGCTCTCTCTCCCTCTCTCTCTGACAAATAAATAAATAAAATCTTAAAAAAAAAAAAAAAATGCCTCACATCTACCTACTTCTCTCCATTCCCAGGGCCACTAAAGATTACCTTTCACTCCCTAAATTCCCTCCTAATTGGTCTCCCACAATTAGTCTTGCTCTTCCACTGCTCATTCTTCACGTTATGACTGGAGAGCCCCTTTGAAAATACACATGTAATCATTACTAAAAGTCCTTATCTCTATGTTATGTCCTCAATGCTAGCATATAGGTAAAGTGAGTCCTAGAGACAACAAAATGAAGATCATTTGTAACATAGCCTCTGGTTTCCCTTCAGCCTATCAACTCATCTTTTCTTTGATTATCCAGGCTTAGTGGAATTTTTTGTTATTGTTGTTGCTGTGTTGTTGTTGTTGTTGTTGTTGTTTATGTCACTAGCTTTCAGTTTTGCGACTTTCCCTAGGCTGTTACTTCTGCCTGGACGACATCCATTTTGCCTACTAAGATTTTTTTATTCATTTTCATTCATTTTTTGGACTTTTGCCTTGCATATTCTTCAAGGCTGCTAAAATATCCTGTCTCCCGGAAAATCACTCCTGATCCCCTAAGCCAGTTAAAGTGCTCTTCTTATAAGCTTGTCACTTCTCTTCCAGAACTTTCCATGCTTTATGCTGCTGATTATGATTTGTCTCTCTTATGAGGTGGTGGTGCTTTTTGTCTGTAAACAATCTGCCTGACTTCAGATCTGTACCTTTTTATGACTCCCTACTCTAGCTGCAAAGATGCCATGTCCTCTCAAACTTGGTCAGAATCCCAATGAGAGTTTCCTAACGCTATATTCTAGCTCATGTAGGAATTTCATTTCACAGGCTATGTTGGCTGGACGTTTCAGATTGCTTTTCTGCCTTAGCAGAATCTTTGTGTTTTCTTTATTTTTTTTTAAGTTTCTATTTTAACTCCAGTTAGTTAACATACAGCATTATATTAGTTTCTGGTGTACAATATAGTGATTCAACACTTCATACAACACGCAGTATGCCTCACAAGTGCCCTCCTTAATCCCCATCAAATATTTCCCCCATCCCCCTCTGTGTCTTCTTTTTCCTCGGTTTACCCTTATAGAGGTGAGTGTACCTCAAATGGGTTTAGTTTGATCTGCTTTAACTATAATACTTCTTAATCTTTCAGACTCAAGAAAAGAAAGAATGAAGTCTAGTTTTACTTTGCCAAAACTGAGGTCCGCTTCTCTGTAAGGCGTTGAAAACAAGAGGGAATGAAGCCTCCGTGCCCCAGGTTGCACTCCCTGGTTAGTTGTAGACCCAGGAGGGGATCAGTGCCTGGATCGGTGCCTGCCTTCATCACCAGCACTTCCCCTGCTACTGTGTAGGTCAAGGACAAATGCCACAGCTGCTCTCTCTGCCCCACGTGATTTCTGGTGCTTTGAGCTCTCCTTAAAGTTAGGAGCAAAGCAGGGCGCCTGGGTGGCGCAGTTGGTTGAGCAACTGCCTTCAGCTCAGGTCATGATCCCGGAGTCCGAGGATCGAGTCCCACATCGGGCTCCCACCTCCATGGGGAGTCTGCTTCTCGCTCTGACCTTCTCCCTTCTCATGCTCTCTCTCACTCTCTCTCTTTCCTAATAAAAATAAAAAATCTTTAAAGTTAGGAGCAAAGCTCATCTTTCCCTGATGTCAACCTGTCTGAATTAAGGAGCACCTGCTACTTCTAGTTACATGGGTTCCTTTTGGGGAGTCCCTCGACATATTCCTCAGTCAGGCTTCAAGCACCGAAGCCCATTATCCAATAAACTCTCTTCGATCTGTCTATAAAAGAACCTTAAGATTTCCGACATACTGATAGCAACCATCAGTAATGTCTAAGACCGGTAAAGATTTTTCGCTATTCAATCTTGGTCACATAGGTGGGAATATGAAGACAGCCATCTTTACCCAGATATTCTTTACAGAATCTCACTATAATAGCACTGATCTCATTTGTGGTGCGTCCCAAGTTATGTAATCTATCCTGTAACTACGATTCTTCATCCACAGAGAAAATACGAATGGCCTCCAATACCTTTACACTATGGCTCCCCCTTCTGGTCCTGCAATGAACAACAAGTCCATTTTGTACTTGGGGAAATAACTCTCCCCTGGAATACTGATCAGGCTTGAGTAAAGCTGAGAAGTTCTGGGCCAGAGCAGATACCTCTCTATTAACTGGGTAATTCAAATTCCTGAGAAGCTTTCCGCGTTTCTTAGGAGACTGCCAGCAGGGAATCTGAGAGGAATCTGCACATCAAGGACACTCTTCAGAGCTGAGCCCACCGATGTGAAGGTCCTGGCTTCGTCTGGACTCTTCAAACAGTCGACAGGGAAACATAAACCCTATGCACCGGGAAGGCATGAGGAAAAAAGGATATTTGCTACTATCCACGCGTAACTATACTGTCCTCAGAGACCTGGGGAGGTTTATCTTCTTAACGAAATAAAGACAGGATAATTTAATAGTCTTAGCGAATTCTTACTCTTTCCATCTTTCCTTAATTACGCATATGGTTTAAAAACTGTAGTCTGATTGCTGTTGTATTTAATCGAATTCAGAATTATGACATTTTCACCAATAAGAAGCATCCCTCCTGCCTCTAAAAAAACTGATAAAAATTTGAGGAGAAATTTGTTTTTTTCCTTCCAGGTTATGGCGCTCTCGACATACATGGGTTTTGTGTTTGGAAGTCCGATGTTTGCGTCCCTCGTCCCCTCAGGCTACAGATTCAAGTCAAATAGTAATTATGTGTGTGTACCTCCACGCGCGCGTGCGTGTGCGTGTGTGTATGTGTATGGGAATATGTATCTTTTTAAATAGTCATTTCTACATATGCGAATGAATGAGTTTGCATTTGAAATTACTGTCAAGGTGTCATTAAAAAACCCTTTTGGAATGCTTAATGAACTAAAATAATGTCTTCCTTGTGCTTACATAGAGACGTTGCTTAATAAAATCACTTTGTTAAGGGTGACATGCCTAGAGGTTCCCATTACGTGCGCAATTGCTATTTTTCATGTGCTAACTCTGCCATTCTCTCCAACTCTTCTACTTGAGACTCATTCTGCAGCTCCTGCCTACATCAGGGCTGGCTGATAGGGTCTGCCTAAGAGACAGAGTACTGACACATTTTCACACGACTTGAAAATGCTTGACATTTAAGGGAAAAGGTGTATCGCTTCAAAAATGTGTTAAAAGCAAGTTACCTTAAGAAACTTAAGCTGCAGAGAGATGATATTTGTCCTCAGTTCTTGCATTAGACTCACAGGTAACAGACGAGGGAGAAGAAATGGTCAACCCAAAGAATCCTACTTTCTGCTGTTTTCAGAACTTTTTGTAAACATCGTAAGAGCCAGCAGGGATGTTACTGGTGAACTTTTTTTGTATTTATTCTACATTTCAGGAAACAGTCATTTTTTTTTTTTTTTTTGAGTATCCTCCATCCCTAATCCAATGCCTCATTTGGCTAAGGTAAGACCCTACTCAGGCCAAATGAAGCAACCAATCTCCCCTCCCTGGTGATTGGGATCTGGATTTCCAATGATTGAAGTTGGCCCAATCAGTAAATCTCTGGACTCTCATGAAAAGTGACCAGAGAGACACGACCAGAGAGAGAGAGATTCCCCTTATGCTGGATTGAACCTGGAAGGCGGCCATCTTGTCACCACCAAGAACCTGAGAACAAGACAAAACGGAGAACAGAGAAGAGGAGAAGACCACTGTATCACTTGAGCCACGGGATCCATCTAAACTTAAAGCCTTGAGTGCCTTAATTACATGAAAAAAAAAATCCTTGTTTGTTTGTTTGCTTTTAATTAATTTATTGTGTTTTTTCTCGTTTGCAATGGGAGACGTTCCAAATGATTTTTAAAATTGCTTACTTTGAATCTTGAAGTGAAAGAATCACAGTCGGTCAGGATGAGAGTGGGACAGATAACAGCAGGGCTGTGGTGAGAGTAAGCAGAGTGAAGGAATGAGGGAAGGCTGAACAGTGAGCTTTACCTCTGCTTGCTTGCTGCCTCTCTCAACAGACACAGAGATTTGGCTGAGACAGGGGCTGAGTGCCTCAGTGTGACTTCTTTTTGGTTTTATTTTTTATTTTTTAAATATTTATTTGAGGGGTGCCTGGGTGGCTCAGGGGGTTAAAGCCTCTGCCTTCGGCTCAGGTCATGATTTCAGGGTCCTGGGATTGAGCCCCGCATCGGGCTCTCTGCTCAGTGGGGGGCCTGCTTCCCCCACTACCCAGTCTCTCTGCCTGCCTTTCTGCCTACTTGTGATCTCTCTCCTCTCTGTCAAATAAATAAATAAAATCTTAAAAAATATATATTTACTTGAGACAGAGAGCATGAGTAGGGGGGCGGGGTAGAGGAAGAAGCAGACTTCCTGCTTAGCAGGGAGCCCAACACAGGGCTCCATCCTAGGACCCCAGGATCATGACCTGAGCCGAAGGCAGATGCTTAACCACCTGAGCCACCCAGGGATCCCCTCAACATGACTTCTACGTAGGTTGTACCTTTCAGCCCAGAGCACACTATTTGTAGACCCAGGATCTCTTCATATAGGTTGTTTGGGTTTGGTTTCAGCATTTTGTAGAACTAGAATTTCCAACAGAAAACAAGTCCAGAGTTTTGGGTACTTGTTTTTATGCAGAAGAACACTTTGGAAAAGTAAAACGGGAGCAGAGCTGGTTGGATCTGAACTGGGGTGGGGTCTTAGAGCACAAGCAATGCCCCCCACCCACGACACACCCACTCAGTGTTCTCCCCAGCCTCTCCGGACTTCCTGGTCCCTCCGATCCCAGAGGCTGAGGTGCTGTCAGGAGCTGGGGGAAAACCACAGAGCCCCCTGAGAAATTCTCTACTCACAACCAAGAAACATGTCCTTCGGATGAGGAAATGGAGCTCCAGAGACCTTGAAGAATTCCCTAAATTGCTATGCTGGGTAGGCTTAGCACTGCTGTGAGGTTATCTGAATTTCACTACTGTGTAACTTTTAAAAATTTATACTCCTCAATTTCCTCCTTTCCAGAATGAGTACATTCTAACAGCGTACTATTTAACAAACAGTCCATTTGTCTAAAAATGAAGTTCTTCATGAGTCTCCTGCTTTCACAGAGGGAAATACTCTAAGAAGTTTGGAAGATTCACTTTCCGGGTCTTTCGTACACGAATCCGCAGAAATAGAGAGCATTACTTCGTGGGGCGCGAATGCAAAGACGGTCACAGGAGAAAGGACCTTAATTATCCTGATCTTGGTCATCATTCCACAATGCAGGTATCCCTCAAATCATCACCTCGGACACCTTCCATACACATAGCTGCACTTGTCAATTATTCCTTGTTAAAGTTAAAAACCGCAAAGGACCTTGAACGGGACAGTGAGCTTTGCCTGGGTAAAAGCTCCACGTTCTACATGTTATTACCTTTACACTCTCTGTTATAGGAATATTTATTGGTAAATGCCTTATTTAAGAACTGTCTCTGTATTTGCTCTGAGACCTGTTTACATAGTGGTGATTCCCCAACCCTTTTTCAATCTGCGCCTTCCTTCAGAAATAGAAAACACTGAGATCTTCTTTAGTGTTACTGGAGGTTTCAAGATAACGACCACGGATGAAAACAAGTAAGCAATTATAGGATCCAATATACCTTTTCAGACGGCACGCTCCCCACCCCCCCTCCTCATAGATTCCTCCTCCCCAGCCCCCGCCTGCTCAGCAGAACCATATGGCTGCCGCTGCCACTCCACCCCGTGACGCCCCTTTCACCTAGTGGCGTGACATCCCTGAGGAATATTCTAGTCGATAGCTCCGAGGTGACTAAACATTTATATTCCGTACACAGGGATAATAACACAGCTGCACTTCAGAAAACTGGAAAACACATCATGGATCTTAGAACAAAAATGCAGACTGATAAACTCATTCAGGGAGCCTAAAGTGGACTTTCCTTGTGAATTAATAAACAATCCTATGCGATTCCTCGCAGATACTCCGACGGCACGGTCAAGGAATCGGGATGGCGTTATTTTCTTGTTGGCGCACCGTGTTCTTTTGAGTTTAGCTCTCTGGTGTGCCGGGGCTGGGAAAGACTGGAAGGACCAAGTCACCAATCAACCTTGACTTTTCTTGAACTGCCTGCCCCCAATATATTCTTTTCCCCAACTCTTTGGAGTTTGACCCAAATTAAGAGGGGCAAATACTACAGATGAAGTGATGGACAGGCTGTAAGGAGCTGAAGATGGCTATCTGAAGATGAACCACAGAGACCCTGAAAATGGGGCTGGGATGTTTCAAGAAGAATCTCCCATGAGGTTCCCAGGTCAGGCTGGCTGTGCTGTGATCTCAGCTTCGTAAGGAATTCTGCAAGATCGCTGCTCATCTTTGACAGAACATAGGCAAGAGGGGAAGAAAATATATGACAAGCTACTAAGAAAAGCAACGTGAGCTCATTTGTTATGGGGGGGGGGGGGTGTTTGTTTATTCGGGGAAAAAAGGACTCATAAGCTGACCAAAGGGAGGTGTGCAGGGATTTCTCCCAGTCTCCATCTCCATTACTGACTAAATATGACATTGTTCTGTCTCTCCAAGTCAGCTAGGGGACTGGTTAAAAGCTCCTATAAAGACACACACTAAATTTCAGGGGCTTCCCCTGTCCACCAGGCCCTGCCTGAGAGCAGTGCTGGGTCCCACCCATTCACATCTGTCCACCCTTGAGAGCTCTGCCAAGAGACCAGAGCCTCTCAGGGGCACCCATGAACTTGTATCCCATTGGGATCTAGACCTCTCTGCAGGAATCAAATAGATTCCTTCAGCTCCGATTTCATAGTCATCCAGCAAACCTATGATGATGATGTGAACTTCCATGAAGATGTTGCTATAGCAGATCATAAACACTTGGCAATTAATACCTGGCAATTAACAAGCTGGAATTCTGGATCTGACCAGAACCTTTAAGCATGACCCAAACCCAGAGAACGGGCCAGGATTCTGACCTTGGGAGATTCTGTGCCTAAAAGCCAACCAACAGTCCTCTCTTTCACTGAGCTGATGCTCTTAGATGTGACATCCTGCTTAACAGGGTGACGGGAAGTCCCAGTGCATCTCCCAACGACAGTGAACACATTTAGGGAAAAACAGATCTGCCGTGGTCAGCTAAAGATTTGTATAAGGACACATGGGAAGAAAGAACAAGAACGGACAACTCGAGATCCTGAATGACAAGCTAATGTATTTGGCTTTCACGGTCTTAAAAATAACAGAACGATAAATAAATAAATAAATAAATAAATAAATAAATAAATAAATAAATAAATAAACAAACAAACAAACAGAACGTCAGGGCACCTGGGGGGCATCCAACTCTTGGCTTCGACTCTGGTCTGATCTCAGGTCACAGGACGGAGTCCTTTGTCCAGATCTGCACTCAGTGGGGAGTGTGCTTGAAAGTCTCTCTCTCTCTCTCTCCTCCTTCTGCCCCTCATCCCTGCTCTGTCTCAATACATGGATAAATCTTTTAAAAAAATAACAAAGTCATCAAAGGTTCTTTAATTTTCAGTGAAGGTGGGGGGAACGTAAGAAGAGTGAGAACAGAGACATGGACCTTCGATGTATGTTGCACTTCTAACTTAGCTGCCTTTTCTCATACAGAATTTCACCTAATCCTATCAACACTGCCAAGCAGAAAATGGCCGCCTCCACTTTGTGGCTCAGAAAACCAAACATGAGTGAGCAGTGACTTGGTTAAGGTTACTCAACAAGTAGCACATGACATAAAGGCAGATACTGTGGTTTCAAATGCAATGTTCATGCCCAAATCATTTAAATAGTCCCATATTAGGGTTAGGCCACAAGTATCCTGGTCAAACCACCATAGTAAAGTTGTATTTGCCTACCTAGATCTTGAAATAATACAAACAATACTTCTTTTCCCACTGGAGTGGGGAAGGGTCTATGAACAGTTTCATATTCTGTGAGTCAGAGCATACACTTATGCATGGGAATCTCAGGAGAGACATGACCAATCAGCCTACGAGATTGTCTTTACTCACATATTCCCTGCTAGGGTGGGCCCTTGACCTGGGTCCTAACTGGCTGAGCTTACATAAGTTTATTATATTTCTTGGCACTGGCCTGGCCCCTCCAACTGTCCATCTTAGAAAGGATCCCACTAGTTTCAGCAAGGGCAGGACTGATGTTGGAAAACAATATATTCTTCCCACATCCAATTGACCTAATCGTTGCTGTCAACATCACTCCACAAACTCACAAAAAAACAGGCATCATTTTTGCTATGTTAGATGATCAAAATGACTATATAAGTAAAGTACACCCTGAACACAGAAATGATTTCACTGTAGGGGCCACTGGGTGCCTCAGTCGGTTAAGCATCCAACTCTTGATTTTGGCTCAGGTTGTGAGATCGAGCCCCATGTTGGGCTCCACACTGAGCAGGGAGCTTCCTTAAAATATTCTCTTTCCCTCTCCCTCTGCCCCCACCCCTCAGGTCACATACTCACTCAAAATGAAGGAAGGAAGGAAAGAAGGAAGGAAGGAAGGAAGGAAGGAAGGAAGGAAGGAAGGAAGGGAGGGAGGAAAAATGGTTTCAGTGTCATCTAATAATAATTACTTGAAGTGAAAGAGTTCAAAAAATAAATAGAGTGGGAGGGTTCAGTGGATACTGGTAAAGGGGAAGGAGGAACTTGCTTTGTATTTATAACAATGAATGGGGATTTAAGTGTTTTGGTTTAAAGAACTTCATGATTCCAAGTGGAGCCTTCAGATGTATATCTAGGATAATTTAACAGTTATTATGCAATCTCAACTGAAAATCCTCGAGATTGCAAGTCATTAAAAAACAATTTTTTTAACGGATGACTCAGGGAACAAGCTCATATCACCAAGTGTGAAATTAGAGAAGACCTCAAAGGCCAGGAATTTGAAGACTCCCTCCCTTCTGACGGATGAAACAACGGGAGATGGAGAGAAACTAAATCAATGGTAACTTTGCGGTGGAGAGAAACTAAATCAATGGTAACTTTCCACTCTTTACACAAAAGCTTGAAAGAAAAGACATTCTAGAAGGTACACACAAAGGTAGAAGATTAATATTTTATGTGAGGTTTAAACAAATCTGGTACTTCTGCCGCCTTCTCTGCAAAAAGGACATTTCAGCCAGTTTTCTGAGATGCGGGTCACACTGAATTCCCTTGAAGTTAAGCTCAGCCCCACGCTATGCTGCAGAGTGCTTGATAGAGGGCATTCTATAGTTTACCAATTGCTCTTCTCATGGGGAGGGTGGGGGATGGTAATGAAGAGAAGGAATAAGCAAAAAATGTCAACAGGATACAGATATTATTTACGTCCAGCCTGGCCATAACCATCCTTTTCACCTTTTTATAGAAAATGAAGACAAGGCTCAGAAAAACCCAAGAAACTCTCATGGAATCACGCAAAGTACAGTGTCTGAACAGAGATTTGCATCCAACTCTGCTTGACTCTAAACAACGAGGTCTTTCTTCCATGGGACATGTGCACATGTCCCAGCCCACTGCTCATGAGTAGAAACCCCTCCAGCAAGCTCATTTCATCAGTGATAAATGGCTTTCTTAAAGGCAGACACCAGCAGCATTGGACTATGGAGCCATTGCTACCTTAAGTCTTACGTCTTTTTTTTTTTTTTTAAGATTTTTATTTTATTCATTTAACAGAGAGAGAACACAAGCAGGCAGAGAGGCAGGCAGAGGCAGAGAGAGGAGCAGGCTCCCTGCGGAGCAAGGAGCCCGATGCGGGACTCGATCCCAAGACGCTGGGATCATGACCTGAGCCAAAGGCAGTCGCCCAACCAACTGAGCCACCCGGGCGTCCCAAGTCTTACGTCTTAACTGATGTCGTAAGTTTCCCGACAGCGACTCCAAAGGAAATATCGGATTTAATCTCGCTTTCAAATATGCGTCGCATATCCTCCCACCTTCAACACACGGGCATTCTTCCGCCTCTGGACCACATTCATTGCTTTGTTCCTCTGCATCTATTTGAATGATTTTTGACCCCTGACAGTGACTCAGTGAGTTTTATTCCTACTCCCTGAATCTCCGAAGAAGTTGTGCATTCCTTTGCTCTGGGTTGATCTGGGCCCCAGGTTAGATGGCGGCACGAGATCCACCTTGAGATTGGAGACTCTGCAGCCTGGCAGTATGCTGAGACTTTGGGTCCCTGACTGAGCCACCTGGCCTCATCTCCTTGCCGTGGAGACCAGTCTCAGGTCTAGGGCTGCCTGTCCCTCCATTATTCTGCTAATGTCCTTCATGTGATCTTGCTGGTCCATGCAGAATACACTAGACCTAATGAAATAGGAAATATGATAAGACAACCAGCAGACACGTGAAAAAATG
The DNA here is from genome assembly GCA_028533885.1 of Nasua narica. Taxonomy (NCBI): domain Eukaryota; kingdom Metazoa; phylum Chordata; class Mammalia; order Carnivora; family Procyonidae; genus Nasua; species Nasua narica. Next base: position 46,470,483 of record CM052804.1, read on the forward strand.
CTCAACATCACTCGGCATCAGGGAAATACACAGCAAAACCACAATGAGATACCGGCTCACAGAACAGCTAAAAATTAACAAGTCAGGAAACAACAGATAATGGCGAGGATGTGGAGAATGAGGAACCCTCTTACACTGCTGGTGGGAACGCAAGCTGGTGCAGCCACTCTGGAAAACTGTATGGAGGTTCCTCGAAAAGTCAAAAATAGAGCTACCCTTCGACCCAGCAATTGCACTACTGGGTACTGGCGTATTGGCATATGCATGAAGTGAAAATGCAGGATGTAGCTGTCGATTGTGCGTTGCCATTGGAATAGGAAGCAGTCTGACCCAAGGAGAGTATGCACCTTCGGAGGGAGGCGAAGGTCTCTTAAGTTTCTGTTCTTCCTACATTCAGAATTTGCTTGGGCTAAATGAACACAGATGACAACACAGGATCAATAGGGATTTTTTCTTCCAAGTCCGTCAAACCTATGGGATTTTTCACATCATCACCATTTTATTATTTCGGTATTGAATCATTCCATGAGGACCTCATTCACACCCTACTCCTTTCTGTCCCAAGGCAAAGACAAATCTCTCCTGGCCTATGAAGACACTGCTGCTTTCTTCCCAGTCTGCTCTCTCCTGCAGGAATCAATGTTTATGGCTGCAGTTACAGTAAAAATAGCAAAAGTCAATATTTGGGCTCCGTATCTGTCAGATAATAAAGCTGGCTAGAGGCATGACCACATGACATCTGCATGCAACACACAGGGGCTGGTCCCCGCAGTCTTCCAGACAGTTTGTCTAAAGATAGAGTCATATTTGTACAGCTGAGATTCCCAAATCCCCCATGTGTGTCCTCAGGGAAGCTCAAGATTTCTGTTTGATTTTTGATCTTGTTGATTCTGGCCTTTGGACTGGAAAAATGTTTAAACAAAAAAAAAAAGGAGAAAAAGAAAAAGAAGTAGTAGAGAAAAAGAAATATGAAAGTAAGAAAATGAAACAAGACAGAACCACCACGCAAAAAAATCCATCCAACGATTCTCTTTGAACTACTGTATTTTATACCTTGTCTGCTCCAAAGAAAGAAAGAAAGAAAGAAAGAAAGAAAGAGAAAAAAGAAAGAAAGAAAACATAGTAAGAGACAAAGAAGTGGAAAAATTAAAATGAAAGACCCAGGGGCACCTGGGTGGCTCAGTGGGTTAAAGCCTCTGCCTTCAGCTCGGGTCATGATTCCAAAGTCCTGGGATACAGCCCCACATTGGGCTCTCTGCTCAGCAGGAAGCCTGCTCCCTCCCCTCTGCCTGCCTCTCTGCCTACTTGTGATCTCTCTTCCTCTGTCAAATAAATAAATAAAATCTTTTTAAAAAATAAAAATAAAAAATAAATAAAATGAAAGACCCAGAGACAAGCTGGGAAATCAGAGTTCCTCTTATTATCCTCTTTGGATTTCAAAGGAAACCCTTGGTTTCAGGTCTATCTCTATGATCTTGGGCAAGAATCTGACTCTAAATCAGCCTCAGATTTCTCATCTATAAAATGGGAACATTAATGGAATCCAATCTATAGAATGGTTGAAAAGTTTACATGAGATCATGTGGGGAAAGAATTTAGCACAGCAGGTGGTAACTAGACCAGTGATTCTTATCAAAGCAAAGTCATTTTTAAGTGAATCAGCTTTACTTCTCCCCAGTTCCTTAGCCTCACCGACTAACACAAGTCCCCGAAAAAAAGCGAGCGAGCGTGAAAAGTCAGAACTTAGAAACTTTAAATGCATTTTTAGGTTGCATTTCTTTCCTATTATTACTCTTAATCCCCTGTGGCTTAATTCTTATTTCTTAATTCTTTTTTCTTAATTCTTAATTCTTATTCTTGTTTGGTGTTTCCAAGTCAGAATTATTATGCTAGCTTGGGGACACTCTTATTTTAACTGTTCTGCAATTTGACCCGTAATTTCCACTCAGAATCCGGTAGGATTTCTCAGCCTCTTTGCACCGTCCCTCCCCTATAGTCTGTCTTTCCTTCTTCCCTTTATTGCGTTTGACCGCATTCACCAAGCTCGTCTTTCTCTAAAAGTGACACGCTTCGTAGTAGGTGAAATGATTCCAGGTGGATGAAGTTCTGTATTTCTAAAAGTCATTGATTCGAATGTGTATTAGAGGAAATATGATAACAGACTAACTCCATGATATCCTGGACCTAGATTTCCTAGGCTGAGGACACAATTTTTAAAAGATCAGTAGGAACATCAATTAGGCTGGGGGTGCTCTCTTCTAGTTTCCCGCTCCTCATAATTCAATGGCGTCAGGTGTCACCACTAAGCAAACATGTTAAGGAGGCTGTATATGACTCTCCAGTAGTCTCTAACTCTGTCAGAGTGACTGGTGAAGGCTGCATGTTCCAGACGAGGCAGATCTAAGATGGCGGAGCCTCCCTCAGCCTGGGTCCCTGAGTGGCTGTGTGGAGCCAAAGCCCCATGAACCCATGACCAACGTAGAGTATGAAGGAAAGAAAAAAACGTTTGTTGTGTTAATTCACTTTGTTAGTACCCTCAGCAAGGTGGTGTAGGACATACCAGAGAAGTGGCCACAACCATGTTTGAGATTATAGTTTCTTCCTCACCTCACATCATCACGCATATAATTCGGTTTTATGTCTCTGACATTGTCTTGTCAACTCTTTTCGGAACATGTTCTAATTTGTCAATGGCTTTTTTTTTTTTTAAGATTTTATTTATTTATGAGAGAGAGAGCAGGAGATTGGGGGGGAGGAGAAGAGGGACAGGGACAATCGGACGCAGAGCTGAGTGTGGAGCCCACCACGTGGCTCGATCTCACAACCCTGAGACCATGACCTGAGCCAAAACCAAGAGTAGGGTGCCCAACCACCTGAGTCACCTAGGTGCCCCAATGGCTTTCTTAAAACACGATGTGCAGAGATAAATATAACCCACCAGATGGGGCTGAAATAAAATGGAGTTTCCCCCTTCTATATTAGCCTAAAACCCACGAGCTTTTCTTTAGTTCCTCCACCCTGTTGTTGGCTCATGTTAAAAATACACTACTCAAAACCCTTTACACTTTCTTCTCTATCTTTTCCTTGAGTGGATGATTTATTGTACTTGGACAACTGTTACCTTTTTATTTTGGTCTTTTAAGGTCAGGCTACAGAGAGATTTTTCAAATCTTAATTCTTTCCAGCCAACAAAAAACCACCCCTACAGGCTTTGTGTTTTCCACATATTGGATAAGCATGCTTTCTAGGTCTTCAAGCACAGCAGAGTTTCTCACAATTGTCTACCAAGGGATCCCTCATCATGAAAAGTCCTGAATGATCTCCTGCAGGTTGAGAAGGAAGTTGGATTCACCAAAATCAAATAGTACATTTTTCATTTGTACGTTTTATAAGGCATGTGACCTTTTACCATTCAACCTAAAACATATCAGAGGCTACTGTGGCATAATTTTCCCAAAAAACCTCTGAGTAAAATTGGTACTGTAAGAGAAAGTAGAGTGTTTATCTTGTGTCTGGTATGGAATGGTCCTCAAATACTTAAAAAAAAATAAAATAAAAAAATAAAATAAATAAAATAAAATAAAATAAAATAAAATAAAATAAAATAAAATAAAATAAAAAAGGAGGCCTGCCTGGCTCAGTTGGTAGATCATGTAATTCTTGATCTTGGGGTTTTGGGTCCAAGTCCCATGTCGGGTCTAGACCTTACTCAAAAAAAATTTTTTTTTTTTTTAAATGGAGGGGAAGAAGGAAAGAACAAATAGAAGAAGACATGAAGCATGTCCTTGGCTGATATCATACCATCAACCTCCAAAAGTGGGACCACTTCTTTTGTAATATTTTTCCATTTCCAAGATATATATTTATTTGATTTCCTTTTAATATTTTCTACTACCTTGTTCTGGGTTATTTTCTTCCAATTATTCAATGCCTCTCCTCCCTCTCCGCTTCTTTCTTTATCCTTGCTTCTCCCCATGCGATTATACACACTGTATCATGTTAAAATATAGGCTCATTTACTTAACAATTACTTATTGCACATGACTTAATTCCACACCAGGGAGTTGGCTGGCCATAGAAGTACAGTGACAGGCGAGACACATCTGGTGCCTGTCCTCTTAAAACTGAAAATGAGATGCTTTGGGCCATCCTTTGGGTTCTTTGGACACCCTGTGTGTCCCCCTATTCAGGATTATCAGCATGGGTGTAGTCAGAACTTTGGGTTTGAAGAGTCACCCCTCAACCATCATCCCATTCAATTGCCACCAGCTATCGAATCATAAGTACACGTTCTCTGGAAATCCACGCAAGTCCCATTCTAAATTCTGCTGGCATCTTTTACACGTTCCTGTGTGCTCTTGGTGGAGACAAGAATTCTACATAAGCAGAAGATGGATAAGCTGAGCTCAGGTGAGGGAAAAGTCAAGAAAGGTATCCCTGAGGGAACATCACTGTCCCTGAACATAAGGGTCTTCTCAAGATGTGCTTCCTTCTCAGACTGAAGCATGTTGTGTGAAACAATTTACATGATGATTTTCCCAGCTGGTAGCTATTTGGAAAGGAAAACCCTGTTACGCTATTTCTTTCTGAACTACAAATTATTTCAAGGGGCTCACTGTACTACGATGGCGACTTTTATCGTTTGTATTACAAATGCTCGGTGTAGCAATACTTGAAAAGATAAATGGAAAAAACAGAAGTTTAATAAACTTGGGATCGCCCCTGCCAGAGATACCAATATATTGGTGTGGATCCTCCCGCATTAAAACATTTAAAATTACAAACACAAATTGTATTTGTCACTTTATACTGTTTGGTGTTAGGCTATAATACCATACTTTGTTTTTCCTCCTACAAGATATGACTATTTCCCATGATAGTACATAGTTTCCTAAAATCTAGCATTAATAATGTATAGGGTACTGCCATACCATAATTTATTTTAGAATGCCTTAATGTTAAACATTGAAAGAGTTCCCAAATTTTTTACTACTATGAATATTGATCCGATGAACTTTCTTACAGTAATATCATAACATAATCTGTATATATTTCCTTGGGATAAATTTCCAGTAGTAGCATTTATTTTATTTTTTCCCCCAGTGACCAAAATTTATAAGTAAATTTCTAAGGCTGCATACATACATTTGGTGCCTTTTCCCAAATTATCCTCCAGGAAGTTTGTCCTTTATTGCTATAAAAATCTCTTCCATCAGGCCACCTGGTGGGCTCAGGCAGTAGACCATGTGACTCTTGATCTCAGGGTTCTGAGTTCAAGCCCCATGTTGTGTGTGGAGCCTACTTTTTTAAAAAATTATTTTAAAAAGATCTCTAGGGGCGCCTGGGTGGCTCAGTGGGTTAGGCCTCTAACCCTTTGGCTCAGATCATGATCTCAGGATCCTGGGATCAAGCATCGAGTCAGGCTCTCTGCTCAGCAGGGAGCCTGCTTCCCCCTCTCTCTGCCTACTTGTGATCTCTTTCTCTCTGTCAAATAAATAAAATCTTAAAAAAAAATTTCTATCTGATATCTCACATTTTTTTCTATGAATTGTTACTTATTTTTTTTTCTATGAGGCCACTGGTCTTTAAAAATTTTTTACATCTATTATATGCTAGTTTGTTTTTATTAGTATATATTAAAAATAGTAATGTTTTCATTTTTCAGATTTGTCATTTGAATATTAATTTTATTTACAATGTTTTGGGGGTACAGTTATTATTTCTTTTCATTATAGTAGAATATATTTATATTTTATGGTTGTATTTTATGTTGTGTTTGGCTCTCATCTTTAATTCTTTCTCTCCAAAAACCCCATAAAAGGGGTGCCTGGGTGGCTCACTTGGTTAAGCATCTGCCTTCGTCTTAGGTCATGATCTCAGGGTCCTAGGATCGAGCCCCACATCGGGCTTCCTACTCAGTGGGGAGCCTGCTTCTTCCTCTGCCCAAGCTCTTTCTCTCTCTCTCTGACAAATAAACAAAATCTTAAAAAAAAAATACCCATAAAAGAATTAGATAAATGGGGGGGGGGGGGTTTGCCATATTTATCTGTACCGGAGACTAGAGAAGTACGAATTCCATATGATAGCATTTTCAAAGTATATGATAGAAACATAAAGGAATATTATATTTATATAATATAGACTACAAACAAGATCACTTTGAACAAAGAGCTGGATAGCCAAGGAATCTTACACAAACAACCATGAGAAAATACCCCCAATGCAAATGTTAAGTGGTCCAATTATACAAGTTTAAAATTTTCTCCCTTGCGTTTTCCAAATTTCCTCTAAGTAAATATGTACTTAGATTGTGAAATAAACAAAAATCAGCAAAGTAAAGGAGCAAGGTAGACTGCACACCTGGCGTGAGTTGCTGATTTAACAGATCTTCAAATGGGAATATCTCTTTACAGCAGAGGAGGTCAGACGTGAGCAACTCTTATGGCTATGGCCTTCATCTGTAAAGATCAGTGGTTCTCGGCCAAGAGGGATTTTGTGCCCCCTCTTTCAGGGACACTTGGCAATACCTGGAGACACTTTTGATCGCCACAACTGGGGGATTCCACTGGCCTCTAGCGGCTAGAGTCCAGGGATGATGCTAAAACACCCTACGATGCACAGCCACACCTTTCACCACCAATAATTACGTGGCCCAAAATATCGATCGGTAGTTCCAAAATTGAGAAACATGAGTGTGCGGGCTTTGAGATGAGTGCTCTCGAAATTGGGGTGCAGACGATACTTTCGAATGAAAAGAAAAAAAATTAAAATTTAAAAAATTTAAAAAGAAAAAGAAAGAAAAAAAGAAAAGATTTCGATTCGGATTAATTTTCGTTCCCCCAAAAAATCGTGTTCACTTGAATACTTGTATAGGTTAGCACTGTTCCCCTCACACCGCCCGGGTGCCCTCCAGGCACACCTGGCATCCAGTCCGAAATGCCATGAGGGACGACAGAGTACCACAGCACAGAGGGTCTGATGGCATGACCCCATCCGTTTGCTGGCTTCCAGCCCATGGTAACATTCTGCGGCAGACATGCACCGCATCAGATACATTTATGGATAGCGCTCTGCAGTTTGGACCGAGCTACCTAGCACAACCCGCACAAACACCTTGGAAAGATCTTGTAAAGTCGTCACATTGAACGAAGGTAGCATTTATAACGCAAACACAGGCAACAGGAAACGAAGGGCTGACCCCCATCTCGGAGCAAGCTCTTTGAGACTCCTATTAGAGTACGAATTGACAAGAGACTCAAACGGGGTGAAGGGTGGGGAGGCTCCGTGAGGGACAGCCAATGAAGAGTCGTTATCCCTTCCTCCAGGCTCCCTACCAAAGGGTGGAGAAGCTAAGATCTGAGTAGCCCAAGGAGCCTGACTTTTCCTGGAGAAGACCACACAGGAATGTATGCCCCAGTACCGCGGTCAAAAGCAAAAGAGCAATTGGCGAACCATCAGTGGTGCCTACCAGCTCAAGGTAATTCCAAGAGAAACCAAAAAACCAGAAGTGCATTGGGGATGCCAAGGGAAGAGACCGTGAGGGAAGACCCTGCTAAAGTCACAGTAATTCCTGGTGGGCTGGGGAGATTGTGTGCATGCCCAAGGCTTTGTGCACCCTCTCTGTAACACAGGAGTAGGACTCTTTCATCAACTGAGTCATGGGTCACATGGCATGAGTTGTGTGCACCTCAACAGGTTCCAAGTCACTTAGAGATCCACCAGGAAAAGATGGACACCTGACTTACTCAGGGTGTCTATCAGTCAGCTGGGGCAGCCATAACCACATAGCATACACTGGGTAGATTAAACATTAGAACTTAGGGATGCCTGGGTGGCTCAGTGAGGTAAGCGTCCGCCTTCGGCTCAGGTTATGATCTCACGATCCTGGGATTGAGCCCCATGTTGGGCTCCCTGCTTAGCAGGGAGCCTGGTTCTCCCTCTCCCTCTCCCCCTCTTCCTCACTCATTCTCTCTCCCTCTCTCAAATAAATAAAGAAAATCTTTGAGAAAAGCGAGTTTTAGACAATAGAAATTTATTTTCGCACAGTTCTGGAGGCTGGAAGTCCACGGTCGGGGTACAAACAGGGTCAGATTCTGATGAGAGCCTTCTTCCTGGCTTGTAGCCAGTGCCTTCTTGCTGTGTTCTCACACTGCCTTTGCATGGTGTGTGCATGTGTGGCGAGTGACAGAGAGAGAGTGTTCGAGTACACACTCGCATGAGAGAGAGAGAGACAGAGACAGCACGAGCTCACTGGCATTGCTTCTTATAAGGGCACTGATCCCTTTGTGAGGACCCCATCCTTTTTTTTTTTTTTAAGATTTTACTTATTTACTTGACATAGAGAGAGACATCACAAGCAGGCAGAGAGGCAGGCAGAGAGAGAGGCGGAAGCAGGCTCCCTGCTGAGCAGAGAACCTGATGCGGGGCTCGATCCCAGGACCCTGAGATCATGACCTGAGCCAAAGGCAGAGGCTTTAACCCACTGAGCCACCCAGGTGCCCCAGGACCCCATCCTTATGCCCTCATCTTGTCCCAAGTATCTCTGACAGGGCCCCCTCTTCAAACACCATCACCTTGGATGTTAAGGCTTTAATATTCAAGTTTGGGCAGGGGTGGGGGGCACGCACACACAAATACTGAGTCCAAAACAGGGAGCTTAAATACAGCTTCTGACCAGTGACTGATCATTAAGCCATGTTGACCCGGCCACCAGCCCCAAGAAACCAGCAAATCTATAGATCACAGAAAGTGAATTAGTGGTTGCTCAGGGCTGAATGTGTGGAAAGAATGAGACATAAGGGAAAATGAGTAGAAGGTTCCTTCCTGGGGTGATGAAAATGTTCTAAATGTTTAGAAGCTGAATTATGGTGATAGGTGTACAACTCTGTAAATATCCTAAAAGTCACTGAACTGTATCTTTAAATGCATCAACCTTACTGTATGTAAATTACAACTCAAAAAGATTGTTTAAAAAAAAAAAATCAGATGGGGGTGCCTGAGTGGCTCAGTTGGTAAACTGCCTGCCTTCAGCTCAGGTCATGATCCCAGGGTCCTGGGATGGAGCTCTGCATCGGGCTCCCTGCTCAGAGGGGAATCTGCTTCTCCCTCTACCTCTCCCCACTCCTTGTCCTCTCTCTCTCATCCACTCTCTCTCATCTTGCTCTCTCAAATAATAAATAAAACTAAAATCTTAAAAAAAAAAATCAGATGAAATAATTATAGCCCCAGTGTCACTCCCGAATAACAATTTAATTAATTGTCTATATCACTGAAAAGTAAATAAGCTTTTAAAATTTTGGCCAAGACTTAGCATGACTTGATATAAGCCTTCGTACGAGCTACAGCAATTAAATTTGGCAAGGAAGGGGCACCTGGGTGGATCAGTCATTAAGCATTTGCCTTGGGCTCAGGTCATGAGGTCCTGGAACCAAGATCCGCATCGGGCTCCCTGCTCTGTGGGAAGCCTGCTTTCCCTCTCCCACTCCCCCTGCTTGTGTTCCTGCTCTTGCTGTTTCTCTGTCAAATAAATAAATACAATCTTATAAACAAACAAACAAACAAATAAATTTGGCAATGAAAAGGTTTAACGTTTCGAAAAGTAAAATACTGAAATAAATAAACGGGTCCATCTCTGTATGTAAAATTGCCATATAGGTCTTCGGTGAAATACACGAGCCTAAGTTTGAAGGTTGGTGGAACTAAGTCACAAAATTGCAGAAATGTGTCTTAGAGTTCCCGGTGGGAGAATCATAAAGTCTATCAAAAATGCAAACCTGAAACAAGGATATGGAAGAGAAAGTCTTGTGGCAGTGCCTACACATATCCATCAACTGGAAATCATCTATTAAAAGCAGAAAATAAAGGTTTTTTAAATGTACCCTGTCAACAATACCTCCTCTCCAAGCATTATGATAGACTTCAAGGCTTACTACAAAGCTACCGTAACCACGAATGAGTACTACTGGCAAAAAGCCAGACCCAGAAATCAATGGGCTCGAACAGAGAGTCCAGATATAAACTCATGCATGTACAGTCAATCAATTTTCAACGACAGTGCTAAGATAACTCAACAAGCAAAGGGTAATATTCACAAGGGTCAACAGAAGAGCCACATGCAAGAGAATGAAGCTGGACCCCTACCTCACACCATATGCAATAATTAACTAAAAATGGACCCAAGACCTAAACATAAGAGCTAGAATGATAAAACTCTTCTAAGAAAATAGGAGCAAAAATCTTGGTGACCTCAGATCAGGCAGTGTTTTCCGAGATATCACATCAAAAGCACAGGTAACCAAAAAAAATGGGGCCTTGTGAATACCCACTCATAGTATGGAGGTTACTTTTAAGTGAAAACATTTGAGCTAAGGAAGACGCAGAAATAAGTCTTATCTAAACTTCCCTTATTTGACTAAACCAGAACCTCCAGAAAACACGACTGCCAATAACCCCACCTCTGAGAGTTTCCTGTGAATTCAGCTGCAACAAGATAGACTGCCTCATTCCATTAGCATCGAAAGGTCCAAAAGAACCTTCCATAGCTTCCCACTGAAGCCCTAAAATCAAAAAACAAAACAAAACAAACACCTTGAAGTTTTGCATATAATCTTTTTCTCTTTGGCCAATGAGGAAGATACTCTTTACTGAGTGCATAAATAATCTTAATTTGTCTGTGATTCTTTAATTTGCATGCCCCCAACCATGGGGCCCAAATCAGAAAGGGACATTTTCTTCCTAACATTCCCTCATTCAAAATAAAAATGTCTGTGCTTTGAAGGGCACTATCAAGAAAGTGAACACCCAACCCAAATAAGAGGACAAAATATTTGCAAATCATGTACCTGATAAGGGGCTACTATCCAGAATACATAAAGAACTCCTATGATAAAAAGACAATTAACCCAAGTAAAAATTGGCAAAATATTTGAATACATATTTCTCCAAAGAAAATATACAAATGGCCAATAAGCACACAAAAAGATGCTTATCCACCACTAGTCATTAGGGAAATGCATGTCAAAACCACAATGAAATACCACTTTTACACCCACTAGGTTGGTTGGAATCAAAAATACAGACAAGTATTGTCAGGAATGTATGGAAATTACGATCCTTGCACACCGCTGGTAGGAATGTAAAATGGCAAAGCTGCTTTCGAAAACAGGGCGGCAGCTTCTCAAAATGTGAAATATACAGTTACCATATGACATAGCCCTTGTACTCCTAGGTATATACCCAAGAGAACCGAAAACATATTTCCATACAAAAACATATGCACTTATAAACTTGTTCACAGCATCATCATTGAAAATAGCCAAAACCCGGAAATAAGCCAGATGTCCATGAAGGAATGAATGAAAAAACAAAATATGGTATGTCCATAAAATGGCTTGTCCATATAGTCACAGAAAGGAATAAAGTACTGACACATGCCACAACCTTAAAAACATTATATTAAGTGAAAGAAAAAAAAACACAAAAACATATATCGTAGAACTCCATTTATATGCTGCTTTAACATAGGTTTTTTTATTTAGGTCTGGCAGAGCCAAAAGAGCAGGAAATGACAACCAGCATTGAAAAAAGTTTGTTGCTCATGGTTTCCGGGAGGAAGGAAGACACTGTATCTCAGGGCCACGTGAGAAGACTCAGGTATATCAGGAAGCAGAGGGAGGGTGGGCAACCATGAACCAGAGCAGCTGTTGAGATTTCAGTGGGAAGGAACGGCAAGCAAGCTTAGGACTGGGTGGTCTGAGCAGTTCCAGCAGATTCAGGGGGTGTAGGGGCTGTCCTTAATTGTCTGGAACCTGGCCTTGGGGCCGGTAAGTGGATAGGGGGATAGTGGCCCTAGTGAGGGGGTGACTGGAGGTGTGTATTCCGGATCTGTTGGTTTGCATTTGAAAAGCACACTCCCTGGTGGGTTGTTGGCTATCTCTAGGAACTAGCTACCCCTGGAAGAGGCAGTCCCTCAAGGTTAGCAAGACCCCAGGTGTCGAAGCATCGAATACAGAAAATAAAAGGTATGGCTGATCTATACGAAATGTCTAAAACAGGCCAAGTCCATGAAGACAGAAAGATTTGTGGTTATCCAAGAGCTGGGGGTAGAGAGAATTGAAAAGTGACCATTCACAGATATGGGGTTTCTTTGGGGGGTGATGAGAATCTTCTGGCATTAGACAGTAGCAGTGGTTACAAAACCCTGTGAACATACTAGAAAAACACCAAATTGTACACTTCGAAATGGTGAATCTTGTGCTACGTGAAATATATCTCAATTTAAAAAAATAAGTTATAACAGCAAGGAAACCATGCTGTGGAAAAAAAATACTCTGTTTAATTAGGAAGAACTATTGTCAGGGAACGATTTTGGGGAGAAAATTGTTTTTATAATTTTCCTGTAGTCAAAGAAAGAAATACTGGCAAAATCCAGTTTATTTAGGAAAGCAATTTTTTTTTTAACTTTCACTTAAGGCATAGGTGGTTTAAACCATTGTTTTAGCTTGGACTTTAAACAAAACATGGTTCATGCCATGGGGTGTAATAGATACTCATTCCTCCTATTTTTCATACAGAACTCTAGGTCCTGAGAGGTTAACTGTATCTCCAGTTTCAAAGAGAACATGACCTACACCTGACCAACTCAGACATCATATTACCAAAGACATGAAGATTGATCGAGCCACTCAGACCAAATTATCAGTTAAATGAAGCCACTCAGACCTAATTCTGAGCTCCTGCATGAAGAAAAGAGTTGCATTTCTTTCTAGTGGAATTGAGCCTGGTGGGATAGGAACCTAGAGAATAAAGTCAACACAGAGACAAGACATGGAGAGATACTGGATCCTTGTGACACCACTTATGCACCTAGATCAAGCCACACCTGAAGCTTATATGCAGATGTTTCAATTGTGAAAGTTAACTTCTTCATTATTTGTTTTAAGCTAGTTTTAATTGTGCTTCCTGCCACTTATAACCAAATAAGTCCAAGAGGAAACCGTAAAAAAAATGCTTTCGAGAAAAAAAAATTCAAATCATATGATCCATACATGATCTTAATAAGGAAATAAATGAACTAGTGTTTATAAATTGCTCAATAGGATTTAATGGATCTGATCCTAGCAACCATGTGCATTATTTTGCTCCTGTGTTATTAGCTACATTTTAAGCATAAAGTTTGATATCTGTGACCATTTTTCTTAAGAACGGAAAAAAAAATGATGCCACTGGGGAGGAAAAGTTTTTCCTTTACCCTCTTAGGTTTGGGCTTGGAGTCCTGCAAATTAAATTGGCAAAAGACAGGCTGGCAAACGAACAGATTTTTATTCATATGCATATGTATACAGTTCACAGAAAAATGACTCAGGGGGCAGTTAGAATTTGGGGCTTATATACCAAATTAACAGAAGGGGTTAGTGGAAAAACAAATGACTTCTTCTGAAAGACAAACGGGCTCTTAGGAGAATGGGGGGGGGGGCGCGGAGATAGGAGAGTTTTGCGACAACGTTTGTTTGGGTGTGATACCGACTGCTTCTCTCCGAGAAGAAAAAATTAGGTTTGCTCCCAAAAAGGGGATTTATGACAATTGAGTCCTTTTGGGGGAGGGCTCTGCTCTTAGGCAGATAAGGGATATCAGGAACACAAATGCCTTCAGCCCAAGATAATTTTTATGTCACAGTGGCTTATTCTGGATCCCTTCAATGCCAATTACTCAACAGTCACATAGCCAGTTAAGAAGCAAAAAACAAAGAGCGAGAACCCACATTGTCTGGCTCCAGTTACGAACCGAACAGTCTCCTTGATCCGCTAAAATTAGCATCTTTTCTTATCCTTAAAGCCACCGAACAATTTCGCCCACAGACATTCAGACCCTGGTTTCGCTTTGGAAAGAGAAAGAAAAATCGTGGCTCAAACGTGAATGTGACAGCTTTCTGGGTCTTTCAGTTGTTCCTGAATGTCAAATATTTTGGTCTATGTAACGTGCCAGGCATTTATCTTATTATGGTCATCTTTGGCTTTCTACTTTTTTTTTTTCCTTTTGGAAAAATATTTGGGAAAAAAGAAAAAAGGTGGGGGGCGGCAGGAGGGAGAACTATGTACCTTTCCAGCCACGGCAGACTAGACTAACCCTGGGTGTTCGCTGGCAGTGCTTACTATGGGACTGACAATCCCAGCTGGTGATAGGCTACAGCAAGACAGGAGAGAGAAAATGCAATTCGTCAGGATGCTGGGCAAATGGGCAAGTCTTAATGTTACCATTTTCCTTATGGTCATAATAACCCCCTGCATAGCACACCTGGAATAATTTAACGGAGTCTGACCGATCCGGGGAGGAATTATCTGGAAAGTTATGTGCGCTCTCTTTTTCGGCCAGGGCTTGGCGGATTCGAGAGCGAGCAAGCCAGAGCATGCTCCCAAAGGCTGGTGATGTGCAGGCAGGTCACGGACCATGTCTGCCCAGCTCCCGACTCTTTACGCCGTGGACACGAAGGTCACAAACACAGGCTGCAAAGAGCTCTGCGTTATCGTTTTGGTTTTCCATGGAATTAACTGCCATCACACAAAATTCGGGAGCTCACGCTACAAAGCCTCCGTCCTGGCTTCTCTTGAAATAGCAGCATGTTTGGTCCAGCCCGGCTTCCGTTTTCTCACAATCGCTGGCTTGAGTTGGGTGGGAACTCGCCCACGGAGGCAGGAGGCATGCCCGCCACAATGCTGTGCTCAACCGTGTACCAGTCATCCAAGTCTTCAATTTATGCTCTCTGCTTGGGCACTGGAGACATGAGATGCGCTTCCCCAGAGCAGAAAGTCCAAGAGAACTGTTCGGGAAATTTCTTAGCCCTAAGAGAACGGGTCCAATTTCTCTTGGACCTCCGCAGGTCGATCCTGTGACCAAGCACTGCTTTTCATAAGGTTGGAACCATTAGCTGTTCATCCAGATAGGATCGTGGAATTGTTTCTAATTCTAATTCTATACCCCCCCTCGTGATAGGTAAGTAGGTAGGTAGAGAGAGAGAGAAATACACACACACACACGCGCACACACACACACATATATTTTTACTTCTTTTTTTTCAACTCGGTGAGAAACACCCAACTTCAGGCTTAGCAAGCCCCCATGTGAAAGGAATGTTTGAAGTAATAATCAGTCATAAAGTGATTCTTTATCTCTGTCTCACAAATGGAGAATGTTTCTTGCTATCTCCAGCCATGTGTTAATGGTTTCTCTGAGGTCACCTGGACAGATAGATCTTTTGAATTTCCCTTGGAACACATGTGGTTTTAAGCTAGATGTTAATTGGAAACATTTATAGTGTCAAACATTTGATTAATGCTCTGGGTTTTAATTGAAAGGAATAAGCATTTCTTAAATCAGCTCTTCACAGTAATATAGCTTAAAAAAAAAAGATTCCTAGTATAGGTTAAACATTTATTTGAAAACTAAGTAACATAAAAAAAATCTTCATCATGTATATACTGATTTGCCATCACCCCCTTTAAATATTTCGGGGACAGTTATTAGTCAACTGATAATTTCAAAAAAATTAAGCAGATGCCAGTAAACACAATACGAGACAGTTATCGGTCAATTGGTAATTTTAAAAGAGTTAAGCAGATGCCAATAAACACAATACTGCTTTTGGCTGATGGCCAGTAAAAATTCAGAAACACAATGAAGGTGATTCCGCTCTAACGTTGAGTTTTGGGTGTGATGCAGAACCTTCTACGTGTTTCACACTTTCAACAACCCAGACAGGGAGACACACTGTCTCTGCAATGAGAGTTGTTGTGTGTGCCTGGGACCCTCTCAAGTGAAACAATTAAGATGGGGTTTGGGGCCTCAGCGTAGGGTAATATTCTCCAGGTGTGAGAAGTCCAAAAAGGGGGACTCAGTGGAGTTCAGAAGAAGGTACATTTTTTACTTTAATTTTTGTTGCTAAAGAACCCAAACTGGGTCTCCAGATGGTGCCCTGTAGACATAATTAAGCGTTGCCATAAATCACATGCCAGTGACATGGCAATTATTCCCGAGGGCTTCCAAACCCTCCCGTCAGGTGCTCAGAGAGGCGCATCGCGGCGTTCTTTCAGGTGTCCTGGAACAATGATGTGCCACCTATTAGGGGCCCGAAGGGGGATGCCGCACTCACTTTTCACTGTCAGCCAGGACAGCTAATAGATCCAAGATGTAGGCTGGCGTGGAGATATTAGTCCCCACTGCTGCCTTGCTCTCAGGATAGCAGAGAAGCCAAGTTGGGGGGCGAGGGGGAGTGTCACAAGGCCATAGCTACATAATTGCCCCCTGTGAAATGGGAAAACTTAAATACGCCCACCAGGTCTTTGATTTTCACACCACCGAACAACTCACTTTCCTTTTTTTTTTTTTTTGTCCATTGAATTCACCACCTGACTGTATAGGAAACCTTTATCCTTTACCCCTCGGTTCATTCATCGTGTCGGTGTTTCAGTGTTCCTCCGACTCGAGTAAGGGGTAAACCTCTTTGATTCCCAAGGATCTGTCCGCAGACACACCCAGGGAGACGTGGGCATCTGCTTGAGAAACACAGACTTGAGAACTTAACATCTTACTCTATGCAAATGTGTTCCGATGCGGAATCTTCTGTTGCATAAAAACCGCAAGATTTCCCTAAAATTCTCTAGTTTAGGGAAATACTTACTGTGTATCAGATACTGTAACACGCCCTGGGCCTCAAAACTCATTAAGGATCGCCCTGGTCTTCGAAAGGATAGAAAGAGGACTCTAGGAGTCCTCATCTGTGTGGGGACTCTCATCTGTGTTCTTTTGAAGTCTGTGTATGGCTCCGAGTTTTGGGGTCCCCTGAGAGGGATTGCATGGTCTCCCACTGCCTTGTAGGCTATTGAAAACGGAACAGAAATTCTCAAATATAAGGAAGGACATGCTGTAGTTATAGGGTCTTCTTCTAATGTTAACTGGGACCTCAGGAGTCTTCTGTGGCTGCTCTTACCACAACCGCAGGGGCTTAAAACAGCACAAATGTTATTAACGTTACAATTGTGAAGGTCAGAAGGCCGCCATCAGTTTCACTGGGCTAAGGTCA